>SEMN01000688.1:0-243395 GCA_005408345.1 Macquaria australasica
CAGTATAAACTGCACAATAAAATGAACAGTTGATATTACTATAAATTGAGTTTAATGAGAGAGATACAACTATATATACTGTGCAGTGGATCGTTATCGTTTACTGTTGTAAATTATGTGGTAAATTATTGTTGTAAGCTGTATGGTGACCAAAGTAATATATTCACAGCATGTCATTCTTTCAGTGTTTCCTGTTTTTATTTTGAAATACTCACATCTCCTCTCATTTCAGATACTTCACTTCCTGCCCTTGTGTGTTTCCCACCTGTGTGGTTGTCTGCCCGGCCCTGATTAGTTTCACCTGTCCCTCATTATCCTTCCCTAGTGGGATTTAGTCTGTGTGTTCCCTGCTTTCAGTGCCAGTTTGTTTTTTGGTATGTTTTGGATCTTTGCTTTCTTTTCCTGCACCTTGCCTCTTTGTTGGATTTGTTTGCCTGTTTGGATTGCTTCTCTGGATTTGACCTTTGCCTGCCTCACCATCCCGCAAGCTTGTGTACCTTTTTTGTGTGAATAAAGTCACTAAAATGCACCAGCTCTGCCTCTGGTGTCTGCATTTGGGTCCTATTCCCTGTATTCCTTGTTACCCAGCTTGCACAACTGTGGTGTGTGAATTTCCATTCAAGGTTGATTTTGTTCATTTTACGTTGGTTTACTGGTTTTCTTTTCTTATTTTTTTTGGATGGCTGGTGTGCACATTTCCTAGGGACTGTCCTCTTTGACAAGATAAGCTCTTGGATCAAACTGGACCAAAGTGGCTAAAGTCAAGGGGTGTGCAAACATTGTCATAGCACTATTCTATGAAAAAAGGATTTCCAACATTGTGATACAAAACTACATTCATGTTTTGGCTAATAACTCCCAAACTTTAAAATTTTCTAAAAGATTCAGTAGATAAACGTGAGCCTCAATTTCTGCCCTTTTGTTTTTTTTTTTTTTTTTTTTTTTGTAAAATTGTATTTCTAAAAATGAATCCCATCACATTCTCATTATAATCATAATTCAATTTTTTTTTTTTCCTCCCAAAAATTAGCCCAAATAGTTTACTTAGATTTTTTAAGTCTAAAATCTAAAATGTTCTCACCATCTCAGGTCAATCTTAATCCTATATATTAGATATTAAACAGTTAAGAGTGGTGAGATTACTTTGGAGCACAATCTCAATTTCTTTCTTCCAACCAAAATCCAACAATATATTTTTATTTTTTTCAAACCCAGAAATTGAGATCCTTTCTATTTTAAATTGTAGATTTGTTTTTCCTTAGCACTAGGTAGTAATCTTTGGAGTCAATAAAAATTGAATGCATTTGTTTTACCCACGTTTTTGCATGATAATCTGTTTTCTCCACTGTCATGATGGCTGACAAGAATGTTATTTCAAGATTAGTACTTCAGGAGGGAGCAGAGGGTAATGCCTGAAAATGTTGTCTTCCATTTGTCACTTAAAATTAGTATAATTCGTTCTTTAGATGCAAACATTGTTTATCCAGAAATGTAGCCTATTCCACTTTCTTTGGTTGGTGATAATTATTGTTCAGAGAGTTCATGTCTGTCAAAGCTCTTCTTAAATGATAATCACTATGTTATTGTTAAATATAATCTGTTGCTTTCCAGCATGCGGCCCAATGTGTGGGGTTGGCAGCAGTCTTACAGACAGGCAGATAGAGATCAGCAGTGACTGAAGCCTGGGGTTTGTCCTTCCTACAGCTGTGAAGGACAGCCTTGGGTTTGAGAGGAGACTGACATTGATTTTCTTGGCCTGGTTATGTGATGGCTGAGGCACCTGCCTCTGATCGTTAACACTGAGCAAAACCTTTACCTTTATTAAAAACATGGCCATCCTGACACGCACAGACACATACTGTATGTGCGCGTTCACACAAACACAGGTTTTTAGGAAAAGCTGGTGCCTGGGAAGCTGAGAGATGCCTAAATCCCCCAGTGATAATCATCTAATTTGCTAACATGTCACACATTCTTGCCTTTACCAAATAGGTATATTGATTTTCCTCTTTTAAGATGCTTTCTGCCTGTCCATTGGGAACAAACACTTAATTCTGGCTACAGGGTGAGCTATATAAATGGCTGGCTAGGCATTGTTTGATGAAACTAGTGTAATCAGCTACTTTACTCAGATAATATTGCATCCTCCCCCCAGGTTATTTACCTTGTGATTTTTGGGTTTATTGTATAGCCTTTATTTAACTAGCATGTGTTAGAAAGAAAGAAAAAAAAAAGATATTGGTACCTGTAAAGTAGTTTCTATTATCTCCAAACATAATTATGTATTAGACCTCCTCTGAACGCCTGTGGCCTATTTCGAGATTGTTTTTATTACACAACAGTTTTGAGAAAATAATGTAAGAGAGAGAGAGGGAGAGAGAGGGAAGTGGGTTGCAGTCAGTGACATGCACATAAAAGCAGCTTAGCTGTGTGTGTGATAGATTCCATTTATTCTCTACAACTTTTTTCCTCATCTTATCTTCCACAATCCCAATGCCCTTTCTCTCGCTTTAAAAAAAAAAAAGGAAAAAAAAAAGGAGTTATGAAATGTTCTGTTTCAGCCACCTTTCAAGTTTAGATCCTGCTGCTTGTGGGGACTGAGTTAACATGAAATGGCCAGCTATGCCCTGGACATGGTGGATCGGAGCTTGAATATCTGATGTCGAAATCAGGGCGTGTCTCCGGGGGGGGGGGGGGGAGGAGGGTGGAGAAGCATAGATGGTCTAATGTCAGATTTCCCATTCTTCTGGCATGTTCTGTAATCTTGGTGTGTATGCATCTTGCTATGAGCGAGTGGCTGGAGATGGTATATGGAGGCAGAGTAGAGGCTGCATAGAAATGAAGGGATTATTGTTATGATTCATCTGCTGGTGGCAGCGAATGTCTGCTGGAGATAGAGAAATAGATTCCGCCTTTGTGTTGAGCCGTATAGGAGCAATGAACTGGTAAACGTCTTGCTTGATGATAGTTAAAAAGTGAGTACTGTGCAATTGAGAGGATCCATTTCACACAAGTTTTCTCCTGGCATGAGTTCTGGAGCAGAGCATTTAAAACGTGGCGAAAAAGTCAGAAAAAAAACATTAAAAGATAAGATAAGATAAGATAAGATAAGATAAGCCTTTATTGTCCCACAGCAGGGAAATTTTTAGCGTTGCAGCAGCCAGCAAAAGTGTCATATATAGAAATACAATAAAAATAAATAGAAAAATAGTCCTATACACAGTATAGACAGAAATAAATAATAGAGTGACTGAGTGCAGTTGTAAGTATGAACAAATAGATAAGATAAAATATTGCACATATATAATATACATGTATATGAAAAATATTTCACAGCAACATATGAAGTAGATAACATCATGAATACAATATATGTATGAAGATAATGCACAGCAGTAGATGAAGTATAGTAGTGAACAGTCTGCACACTGACAGTCAAGTGTAGATTACTGGGAGTTGTACTGATTATAGAGTCTGACAGCAGCAGGCAGAAAGGACCTACGGTACCTCTCCTTCAGACACCGCGGGTGGAGCAGCCGGTCGCTGAAGGAGCTGCCCAGTGCTGAAAGAGTGACATGGAGGGGGTGGGAAGTGTTCTCCAGTAGTGATGATAGCTTGGCCACCAGTCTCCTGCCTCCCACCACCTCCACTGGGTCCAGAGGGCATCCAAGCACAGAGCTGGCCTTCTTTACCAGTCTGTCCAGTCTCTTTCTATCCCTGGAAGAGATGCCACTGGCCCAACAGGTCACCCCATACAAGACAGCTGATGCCACCACAGAGTCATAGAAAGTCCTCAGGAGCGCACCCTGCACTCCAAAAGACCTTAGTCTCCTGAGCAAAAAGAGACGGCTCTGGCCTTTCTTAAACAGAGCGTCCGTATTGTCTGACCAGTCCAGTTTGCTGTTCAAGTGAACACCCAGATACTTGTACGATCTCACAATCTCAATGTCCGTTCCCTGGATGTTCACTGGTGTAGGTGGAGGAAGTTTGCGCCTGCCGAAGTCCACCACCAGCTCTTTGGTTTTACTTGCGTTGATCTGGAGGCGGTTCTGCTGACACCAACCCACAAAGCCCTGGGTCAGTTCTCTGTACTCCCCATCATCCCCGTTGGTGATGAGGCCGACGATGGTCAGAGTCATCAGAGAACTTCTGCAGGTGACAGTTCAAAGTGTTATGGGTGAAGTCCGCTGTATAGAAGGTGAACAGGAAAGGCGCCAGAACGGTTCCCTGTGGAGCCCCTGTGCTGCAGACGAGTGTGTCAGACACACAGTCCTGTAACCTCACATACTGTGGTCGGTTTGTGAGGTAGTCCAGGATCCATGCTGCCAGATGATGGTCCACCCCAGCGTGCTCCAACTTGTCCCCCAGAATCCTGGGCTGGATGGTGTTAAAAGCACTGGAGAAATCAAAAAACATGATCCTCACAGTGTTTCCAGCCTTTCCTAGGTGAGAGAGGGATGTTTGAAGTAGGTAAATGACAGCGTCATCCACCCCAATGCCAGGTTGGTAGGCAAACTGCAGAGGGTCCATACATGGGCTCACCAGCAGACGCAGGTGAACAAGGACCAGTCTCTCCAGGGTCTTCATCAGGTGAGAGGTCAATGCCACTGGCCTATAGCCATTGAGGTCCTTGGGGTGTGGGGTCTTCGGCACAGGAACCAGACACAATGTTTTCCACAGTTTTGGCACCCTCCCCAGCTTCAGACTCGGGTTGAACAGGTGTTCAACAATCCCACACAGCTGGTCCGCACAGGACTTCAGAAGTCTGGAGCTGATGCCGTCTGGGCCCGCCGCCTTCCCCACCCTTATCTTCCTCAGTTCGTTTCTCACCTGGGATGTTGTGAGGAACAGCCTTGAGCTTGTAGGGGGCATGAGGGCTGAATGGGGGGTGTTTGCGGGTGTGAAAAGGGGAGATGGGCCCAGCCCAGGCTGTGGTGTGGGTGTATTAAGTGGCTGTAAGCTGAGGGCTGTGGGGAGTGATGAGTGGTGAGATGAGGGAGGGGGAGGGCTGTAGGCAGGGAGGGTAGATGGTAATGATGGTTGCAGAGGAGACGGGGCAGGGGCAGGGGTAGATGCCTGATCGAATCTGTTGAAGAATACGTTCAGGTCATCTGCCCACTTCTGATCCCCCGCAGGCCGGGGCTTGGAGTCCATATGGCCCGAGATGGTTTTAAGGCCCTTCCAAACTCCTCTGTTGTTATTTTTCTGCAGTTGACTCTCCAACTTTCTCCTGTAGCTGTTTTTCCCCTCCCTGATCCTCCTCCTTAGCTCTCGCTGGACACTCTTCAACTCCTCCTTGTTACCCGATACAAAAGCTCTCTTTTTTTTCCTTGAGGAGAGCCTTAATATCAGGAGTGATCCAGGGTTTATTGTTGGCGAAACAACGTACAGTCCTAGTGGGGATGGTGTTTTCCACACAGAAGTTTATGTAATCTGTCAGACAGTCTGTGAGGTTGTCAATATCCTCCCCATGAGGGTCACTAAAAATGTCCCATACAGTAGTGTCAAAACAGTCCTTTAAAGCATCCTCTGCTCCGTTAGACCACTTCTTCACTGTGCGTGGGACAGCAGGCAGCCTGCGCACAAGAGGTCTGTAGACAGGCCTGAGATGCACAAGGTTGTGATCAGATCTGCCCAGGGGGGGGAGACTCAATGAGATGTATGCATCCTTGGTGTTGGCATAACATAAGTATAACATAAATAACATGGCATAACATAAATAACATGCCAACAACATGCATCATGCATGTTGTTGGCATTGACCCCATCCAGTTGTTTTCTTTAAAAAGTCAAGTGAGGTCCATGAAATTTCTACAATTATTCATATTTTTATGAATTAATCTTGTTAGATTACCTTTCATGCAAATGTTGGATTAAAAAAAGAGGACATTTTCCGGGTGTACCCGGCCTCTAAGCTAACCTGTCACATCTGAACATTTTAATGGTTTTATCATAAAAGTTCATCAAGGGGGAAGCACAGTGTACCTCCAATTGTGGTCTCTACTCGCACTCAGTCAGGTCACTTAATGATGATGTCTTCAAAGAATCTTACTAAGAGTTTCTTGGAAGTTAAACATAAATTCAACAAATCAACCTAACTCTAAGTGCTAACCCTAACCCTAACTTTAAAGTCAATAATAATCAACTATCGAATAATGTTAAGAATACTAATTGTTGTTAGGATATACAACCATTTTCAGTGTTACAGTAGTAGTAGCAGTAGTAGTAGTAGTAGCTAACAAGCTATCCTGGTAGAGGTAGAGTTAGATGAATTAGAGTTAAATAGTTTTCATAGCTGAAGTTATGCTTTTCATTTAGGAACTCAAGTTTAGAGACCTCTGTTTTCCACATGACGTATGGTGTACATAACAGTATTTTGGCTACATATTGTAGATCTTTATGTTAGCTAGCATCATATGGCTCAAAAGCAAACATCTTGACTTGAACTTGAAATGGCTTACTTTTTAATTTTTTAAACTTGCTTAAACTTGCATTTTTGGGTCAGATTGAGGTTTTAAAGTAATGTTAGCTCCATGTTCACTCATTCATCCCCTTGTGTTTTCCTCTGTTTTTATAATTATCACCTTTCAATGAACTGAACCTGCCAGAAACACTCCCTTGTTTCAATACAGACAGTCAAAAGCAGTTATTGCACAGTTAAACAGATCACTGGTTTGGACTCACTTACTGGTTCCCAGTGCCAAAAAGGTTGAGTGGCCCTGTTGTAGGAGATATTTAATATGTCTATAGCTTGATGTTGTTAACAAGCAGATTGACAGAGAAACTGGAAGAAACTGTAAAACACGTTGGCACTGTTTCAGCTGTAAACGTTATACTGAGGACAGAGTGATGAATTAACAGTTGGAGGTAAGCCCACTGCACTTACCTCCTACCAGGAGGCCTGACAGGGGTTTGAAAATGGAAAGGTAACCTTGGAGATAAAGAGAAAGTAGAGAGTAGAGAGGATAGCCAAGTGAATGTCAAATAGAGACAAAGACCAGTCGTCTAAAGACCTTTTTCACAGCAGACAACTTGATGCTGTGTCGTAGCAACAAAAGCACTGGTGTAATTAATGACAGTAATAGAGGCCGCATTCAATTTCGGTGTCTCTGTGCTGCCCTCGGTATATGTGCTGTATATAACTTGGCAGTCAGATAAACGCCATCCTAACATCAAGACTCTGAAGACAGTTGTCCCCTTGTCCACAGGTTTATTGACGTTGAAGGAAGGGTGAAACTAAAACATACAAAAAGCATAATCAAAACTATGCTTGCTTCTAACATGTACAGATATACAGAACGTGTATATATACCATCTCACTCTTTAATATGAATTAAATCCCCTTGTTTTCTTACTGTTACAGGTTTTAATGTATTTATTGTATATTTAACTTCACATGTATTATATGGCATCATATTTCAACATGTAATCGGCCATCTGTTCATTTATTTATCTGTAATTATTCTTATATGAACCTTTAATGGCTTAAGAACAGCGTAGTCATTAGCAAGAGTAACTCAGTAGATTTCTAGCATCAAACTTCACAAAATGTAACATTTTTGCAAAAATAATGATCCGTGCTTGTAGATGACAGTAAAACAATCATACATACCCACGATGCTATACCAAAGGCATAAGATGTATGCAGATTTCACTGGATTAGCTCAGATGCAATAAAACAACAGCTCTCAGAGTCATGCTCACTTACTTCCTGGTTACTGGTCACATGACATAACTTCCTGTTACTGACATCTGCGATTCTTAAGGTGGCCACAACAAAAATACAGAAACACATAAAAATTGCCTCAAACAAGATTTTTTAACATATTAACTTAGTTGTAACAAAACACTCCCCGCCTGGCGTGGTTACACGTCACTCACAAATCCATGACACTAAGTATCTGGGGGGAGAAGAAGCACTAACTCTGTAACAGGTCTAAGAAAGAGTGTAGTACCTCCTGGTTTAATGACCTTCACCTCAACTTGGCGCACCTTCCCATCTTTGCTAGGGAAGGTCTGTGTAACCAGTCCAAGAGGCCATTCATTTCTTTGTACTTGGTTGTTCTTGAGGAGAACAACACTTCCTGGCTTGATGTTTGGATGAATGGACTGCCACTTCTTGCGTGTCTGTAGTGTTGGGAGGAATTGCTTCCGCCATCTGTCCCAGAAGGTGTTAGACAAGTGTTGAACTTGCCGCCACTGGTGCTTGTAGAGGTCTGAAGCGCCGAACTCGCCTGCAGGAGCAGGAACAATGTTCACCTTTTGTGTGAGAAGAGCAGCTGGCGTGAGTATAAACGAATCATCAGGGTCAGTTGTCACAGGAACAAGGGGCCTGGCATTGATAATTGCTGCTACTTCTGCCATGAAGGTCACCAGCACCTCATGGGTAAGTTTGCCTTTCAGCTGGAGGAACATCGAGTCCAGGACTCTCCTTGCAAGACCTATCATCCTTTCCCATGTTCCACCGAAATGGGAAGCATGTGGAGGATTAAAAGTCCAAGAGCAACCTTGATCTGACAGGTAAGTCTTCACAGTTGTGCTGTCAATGTTTGAAGGGATCTTCAAGTCCTTACAGGCACCAACAAAGTTAGTGCCACGGTCCGAACGAATGTGTTTGACTGGCCCGCGCACAGCAAGAAAGCGCCTTAGTGCATTAATGAAGCTGGATGTGTCAAGAGATTCTATGACTTCAATATGAACGGCTCTTACGCTCATACATGTAAAGATTACAGCCCACCGTTTACTGTGAGAAAGGCCTCCTCTGGTCCAACGTGAGGAGACACTCCAAGGGCCAAACACATCTAACCCAACATTTGTAAAGGGAGGGTCTGTTGAAAGACGATCTGCTGGAAGGCTAGCCATTTTCTGGACGTTCAGTGGAGCTCTAAGCCGTCTGCAGGTTACGCATTGGTGGATGATGCTACTCACTTTTCTCTTCCCACCAACTATCCAAAATCCAGCTGAACGGATGGCCCCTTCTGTAAAGAGACGACCTTGATGGTGGATCTGCTCGTGGTGGTGTCTGACAAGTAAAGCTGCAATGTGATGCTTGCCAGGAATAATCAAAGGAGTCTTTTCGCTTTGATCGAGGCTTGAATGGTGGAGGCGGCCTCCGACTCTCAAAAGGCAGTTTGCGTCAATGAAGGGATCCAAATTTTTAAGAGGACTACTTGTAGGAATTTTCTCATGCCTTTGGATGTATTTGATCTCTTGACCATAGACTTCCTCTTGTACTGCTTGAATGATGATGGATGAAGCTTTGCTGGATTCCTCAACAGTGAGTTCGGCTTTGCAGTAATGCCAGCCCTTACAAGAGCTGCTCTGCCTCAGGGTTGTGTTGAAAAATCGGGCTATGTGTATGAGGCGAGTGATAGCACGAGTCAGTGACTTCCAAGAAGAGAACTTGGCAAATCGTTGGGAACCAAACTGTTTGGATGATGTTGTAGTGCTTAAAGTGGACACTAGAGGCCGAATGTCTGGGTCTGAACTTGGATCAACAAGATCGTAGGTACTCTCAGAGATACTTGGCTCTGGTATGGACAGAAATTTAGGTCCATTCAGCCAATTGGTGTCTTTCAAATACCCTGCAGCAACAGACCGTGTTGCATGATCTGCAGGGTTCTGGTCTGTTGGCACATAGTGCCACTGGTCTGGATGAGAGGATCTTCGGATACGTATTACCCGGTTACTGACATAGACGTAAAAGCGCCTGGTTTCGTTATAAATGTAGCCCAGAACCACCTTGCTGTCCGAGTAGTAGGTTACATCATCAAGCTGAAGGTCTAGTTCTTCTGAGATCAGGTCTGCTAACTCCACAGCAAGCACTGCTGCGCAAAGTTCTAGTCTCGGTACTGTGTGCTCAGGGCGGGGGGCCAACTTGGCTTTCCCCATTACAAACCCAACATCACTATTACCAGCAGCGTCTGTGACTTTTAGATATGCTACTGCAGCAATAGCTTTGGTAGATGCATCAGAAAAGACACACAATTCTCTTCTGACAGCTGTTGAAGGTGAAGTTTCAGTGTAGGGTCTAGAGATGGAAAGAGTGGACAGTTCTGTCAAAGAAGCTCTCCACGATATCCAGGTTTCCTCCATTTCTTGAGGTAATGGCGCGTCCCAGTCACCATTTTCTGCAGTGAGTTCTCTCAGAATAGCCTTGCCTTGGATAGTGACTGGTGCTACAAACCCAAGAGGATCGTAGAGGCTATTGATAGTGGATAAGACACCTCGCCGAGTGTAATGTTTTATCTCATCGGAGATACTGAAGAGGAAACGGTCTGTTTGCAGGTTCCAATTGAGCCCAAGACTGCGTTGCATTGGTAGCATGTCTGCATTAAGGTCCAGGTCTTTAAGGTCACTTGCATGGTCTCTGGACGGAAAGGCTCTCATGACCTCTTTGTTGTTTGCTGCGATCTTATGTAGCCTCAGGTTTGATTTGGAGAGAACGTCCTGTGTCTTTTTGAGTAAGCTGACAGCAGCTTCGACTGTAGGTAGGGACTTCAGACCATCATCTACATAGAAGTCACGCATCACAAAGTGCTTAACATCAGGGTCGACGTTGAACTCGCTGACCTGAACAGACTGGTGTAGGCCATGAATAGCCACTGCAGGTGAGGGGCTGTTACCAAAGACATGGACTCTCATGCGATAATCCACAATGTCTTTGGAGAGGTCATTGTCTTGGAACCAAAGAAAACGTAGGAAGTTCCTGTCATCTTCCCTGACCAAAAAACAATAGAACATCTGTTCTATGTCGGCTGTAAAAGCAATTGCTTCTTTTCTGAAGCGGATCAGTACACCAAGCAGTGTGTTGTTCAGGTCAGGTCCAGTTAACAGCACATCGTTGAGTGATACACCATTGTATTGTGCACTAGAATCGAACACCACTCGGATTTGTTTTGGTTTCTTTGGATGGTACACGCCGAATGTTGGCAAGTACCATCGTTCTTCTTCCTCACTGAGAGGAGGGGCTAACTCAGCGTGGCTGTTTTTAAGCATCTTGCCCATGAAGCTGAGGAAGTGGTCTCTCATTTCAGGCTTCCTCTCAAAGTTGCGCCTGAGAGACATGAGACGCTTCAGTGCTTGGGGCCTGTTGTTGGGGAGCCGTTGACGTGGACATTTAAAGGGTAATGGTGCTACCCAACTGTTGTTTGAATCTTTCTGTAGTCCCTCATTCATTATTTTCATGAAGGAGGCATCCTGAATTGAAGGAGCCACCTTGTTGTCATCTTTGGTCCGCTTAAACACATTACATCCCAGGTGGTCTGCATCACAGGTAGACTCCTCCTCAGAATATGCTGGAGAGTGATTGGTGACCTGGATGTCACTGTACTTTTCCTTGACACGGAACACGTTAGGGCATGGATCAAAAAGAGTAGGGCGGTCTAGCTCTGTGGTGTTCGTGTAAAAGGTGCTGATTGTTGGTGGTTTGTGGACGCTACCTAGACACACATTGCCTACAATGACCCACCCCAGATCCAACTTCTGAGCATAGGGTAGGTTGTGTGAACCATTCACCTGTTTACGGACTTTATGAACTCTGATAATGTCCCGACCCAAGAGAAGCATAATTGGGGCTTGTGGGTCGATGTCTGGGATGAGGTGTGCCACTGACTTTAGGTGTGTGTGATGAAGAGCCACATTGGGGGTTGGAATCTCGTCTCTGTTATTAGGAATGTCATTACATTCTATGAGGCTGGGTAATGGGATGTGGACAGTCCCATCCAGAGATTCCACTTCATAGCCACTGGCCCTTCTTCCTGCTGATTCCTTTACTCCAGCGCATGTCCTCAACGTGTAAGGAGCACTTGGACTTTGGTCACTGAATGCTTCAAAGAACTGTGAACGAACTAGTGACCTGTTGCTCTGTTCGTCCAGAATCGCATATAGTTTCACTGCTTTGTCTCTGTGGCCTGCTGGATATACTTTTACAAGACATATTTTAGAGCAGGATCGGTCTGTCAGATCTCCACCACAGACCTTTGTGCATTTGGTGATGACATGAGATTGAGGTGAGGTTTCCTCCTCCTCCTCCCTGCCGTGCTCTGGAGCAGGGTCCACCACTTCCGTCCAGGGCGCGGGTCCAGGGTGAAGTGCCGTATGATGTCTCTCGCTTTTACATTCAGAACATTGAACTTTAATTTTGCAGTTTCTTGCAATATGTGAAGACGAAGAACAGCATTTGAAGCACACATTATTTTCTTTTAAGAACGTCTTACGATCTTCAATGGGCTTTTCTCGAAACGCACGACATTTACGTAGAGGGTGCGGTTTTCTATGAATGGGACACAGTTTATCGTAGTCGTCAGATCTTGTTGGGGGCTCGCCAGTACCCGAAATGGCTCTGGTAAGTATCTCTGTTTTGTGGACAGAGACTTCCCGATGTCTGTTTGGCTTCCAAACTGTCTTCTCAGTTCTGGGAGCCATATCTGTGTGAGAGATGAAGTTGAAACTTGGATCATTCCTGATGCTAGCCTCCTGGCTTACAAAGTCTACAAAGTAGGCAAAGGGAGGATAGGGAACACAATTTTGCCGCTTGTAGGATGCACCGACTGACGCCCACTTTTCCTGCAGATGAAATGGAAGCTTCTGTACTATAGGGTTGACGCCTCTTACTGTGTCAAGGAAAGAGAGGCCAGGTAAGTCTCCTTCATCCTTAGCTGACTGAAGTTCCATCAGTAGATCGCTCAACTTTGTTAGTTTAGAATAATCTCGGTTTGTTATTTTTGGAAAGATGTCAATTCGTTTGAACAGAGCATCTTCTATCACATCTGCTGAGCCATAAGTTTGTTCTAGTCTGTCCCATATCATTGTCAATCCTGCTTCTGGATGGTTATTGTGTATTGCTCTTATCTGTTCAACATGTTCTGCTGACTCTTTGCCGAGCCACTTAAGCAGAAGATCCATCTCCTCACTTGGTGTCAGGTCTAAACCGCTGGTTGCTGTCTGAAAAGAACGTTTCCAGGCTCTGTAGTTCTGAGGTTTGTCATTAAATTGAAGTAAGCCTGTAGCCACAAGCTCACGACGAGCAAAGTATCTTACAAAGTCATTTATGTTCGAGTTGCTGTTATTAGAGTTCGTAGACATGAGGGGGGGTAGTGGAGCAGGACGACCATCGTCACTTTGAGGCCTGAAATGCAACACAGGAGTAGCGTGGTCATTGTCAAATCTAACTTTGCGTGACTCATTAACATATTCGTCTCCATAGATGCGAGGCTGCTGTGAGGTAAGGTAGAGTGAATGAGAAGTAGTATTGGTTAGGTCTGGGAAGAAGGATTTGGCTTCAGGTTTGAGATGTGAAGGTGAAATGCTGTAGTTAGGGCTAGGCTCCGTTTTCGCTGGGATACCATCATCACATAGCTGGAGTTCTGTCTCCTGTACTTTGGCTTGGTCGATAACATATTGTTCAGTGCGTTGTGTGGCTTCCAAGGGAGTGGAATCCAAGTTTAATTTGCAACTATGTTTCTCACTATTCAAATCAACAGCAGCTTCGAGTGCTTCGGCTTCAGCAATAGCTGCAGCTGCCTCTTTCTTATAATTAAGCATTTCCATAGATGCTTTTAACTTAGCCTTTTCTAGCTTTAGGCTAATTTCCTCTTCAGCGTAAGAAAGACGTGCCTTTGCTGCTTCTGCTCTCGCTCTGGCTGCAGCGGACCCAGTTGATGATGCACTTGATCGTACTGAGGAACATGAAACGCGGGAGCGTGTCTTTAATGAAGATGCTTCCTCTGCCATGGCACAGTCTGATGGTGTATCTCTGTTTAGACACCGCTCTGATGGTCATCCACTGGCTGCGTGTGACGACGTTGTTATTATTATCTGCCAGCTTGCACTGCGTTATCTTGCCCGCTAGAGAGCCGTGGTTTCACTGTGCTGCCCTCGGTATATGTGCTGTATATAACTTGGCAGTCAGATAAACGCCATCCTAACATCAAGACTCTGAAGACAGTTGTCCCCTTGTCCACAGGTTTATTGACGTTGAAGGAAGGGTGAAACTAAAACATACAAAAAGCATAATCAAAACTATGCTTGCTTCTAACATGTACAGATATACAGAACGTGTATATATACCATCTCACTCTTTAATATGAATTAAATCCCCTTGTTTTCTTACTGTTACAGGTTTTAATGTATTTATTGTATATTTAACTTCACATGTATTATATGGCATCATATTTCAACATGTAATCGGCCATCTGTTCATTTATTTATCTGTAATTATTCTTATATGAACCTTTAATGGCTTAAGAACAGCGTAGTCATTAGCAAGAGTAACTCAGTAGATTTCTAGCATCAAACTTCACAAAATGTAACATTGTCGCAAAAATAATGATCCGTGCTTGTAGATGACAGTAAAACAATCATACATACCCACGATGCTATACCAAAGGCATAAGATGTATGCAGATTTCACTGGATTAGCTCAGATGCAATAAAACAACAGCTCTCAGAGTCATGCTCACTTACTTCCTGGTTACTGGTCACATGACATAACTTCCTGTTACTGACATCTGCGATTCTTAAGGTGGCCACAACAAAAATACAGAAACACATAAAAATTGCCTCAAACAAGATTTTTTAACATATTAACTTAGTTGTAACAAAACAGTCTCAGTTGTAAAACTCTGGTATTACCTGCTGGTTCAGTGGTACTAAAACACTGAATGGAACCATTGTTAATGTCATTAGTTCCACCTGTGCTTTTCCTGTCAAAAAAGGTTTTTATTTTATTGAAACAGCATTAGCCATGCTACCAGTGTGGCTCTAGGGGTGGCAACATCAGCTGGTCAGCCTGTCCAGACTGAAATATCTCAACAGCTATTGGATGGATTGTCATGTAATGTAGTTCAGACATTCATGTTCCCCTCAGGATGAGCTGTAATATGCTTGGTGATCCTCTGACTCTTCATCTAGCACCATCATCAGGTCAACATTTTAATGTGTCCAATACTTTGATTTATGACCAAATACCTGCAGAACTAATGACATTCCCATCAGCCTCATCTGTACTTGCAAATGTTAGCATGCTAACACATTTAAGTAAAATGGTGAACATGTTAGGATTGTTATTGTGAGCACCAACTTTAGCATTTAGCTCAAAGCACCTAAGCATCTAAGTGCAGCCTCACAGAGCTGCTGGCATGGCTCAACAACTTTGTAGACTCTTTGTCTGGTTAAATAGAGAAGATATATTAGAGAGTATAAAGCTTCACTGTATGTATAGTCAACAGCTGCTTCCACTGCACCCCTTCCTTTAAAATGTACTCCACCTCAGATCTATCTCTTGAATGAAACACTGTCTATAGAGCTGTAGAAACAGCATCAAAACACTCAGAGATGTCGGAAACCTTTCCTGCATGATATTTTTCTCTGTCCATCCATGTGCTCAGAATGCTCCACACAGTAATAGTTTTGCCAAGATAGCGCTAAGCACACTGTAAACTACGCTAAACGGAGTCTTCTTGTAGCAGGTAACGCAATTACCTAACCCTAAAGTCACTTCAAACCGATCTGCTCCTTTCAAAACATTTAGCTATTTTTTTTGTTTGTTTGTTCAAATCTGGAAACAACAACAACCCTTACACATATTCCTGCAGTGAGGCTTAAGAAGATGTGCTGTACAAAAATACATGTAGTTTTTCTTTTAGTTTAGCAATTGAAACTGCACCTTTGTCAACTAAAATATTAGTAGTCACTTTACAGCTGGGTATTAACATTTAATTTTATTCCTATGACCTAAGAGAGTAATGTTTAGTCTAGAAAGTAATAATAATAATTGAATTTTATTTGTATTTTCTGTTTTTAACCCTTAATGCCCTGTGTGAGGGTTGGCCAGGCACATGAAAAAGGGGTCGCAGGCAAAGTTCAGCAGTCCATGTGAATTTATTTAGACAACAGTGGAGTCCCATGCAGATATTTACAGTGCACAAAATAAATGGTTGGCCAAAAAAATAAATGCCACTAAATGGGCCCAAGGCAGGAGCTGCAGTCTGTAGCTGTGTCTCTCATGCGTATCCAGTTATGAGCTCTCCATGTGCTTCTTTTTTCTTCTTTTTCCCGTTTTATGGCGGGTGGCAACCAGCGTAAAGGTGCATTACCACCACCTACTATATTGGAGTGTGGACCAGATTTATATATGCCCAAATAAAAAAATAAAAAATAATAATTCTCTCCAGGTGCTCCAGCCTTCTCCCTTATATAAAAGTGGGCTCCCCCTACTGAAAGAAACAATCAATTACCTGGTACACACTATTCACATAGACAGAAATATTCCACTTCACCATGTTATTACCTAAAAATACCTTAAAGTTTATTTTAAAACACATTTCTTTAATAGTGGGTGGGTTTCTGGGTGCTTTCAAAAGCCTAATCCTTTAAGGGAAAATTCACCGCCTGTCATGTGGCTGTCCACTTAGTGTTGATGGTAAATATCGTTAACTGAAGCAATACATTCCTCAGTGAGTGCTATGTTGACCGAAAAAACTGAGTTGTCCTGCTTGCTGAGCCGTACTGGCAGTACCTACATCTACCGGGATGCATTGTGGCCGAGCTTCTAACCCCACTGAGCAAGTTAGCTGCTGCTAATTAAAGTTACACAACGTTGCCAAGCCAATGAATTCCTGCAGTTTGACCATTTCTTTTTCACACGTAGCTATAACGTTACTGTCAGGGAATGTCTATTAGATACAACAGCAACACACACACACACACATACCGGCAAGTATGTGTGTGTGTCGTTCAAAATGAACGATTCATTCATGAACGAAACATCACTACTAGGGCAGAGGAAGAGACAAGTGTAACCGAGAGGAGAGGTGAAACAAACAATTTAAATTGAATAAATACTTTATAATGTGTAACACATGTCCACTGTCTTGTTTTTTCCATTAACGTAGCATGTATTAACTGTGTGTGCCTGTACATGTCAGTATTAACAAACAGATGTATGCTACTTAAATAAAATGGATACAATAGCTGACCAAAACGGCGAGATGGAGAAGAGAGGGTCGCCGTGCATGTGTGTGCGTGACGTGTCTGTGCCTTACTTTAGGTCATGGGGTTTCCCCGTGACACCCTGATTATAGTATACAGTAAATGCTGATTTTCTGATGATGAACACACATCTCTTTGGGGGAAACTAAGTTAGAGACTTGTGGGTAATGTCCTAGTGCTGTACTCTCATTCATGGCTGGAAAGCAGGTGTGCTGGCAGATGAATGGGCAGGTCAGTTGGTGGGTCTGGCCTGATTAGTACTAAACCATTTTTCTAACTTCTGCTGCTGAGCACGCACTTTGCTAAGTAGCACAACATGCTCTGAAAAAAACTATGGAGATACATTAAACATAGCCTTTTTTTCTGGGGCACTATCACTATAGGGTGTTTCTGAGACCTCTTAACATTTAGATTTCTTACAGAGAGAAAATGACCTACAAAACAAACAGCTGATATATTTAGTTGTGTAAAGCGTCTTGGATTAGGCATACAACCTGCCCAGAAGTATAAATTAGTTGAATACATTGTATTGATATACTCACTATATTTAGACTATGCCGTTGATCCATCCCATATTCATATGCATATCTTGTCGTTTGTTTATATTCTTACTAAGGGTCTGTTTAAAATTATACAGGGTGGGGGCTGAACCTTATATTTCAGTTTTTAAGTGATTTTATTTCGCCCGTAACCCTGACAACAGCGCCATATAACTACGCTCAAAGTCTAATAAAAATATGAAGCGGATCAGATGATGATGCTATGGCCTGATATGTCTAATTGTTCATCGAACTAGATAGATTACATGCTGAGTCACAAAAAGAGGCCAAGCATCAAAGCATTCTAGTATCTCTCCCTTGATAATATCCCCTTGTAGATGTAGAAGTTGTGGCCAGCTCCAGCTCGGGCCCTGACGGTGACATGCTTGCCATCAATGGTGCTCACACAATGTGGAAAGTTCCACAACCTCCAAAAGCCGCCTGCTGTGCGGTCCATTCTTGCTCAGTTGTGGGAAGCCAGACAAAATCTCTCCGAGGTTCTTCCCAGCTTCTTTCACACACTGCAGTGTCTGTGAACTGCTGGATGCAAGTACTTGCAGAGCTTCCATCAATCTTTACCATAAATACATTGATACTGTGTGTGTCAGTGTGCTTCCTGTAGGGATCCAGTTACCATTTTAACTCATCAAACTTATGAGATACATTCAAAATGCTCCATCACACGCATTTTTTGCACTAGTATGCTAAACTCCGCCTCGTTCCTTCGACAGACCATCTCCTTGTCCCTTTACCTCCAGCTGCTCGTAGAGCCGCTTAAGAATCGACAGATTGTATCTGACTCCTCGTTGTCGTGCTTTTGTTCGATCCATGTTATCATGTAACAGGAAAAGTATGTGGTGTCTTTCTTCTTTGCTGGAGGGTTGCTGGTGGTACACTACCAAAATTGGCATGTTACCACCTCCTACTGTTTTCATCGACCCACGACTGCTTCCTGTTAATAAGCCCCCCCTCTGTGACGACATGCTTTTTTACGCCACCTCTGAGTGTGGCTATTTGGAACAGATAGAAACACTTTCAAGTCAAACAAACAGCACCATTTCCAGGTGTTTCTAGTGTTGGGGGAGTCATCATTCACATTAAAGCACAAGTCATGAGTCTAGAGGAAAGAAAGCTATGGTTTTAGAGAGGGACAGTTTTCACACGTATTCACACAGACATGTGTCACAGTCTGAGTGACTGATGGTCATCACCCCGACCCAGGGGCCGTGAGAGGAATCTTATTGTATCTTCATTGTAGTGGTGAGGATTCTCTTCCGATCTCATTAAGAAGAAAAAAGAGTAAAATGTTAGCGCCGTGAAGATGATAAGACTTTAGTATCACTCGTAGTTCATCAATACAATTCATTCATGTGTTTGTGTTAGCTTCTTCTGTGAAACTTCTTCTTCTTCTGGTGTTTTTGTCAGTTAGCAAACAGCTTCAGGTGCATTACCACCTCCTTCTGGACTGGAGGAGGGCTGACCCTGATTTACATGTAGCCCAGAACACAAGGATGGATGGTAATCAGATTTGTGACCAACAGAGATGCAGACTGAGTGTTAATGAAAGGGTTTTAAATCTCATCTGGATTTATCTGATACGAGACACTTGAAATGACAAGTGGAAATGAGGCCTTTGTGTAGAATATTTATGTGATTATAACATCTTTCAAATTATTCTGAAGACAAAATTCTCAGTGTAAATTGGGGCAATCTATGTGCAGCCACAGAGTCGGGTTGATTAGGGTCAGGCGTGGCTTGATGTGGCAATGAGGAGCAGGTGTGCTGGTATGTGTGAAGCTCTGGTGACGGGAACAGTAGGAAGGTCAGGGGTCTGGGTGAAGTGAGAAATGGCTGGTAATGGGGAGGGACACGCAGATGACACATTTCTATGTAACTATACACTGTATGTTTTGTCACACAGATGGGAGGGAGGCTCCAGAGACTTTTGTAAGAAGAGTTGTATCACTGTGGTTGACATACAAAACAAAACAAGCTGTTTCCGTGCATTCTAAAATGACCCATACAAGTGTTTTCTGATGTGCCACTTTGCCGCAAGTTGGTCGATTGCATTCAACCAATGCTGGGAGACATGGTGTGAACGGGGTCTCCATCCATTCCAACCACCTCAGTACTGAACATAAACATTTAAAGTCCAACTGAAGACACAATTAATAATCCCATTTTGCAGTCAATAAAATTCAGTGAATCTTTAATTTATTGTTGATCGAATTAAAAGGAAGGAAAAAGATCTTTGGGGGACGTGTCTGTGTTTGATTGACAGCAGTTGGCAGGCTGAGCCCCGACAGGTGAACGGAGAGAAAAAGTAAACCAAGTTGCTCTTGAAGCTGTAGCTTACAAGCCATGGATAGTTTGTTAGTGGAGTTGAAGAGTAAGGATCAAAGCAGGATCTAACCGGACCCAAGTGACATTAGCAGATACGTTTACATTCAGCAGCTGAGCAGCTAATCAGCTAGCCTGCAAACTGATGTTAGCGGTGCACTTTTCCCTGGTGAAGGTTTGTTTGGAGGCTAGTTCAACAAGCTAAGCTACAGGACAAGACTTGTGTTCAAATTTGTAAGTTAGATGAGAATGGTAAATGGACTTCACTTACCTAGCGCTTTTCAACCTTAACAGTTCCCAAAGCGCTTTACAGATTGGTCTCATTCACCCAATCACACACACACATTCACACACCGATGGCGACAGGGCTGCCATGCAAGGTGCCGGCCTCCATCAGGAGAGTCTCCCCAGAAGCAGATGTTAGCATGAAGCTAATGTGGTTGTTGCTTAGAGTCTGTTGTGTTGTGTAGCAGGCTGCTGATTGGCTCAGTGTGACCCTGTTACTGTTAATATGGTTGAAACTGACTTCTGTTAATATGGTTCTGACTGACTCATGCAAAGAGAGGGGGTGCAATCATAAAACCAAAAATATAACATATACATTTTTCCCTTTTTAGACCTGATTTTTTATTAAATGAGAGTGCAGGGCCTGCACAAAACGTACAGTCTCAAAAAAGATCAGTCATAGTTTCATCTGTGTTGTGACAGAAGGAACAAAGGTTGCAGAGTGCAGCAGCATTTTAGCACCTGACATTCAGTATAGGACTGTTATATTCTGCATAGGGGCTTCAAAGTAACTTCAAATGCTGTAAGACATCACCACGTGTTGTTTGTGGCAGTAAGGATAGTTCACATTCAGCATCAGACACTTGACCTTCCTTTGGTCGTTTGAATAAAATGATATGCAGGAGTTGGATTGTATTCTCCTTGAAGTGGGCAGCTGATATGCACTCAACCTTGCCTGACAAAATGCAACAGCACTGCAAATCATTTCTGATGTTATAGTTTGGACACCTCTGAAGCCTTTCTCCCACTGTGTCCCACTTCAATATTTCAGCCCGTGTGTCACGGTCACCACCAGAAAAGAGAGCCGGGTTCAGCTGCAGTGTGTGGTGGTGCCGGATCAGCAGAAAATCTATCAGCCTTTAACACAACAGAATCAATCACAGTGTCAGACTGCCAGAGCTGCGCTTAGCTGGGCCGACAGGAAGAGCTCTCACCACGACCTACAACTGCAACAACTGCAGCCACACACCTTCACCTCACCCAACAGAGGGGAACGGGTTTACACATATCAATGATTTATAACCCTCAGCTTCTCAAATGCTGATGAGACAGCAGGAAAACATGACTTCAACACAATCAAACAGTCAGTGTCATGTCATGTGAGTGTTGCTGAGCTAAACGTAGAAAACACAGAGGCAGGAATGACAGGAAGGGTCAGCATGTTGGAAAAGAGCTAAAAACTGAAAGGCTGCGATCATGACTGGGAGTATGCATTATTTCTTGAGATGTCTTTGTGCTGGAGATCCGGATGTTTTGCTGTTGCATGCAAAAGAAATCCTGACATAAACAATTAGCGTTCTAGTTTGGAGGGCTAACCTTTATGCTGGTTTCCTTGTAGTCAGAAGTGATGCAATAATGTTTCAACCACAATTATACTGTAATCTTTTTATTCTCACATCTACTGAGAAACTACAGGTCTGCCTTACAGAAGTTAAATCTCAGAACTTCCTTCATTAAATCCTAATTCTTCAAACATTAAACCAGAAAATTAAACCAGTCACATTTAATAACAGGCTTCATTCTGATCGCCAAGTGAACTCTGCTGTCCGATCCTGCTTCCCCACATCTCTAGAACATTTCCAAAATTCTTTTTATCTGCAAAGGACTTGGAAGCTGCTTTTGTCTATGGTTTCTTTGGCATATTTAATCAGTCTAGGTAGTCAGATTTAGTGGTGTTGATCTTTTAATGTAGAGTTGACCTTTCTTTTAAGGAAAGAAGTTTGCAGTGCAATAATACATCACGTGCGCAGTAATTCCTTTGTGGATCGGATTTTTATAGCCGTGTAATATTTAACATAGGTTGTGTTATTTAGCCTAAGTATAACTCTGACACATGACTCAACCTAATACCGGGAACTTTTATCAAAATTTTTATGAGGAACAATGGTTGTGTGTACTGTGGGACAGAGAACCAGTATTTCAAGAGACATCCGTAACACAGGCACAACTGTTATTTATAAATACTTCCAAGAATCTGTGTCGGTGTTCGGAAATCCTTGAGTCAACATAGGCAATGCTTTCTTCATTATGGATTGGAACAGCAGCAAGATCAATAATGTCTTTCAAAGACATGAACAGAAGCCATGCTGGATCATTCAAAGGCATTCTGGGTCGAATCATGAATGGCAATTTTCATGCGCGCTTCCTTCAATTGTCCTTCGTGATGAGGAGGTTGCAGGCAGAGGCTGACGACAATCAGTTTTGTCAGCCCATTTATAGGGAAACTACGTGATGGCACTGTTAAGTTAACTAAAAGAGCAATATTTGTCAAATGAACACACTAAATCACAGAGCCAATTCCAAGGGAACGATGCAGTCAGGTGGGTATCGACGATTTTCTGTCAATGGGCACGCCTCTTTTACACCCTAACAGTGGTTTTCTTAAACAGGTAAAATATGAGTGGCATGTTCCTTTACGGTGCGAGTAGGAACCTAACCTCATTAGTGATGTTATGTTGCAAACAATCTCTTGCCATTGAAAATGATTCTTTTCAACAGCTCTTTGGTATGAACGAAGGGAAGCGAGTTGTACTTGGTGAGAGCCGTTCTTTTTATGGTTGTGCCCAAATTTCACTGCCTGACCTAAATCCACTCCCCTTTACTCGAACAGTGAGAAGCAGCCAGTTGCAGTGCTGCATGAAGTGCATTCAAGGCAAGACAACTTTATTTGTATATAACACATTTCATACAGAGGGTGAATTCAAAGTAGTAAATTCACTGACAAAGCAGAGGGATACGGCGTCACCTTGTATAATGTTTACAGTAAGAGCAAAATGTATCATTATGTAATGTTATGTAATATCTTCTTCTTGATTGAATACTTTGAAATCTTCCTGTAGAAAGTTTTCATCTGATGTGGAGTACACTGGTATTCTTGGTGCATCTGATTTGTGAGAACACCTTGCCCTGCTACGAGGGGCGATAGGAGAACAGTCTGTCCTATGTACTGTTACTTGGATATGATACTTATTATAAATATGTGACTGTATCTGCACTTCAGGGTCAGACTCATCAAGTACACTCCGGTGTATGTTCTGTCCTTTCAGATTAAATAGATTGATTCTGTTTGCTCTGTATTATTCTGCTTAATTAAATGCACAAAAGACAACTGTTTGTTGTATCGTCATTTTATTTGTTAATTTCTCTACAAGGAAATACATAATTTCCACCACACAGTGCAGATGATTGACATTAGATCTGGCAATATGAATCATTTAGCGCTGCTAAACCATAGTCCACACATGCCAAATGAAATTATATTGGTGGGATGTCTAAATTTCAATCCGATCCGATCCGATTTCGCAGATAAACCTAGTAACCTTGCCTAAAAAAAGTAATGCCTAAAAAAAAAAATAGAAAAAAGAACAATGAGCCATTATGAATGGCTCTCGTAAAGGAACGGAGCCATAAGATCCGGCTCCCCTCAAAGAGCCGCAATTCCCATCACTAAACCTTACCTCCTTCCTGTGGATTTCTGATCGCTCTCCAAGATGAAATCTGCAAATGAGTGGTTTGGAAAAATGTTCCACAAGTCCACAAACTGAAGTTTGAAATGAAGATGCTTTCATGCTCCAAGACAGAGGCAATATTAAAGCTGGTGTGCTGGACTTTTACATATAAATGAATGTCCCTTGCCAGACGAGTTCACACAATGCTGATTAAGCCTATCACTGCCAGGTAAATTTCTCTGTATATCTTCTCTGTGTTTTTAAATCTAGTGTCTGTGGCGACATTCCTGTAATGGCATACTGGTAGTGATGTGTTTTACATCAACCAGCAGTGATTAGTTTGCCACAGAGCCACGTAGAGAGTGAGTTGCATCAATGAAAGTTCAAAATACTTGATAGTGTCAAGTAAGATTGAGACCCCACAATACAGCCTCTAAGAAAACAGCAACAACAGGACTGGTGAATTAGTATAATCAGGACACTCGAACACAGAAGACTAATAGTTAAGCAATAAGTGATTGTTTATATGATAACTATAATCAGAAAATGATGATTTTAAATGGAAAAGAATAAGCATGTGTTAGAGTGAGTATTAAAAGTAACCAATGTAATACTAATGCACTGAACATGAAAAAGAAAAGAGGAACTGTTAACACTGTCTGTAGGAAAGTGTGTCATGGTTCAACTGATGTAATATGTAGAAGTGTCCGGTATTTTCCAACTGAGATAGGTAAGGAAGAAACTACCATATAAAGGCATGTATGTGTATGAGATGTGATTTGAGAAAATATGTGTAATCATTGAGAAACTGGGGAAGGGAGTAGCCTGGCATAGAGAATGAAAAGAGAAGTCAGAGACTTCGAGCCTCAGAGCGGTGCGAGTGGCGAGGAAACACTTTGGACAGCAATGGATTGGATACCAGCCAGCACTGGAGGACCCCGACGGATCGGCAACGAACACCAAGGATGACCAAGAGATCAAGAAAAGAGACTGTTGCTGATCAAGATAGGACATTGGGGAACCTCAGCTCTCCCTGCCATCAGGGGAGGAGAGTTGTTTGGAACTTTTGAGACTTTGTACTGAGTCTTGGATTTCCATCGAGGACTCTTCTCCTTGGCAGGAGGACCATGGAAGGTTAATACTGGCCAGGTTAGCCTCCCTTTTCCTACCCAGAGATTTTATATTTGGAGATTCAATATAGACAAGAGAGAAAGAGGTATTTGATTATTATTTTGTGATTGATTGAAGTGTTGATTTTAAGAGCTGTTGCTATACCCTTGCTAAATTCCTGCAATAAACCTAAGCATTATTATAAAGTAAATTGTTCACTCATTCATTGCTAAAAGCTTCTCATGATAGTAAAAAGTTAAGTTTATGTGTGCTCAACATCTATAAGGTTCTGAAAGGTTATTCTAATTTTTGTCCACTAAAGATTGTTAAACAGACCCTGAGGGCTTAGTATCCAAGCCATCTAACCCAAACCTTGCAACTTACCAAGTGCACAGATCAATAAGAGGAAAGCTAGGCGAGTTTCCTCGACACCAGCTTAAATATCTTTAGAATTCCTAATAGGATTAGATTTCCATAGAACTAAAGATCGGACCCTTTAAACGGAGAGCTGGTCCAGTGAGTCCTGTACAGGGCTTTTACCGGGCTCTAACAATTGTCACATGATTCATGTAGACTTCAGATAGTTAGTAGTAGTAGGTAGTACTGTGTTGTGTTACTGGGCACTGTACTGGGATTATGCTTGCACCTCTGGTAATATAAAATGACAAAATACTGCCTGAGTACACGATAACAACTGTTCTTTCATCTGAATCATGAATCATCTTCTATTTAGGGAGAGGAGGAGAGGCTGATGTCTTTCTGTCTTTGAATTGTCTGTGGTCATTTCCATCCAGTCACATGTGAGGCTGAAAGTCTCTGAGTGTCAGGTAGAAACTGTTTGATCATTTACACTTTCCCTAAAACATCTGGGCTGATTAACCAGTTCTACAAATGATTGACCTGGATTATTAAATAATGACTTGACAAACACAATATCAATACATACAGATGCAGATAACTAGTGCTTCCAGTAGAATTGGTTCATGTGTATTTAGTGTCCTTTTACACACTGTGGTTGGACTGATCTGAGTACAGTAGAAATTCAGAATAATGCAGGTTTTTAATAAATGTGCAGATGTTTGTTAAACACATTCAAACCTACAGAAAAAAACACTGCTGTGCTGATGGTGGTAACTGTGCCCCTTTATTATTTGGACAGTGCATATACAGTATGAGCAAATACAAACTCCAAACCATAAAAAGTTACAGAACAAAGCAGACTGACAACTGATCAGCTGTGATCCAGCTGTTTGCTTGTCATCAGAGACGTGGCTTCAGATCACTACTTTTAAAAAGAGGAAGAAAAACAAGAGGAGGGTTTCTGTGGAGCTTCATCAGTGATGCTGCTCACACAGAGACTGATTTGAACCCATCTCTCATCGTCAACGAGCAAATACTTTTCTTTGCTTGTTGATATTTGTTTGAGAGGATGTGGTTATGCTCTGAAAATCAGCCCTCCATCTCTCTAGGAGACCTCATTCTTCACTGATCCAAACAAGAGGAGAGGAGCCGAGAGGCAGATATCATGTATCTGTTGGTACCTTCCACCAATAAGACACTATATCATATACACCACAGACAAGAACATGAATCTTCATATGAACTCGTGTTTTTCCATTTCAGATTTTCAAACACACTGGGGGGTGGGGGGTGGGGATGCAGTGCTGATTTGGAGATGGATCAAATACACTCCAGATATTCTCTTTCTTAAGATTGCCACAGATTAAAAAAAAGGCAGTAAAGTTGTAACATTTTCATATATATGAGCATAGAGGCATTGTTGTGGTTCTCTGGCCCTCAGGTAGACTGGAGGTTGACTTGCAGTGATCTCATTAACTTATCTTAAGTTACGTAAGTAACGTAGTTATTTTAACCCAAACCATGATCTTTTCCTTAATCTAACCAAGTAGTTTTGGTGCTTAAACTTAACCAAACTGCGACCATAAAATCGCCATACTTAAAGCCAACAGGTTATTTATTGAAAACAATGATGTGTGTTGAACAGCAGCTTTCAGTACAAGATTCAGAACATTCAGTGGGATGCCACTGAGATAACTGCTTTGGTTTTTTGAAGTAGGCAGTTATTATAGTAAGGCTGCTTTTAAAAATATGTCCAAAGGTAATCACTTCAGAAGAGTATTATTGATGGAGGCATTATCTAAACAAATGTCCATAAAACAATATGAATGAATATGCAGCCTTTCTGTAATGTCAGATAGCTCCACCTAACCTGTGTGGACGGCAGTGAGTCGTATCTGGTCTTCAGGCTGTTGGCAGATAGAGAGGCCACTAAGACCGAGACATTCCCAGTCATCACTGCCAGACATTTGCCTTTAAGAAGCTATTCTCCACTGTTTCAACTTGCATGCATAATTTCCTTGGCAAGAGCTGTTGTTATTGAAGGCTACTTAGTCAATTGACTTACAAAATGCATCTGCAATTAGCTGGTTCATAATTGCTTCTGGTCCATTATTGATTCAGTGTCCTTTAGTACGTATCCTTCAGCTGAATGAGGTCACCCTAAGAGTAAAATGATAATCATGGCTGTGTACTCCAAACCA
This sequence comes from Macquaria australasica, assembly GCA_005408345.1. Taxonomy (NCBI): domain Eukaryota; kingdom Metazoa; phylum Chordata; class Actinopteri; order Centrarchiformes; family Percichthyidae; genus Macquaria; species Macquaria australasica. The sequence goes on from SEMN01000688.1 coordinate 27,277, forward strand.
GTGAAATAGAAGAGTTGAGATTACACATTCTGCCCCTCAGCTTTCCATTAAAGCTTTGACAGTGATTTCAAATGACACTGTGTTTTAGATAAGGGCAAAACACATGACTGACTGGAGAATTATAATACTTTACACTCCACCCCTCTTAATTTGCTTTCATATTGAAATTGAAAAGACTGTTACTGTGGCGCGTGCTGTTGATGCTGTTCATGGTGAGAGGGTTAAACTCCAACAAAGCTACAGTCACAAGCTATTGGTAGTGAGCAGAGTAATAAGAAAATCAGACACCTCACCCTTTGGGAGCTCAGATGTATGACGCGCTCGGAGTTGCACCTTTTCATTGAAGAGAACCATCATCTGATCTTAATACCTCCTGACCGCCTCCCTGTAGAGGCATCTGAGCTAAGCTGAACTGGGTGGAGACCTCAGAACACACGTGGGAGTTTACCAGCCATCCATCTGGTCAGGTCATGGTGATAGCAGTCAATGCAAAGGAGGCCAGACGTCCCTCGCCCTGGCCACATCCTTCAGCTCTTCCAGAGGCATTCCCAGGCCAGATGGGATATGTAAACCCCCCAGCTTTCTGTTCTGATTCTGCCCTGGGGCCCGAAACACCTCCACAGTGGGTGTGCTAATCAGATCCCCCATCACCTCAATTGGCTCCTTTCACCATGAATATGGTGGTTGTTCTGGGCAGCGTCTCTGTGAAACTTCCCTGAATAAATACAGGTAAAAAGACAAAGTGAAATACAAAGCAGTGTGTTACTGCTCCTGTTGATGAACACATCTGGGTGTTTTTCAGTGTAACAGGTTGGAGGATTGTTTTTACTAAACAAGCTAGTGTACAGACTTGGTGCCAAGTGTTTGCATGTTTGAATACAAACAGGACTCTGACTGAAAGGTGAGGTGATTGCATCAGGCTGTCTATATAAGGACACGAGCCTGTAAGTGTGGCAGGAGACTAAAGTCACACACACATGCACTGAACTTATCTAGACATTACCCAGAGGAGCTGTATGTGAGAACACAAATATCCGAATCAGTTGGACTGGACATTAAAGGGACTTTACCCCGTCAGCACCTAGTACAAAGTCCACATAATGTTTGATTGAGCCCATGTGTGAATAGAGAAGGTCAAGGTCCGGAGAATTCACAACGAGCGAGTGGGCAAGTTGATGACGTTTCTATCATGTGACTGGTGCACGGAGTGTAGTTGCTTCGTATTCTTTTCTGCCTGCCTGTATATGGCTTTCCATTCTTTCAATGATACTGCGAATACGTCCAAATACATGTAGTATTGATATCAACTGTCATCATTACGAATGAGTCGGTAGCTTTGTCCGCCATATTCGATGTGCTGTAAACTATCCTGCAATCCTGCAGCCTACCTTTTTGCATCATGTCTTGCCTCCTGCACGCTCTGCTCAGGCTCCACCCCTCGCCTAAACCAACAGTTTAGGGCTTTGGGTTTAGGGTATTTCCAGCAGGTGAGACAATCTCCTGTTGCATGCTACATGTGGGAAAGGGGCAACTCCGGACAATGTTCCGACCTGCTTCTCAGGACATTGTCTGGAAAATGGCTTTATATTGAGGCTTCCACTTTTCACATTATGTTTGGTTTAAAGTTTTAAAGTCATCATTCATCCATGAGAGCTAGCTTGTGTTCTTTCCTTCTTTGAAAATATTCAGTACTGTTGTTATTATTATTATTAATATTACTATTATTACTTTTATTGCAGTGTTTGTTTGCAGAGACAACTGATAACTGTACATAGCTTCCAGACAACAGGGAGGAAACCTTTTCTCAGGTTTTGATTGTACGCAAAGTGGGACGCTGCATGGGTAGAGCAACTAAATTTGAATAATGACCCAATGTTATCTTTATGGAAAATCAACATCATATAATTACAAGCAGATAAATCAACAACACTAATGAAAATTAGTTAAGATAGAAGCACAAAGGAACCACACATTATTGCACCAGTTGTGTTCACTGACCTCATGCACACTCCACTGACATATTGCTCCTTCAGCATAGAAGACTGCTGTGCTCTCAGAAACCAAAGGTTTCAGAGCAAAACTAAAGACTTACAAAAGTCTAATTCAGGAAGGAGCTAAGTCCTTTTTAGGACAAATGATCTTGTGTGCCAAGTTGACATTTGCAAAAGGAAATGGAAAGGGTTTCCCCTGTCTGAACAACAGGAATGCGCTGAGGACAATTCATTTCTTAGGCTTACACTAACTGCACACTGGTTGCTTGCTCTTGGGAGCCTTCCCACGCTGCAGGACAGGAATAAACTGCCTCTCTAAGCACAGACTTTTCATATATAAAGTGAACACGTCATTCACCCGTGTTCAGAGGTTATAAAAACTAGTTTGTTCTGTCTTCAATTAAGATTTTAAATAGCAAGAATTAAATGTGAATGTTAAATGTTAAATGTGTGTAATAATACTACTCGTCTGTTTACTGTACGCGCAATCTGGTTTTACTGGTGAAGCCGGGATAAATCACACACAGAACTTCAAATGCAATTTTGTGGGTCTTTATTGTCTCCCCTGTTATCCTCTAATTGTGAAATAAAAATAAATAAAACTTGGCTTCCATTGAAGTTTCCAATTTCTTCAACAAAGAGACTGGTATTGTTCAGAACAAATAAAAAAATGATTTCTGTACTATTTTAGCACAAATTACGGCACAATACAGCACAAACACGATATAATACGCACAAGAACAATACGGCAGCGGCCCTCTATAAGGAGGAAAAATTAAAAAAAAAAACACTTTCACAACACTGCCCTGTTCAAAACAATAAATTAGGAATCGTCATTTGACAGTGTCCTACCTAATTCACGAATGACAAGCTCCAGTGGCACACACATGCAGTGAAGTCATTCCATAAACATCGATAGTCCATCGGCAACACCAGCCATTGCCCGCAAAAGATAGCATGTTATATTGTACTTCCTGTTCTTTTTCCCGGCGCCCCCTGACCTCTCACTGCATCTTATTTACAGGGGTTTATTGCATGCATATATTAATTTATATTTCTACTTTCACCACCTGGTTACACTGGTTTTATTGGTTTCATTGGTTTTATCAGTCTTATTGGTCTCTCTCTCTCTCTCTCTCTCTCTCTCTCTCTGTCTCAACCCAGCCGGTCGAGGCAGATGAGCACCCACCCAGAGCCTGGTTCTGGTTCTGCTTGAGGTTTCTGCCTGTTCAAAGGGAGTTTTTCCTTGCCACTGTGGCCTAGTGCTTGCTCATGGTGGGAATTGTTGGGTCTCTGCCTGAGATAACCTCTTTTGTGATTTGGCGCTATAGAAATAAAACTGAATTGAAAGTGAATTTTAAAATGTATTTTAATATATGACTGATTGTAAGGATGCTGCTCAGTATGTCTGCTGATAAATGTTCTGTAATGCAGTGATGCTGAGCCTAAGAAAAGTTTCCCCAAGGGGACAATAAGGTTTATGTTATGTATCATCTGCTGATGAGGCTATGCTAATGCTACTGCTATCAAGCCTTGGGCCACAGCTATTTGGAGTGCCCGTTGCATCTAAAGAAACCAGAGATGAGCTGTTCTAACTAATGCAAAGGCAAAAAACAAACAAAAAAAAAGAATGTCCAGAGTAATTGGGCCTTAATGTTTTTAAGTGCAAAGCCAGGAGATTCCTTATTTTAAAGTACTGTTGCTTCTGGACAGCAGCTGACAGCTTTTGATCATTTTCAAAATGATTTAGAACAAATTATGTTCCCTTGAAAAGATGTATGATCTTAAATGAGTGTTAGTTGAGGTTAAGAATGTCGGCGCTGTGATTGAACTCCCTGCATTAGACAATGATGAAACAGCAGCAAATAAATTGGCAATGATGGAAGTAAAATGGCCTGTCTGAGAGCCAGCACTTTCATTATTACCATTCACACTCTCATTTCACTCTCCACATTTCTCATTGCCCCCCACCCCCCCACCCCGTCTATTTTTACTCTTGGGTCTGGAGGGAGCTATCAGTGAAGTCAATACCACCCACAAAGAACTTTTCCGTGGGGCAAAGCATTTATTAGTGACAGTGCATTACAGTTATGCCTGATCAATTTCTTGATTTCTGTTAATACAAACATGTACGCCATTGATCCTCTTCACAACATGCAGCGACTTGATTGATCAGGGCCTGCAGCAGATAGAGGCTGGTGGAGAGCAGCACTGAATACAAATTAATTTACAATGTTGAGCCTCTTAAAGAGGGAGGATGGGGCCCTGACTGGAGATGTGGAAGGCCTTGTGTAATTATGTAATCCTAATTAGCAAAAAGGGGTCACTGACACTTATTCTAGCAGAGAAGATATGAGCACGCATTAAAACCTCAGGCAGCTGGACTCTAAATCCTCACTGGAATAATGCTGCGATGTACAGAGTGCATACATTTCACATTCATTTCCCCACAGGGACTTTGATTACTGGCCATAACATTTTAATGGTGTGAATTAGAATAACAATGAGCTATCAGACTGTAAAAGAGCTATATGTTACTACAGAAGCAATCAGTCAGTCTTGTTACAACTTTGTTGTTAAATAATTGTGTTTTAATCCTGTGTTCCCCATAATGTAACACTAATGCTTTAGCAAGTTTTCTTTAACTGGAGATGTTGTCAGGGTGATACTTCACTATTACAGTTCTTCTGTTGGGTTATCTTTTTACTCTCTTGCTCAAATTGATAAGTTAGTGAAGTTTTTGTGAAGAGTTTGGTGTGATGCAATGCATGCTAATGGAACACAGATCATTTTATTTAACACTGATTATTTTATATGTTTTATATTATTATTATTATTATTAATTATGACTATGATGATATTGATGTTAACGATATTTCTCAGCCCTACTAGAAACATGCCAGAGTTACACATGGCTGGCAGCCAGTCCTGAGCCATTCTCAATATTTCCTCCTCAGTGTGGTCAGTGTTTGCCAGACTGATGACTGACTGGCCATATTCTATACTTTTCTTATTGTCAACAAATGCCATGAAAATACCCAAACCAACACTGTGTTAGTGCACCTCTCAATACTTACCACCTGTCTGTGGCTCTCAGCTCCAAGCCCATTGGTTCCTGCTGTTAATCTTTAAGAGCACATCACAAATATTACATTACATTACCACATTTGGTGCTCTAGTGAGTATTTGGGAAAGCAGGACGGTGTGTAAATAAACTACAGTGTGTGTGTTTATGGTGATAAAGGAAGAACAGTGTGGCTCACTGATGTGTTTTAATTGTTTTTTATGGATCAGGTGTGATACACAGACCAGACGTTTATGTAGAGCAGTACACAAAGGGTTAACCTTAACCTGCTTCTGTGTGTAATAGTATGATTGGTAAATATTGTGTGCTCTAGGTTAATTTCCTGCTTTATTTTGGTAGACTTATCCTTTTGTGTTTATGTTCAAGTTTTACTTCCGGGCTTTGTCTTTTTTCCCGCGAGTTTTTGTGTCCCACCTGTGTTTGATTAGTCACACGAATCCCTGTTAGCCTATCTGTTCCCATTTTGTATATATACCTGTGTTCTACCTCTCTTTAGTTGCCAGTTTGTCTCAGTACCTCTGTGTCTAGCGTTCATTCTCCTAGTGTATTGATTTTCCTGTGTATGATCATGCTTGTGTATTGTTGGATTACGACCTTGCCTACTCCCTGCTGGACTTGTTTGCTTGTGTGGACTGATTTTTGTGTATCGAACCCCTTTTTGTAAGTAAAGACTGTTGATTCTTCGTCTGACTCTGGGTCATGCGTTTCGGTCCATTTCCTGGTTTTTGTCTACTCCAGTCATTACAAGATGAGGTGTGACCAGCAGCCGTACACAGAGAGATGTTTGATTGTGTCCTTTTGTTCTTTCCTCATATTCCTCATATTAAATAAACTTAATTATGAAGCTAATCTGCTAATATTTTTGTTTGCTAAATGAGTAACTATCTTTATTCAGCCCTGCATGTTGATTTGATTATAAGCTTACTAACTAACATGGCATTGGGCTACTATCTTATTCTTTAAACTTCATGCTTTGCACATCCCTGCACAAAACTCTACAGCTCTTTCATTTATAAATAACATTTTTTTTTTTTACTATTTTTTAAAATATTTGTTCATATCTTATTTCCAATTTTCTGTCTTACTGGTATATTTATGCGATTGACTGGTGACCAGTCCAGGGTGTACCCCACCTCTCGCCCAATGTCAGCTGGGCTTGGCTCCAGCCTCCTGCGACCCTCTGAGGATAAAGCGGTATAGAAAATGGATGGATGGATGGATGGATGGATGGTATATTTATGCTTCTTGACTTGCAGTACTTCATCTTTTTTTATATTCTCTACTTACTATGTTTATTGTTATGCACCAAAATATCAAATCAGATTTCTTGTATGTGTAAACCTACTTGGCAATGAACCTGATTCTGATTCTGGCATGTTTGTCCTCTTTTATTTAGGCACAGCCAGTTATCTCACCTTATCACTGTTCAAACCTACAAATCAACTATCAAACTGATCCATATTGTCACCCTGGAAACCAGTGAAACTCTGTAAAGCAGTACTGAAGCATGTATTAATGATCTGCTTGTGGAGGGGCTTTTGTAAAACCTTGTCGACAGTAGACACAGTTTAACTGACTTGCTAACAACCCTGTCTCCTAGAAATGACCTTTATATGTTAGTAAATTATTTCCCCAATGCCGCTTTGGTGAAGCAACATTTATGTAGCACACTGGAAGTACAACACCCAGACTGCTATCAGAAATGGTATTCTAGCTTGAACAATGAAGCATTGGTTGTGGCTTTGGAACATTCTGGAACATTATATCAGTTTGTCTCATGTTCCTCTAACCAGTTAAGCCCAGTTCAGACCAAAGATTCGCGACGAGACGAAACCATTTTAGAACGTCGCAGGGAAAAGTTGCAGCGGTGTGAACTGGCCCGTCTCAGCTCGACTCAAGCCGGCTGATGGTGTCGCCTGCGACTCAGCTTGTTAAATCACCAGCTGCTGGTTTTAGAACATAAGGCAAGTCACTTGTTCCAACAGCCAATCAGCAATTACAAACACTCAGGTTGTTATAGCTTTCTCATCAATTAAGTATAGCCTACTTTCTTTATTACACTGATTATTAATACAGTAATGAAATAATGTACTAAATGACTAATGAAAAAGCAAGAGCAAGAAAAATAGAGTAGCCTGCAGTTGTTATGGCAGAGTCAGGAGGATACTTTTAATTTAGTTTAATTGTTGAATCTGCCAAAGAATACAGAGCATGATGGCAGGTCAGCAGGTTGGTGTGATTGATGTGTGGACAGATGTGATCATCTAAACATCAGCAAACATCCTGAGTCACTTCATGACCAGTATCCTCCTTGTATCTGCCCAGTCTATGAAACTGATGACCAATCACCTTCACCTGTCACTTCCTCCTTCAGATTTCAACTGACTGTCAACAAACTGTAACTTTAATCCTGTGATACTTGAACTCAGGTTGGCCCTGTGGTTGCTACTCTGTGACAACACGTACTATTACTGACCTCTAAATAGACTGTATTAGACTGTTCCTTAAAGACATCTGTAAACACACACTGGCTGTTTGATGGAGGGTTGTGTCATTTAAAGAGGTACTGCACACTTTAACGTGTTTTTTGAGCTGTAAACTAAATGATATGACTGTACTGTGATGAAACACATCAATGCTGGTGTTAATATTGACATTTCTTACCAAATGTATAAAAATCTGCATTTCATGGGTTTAAAATGGCTAAAACCTACTGTTTTAAATCAGCCCTGAACCTGCGAGGCCAATGCTGACACAGAGTCAACCGGTTGGGACCTGCTGGGTGTCTGAGGGTGGAGTGAACATGTGTCCGTTGACGCCCACAAAAACACACAGGACAGTTCATATGGACAAAATGTATGACAAAGTATCTGTGGAAGCCAACATACGTATGTAGAAGTGAAGGTGGGGTAGAGAGGCTGGGATGTGCCAGTGAAGGAAGCCACAAGATCAAATTTCTGCTTTTCAACAGGCATCAGCTGATGATGTGTGTCCAGATGCCACCAACATGACAACACTGGGTGGGGTGTTGCTCCTGAAAACTTAATGGTGATTACAATAAAAAGTATTTCTCTAGAACAATAAATATTCTTGACTAAATAACCAACAAGCTAAGGTTTGGAAAAAACATTCTCTGTTATTTTTTCTTAAAGGGGAACTCCACCAATTGTATACATTAACATCAGTTTAGTAGTCATGGGGGCTACCAGCTTTGAAAAAATAACCCTGATGATGTCACAGTGATGTCATCAGGGCTATTATAATATATATTATTATGCTTATAATTAATATTCTCACATCCTGTTAGTCCTCTGTCTATGCCTGTTTTATTTTGAAATTCTTGCCTGTTTTGTCTCTTCAGTTCCTGCCCTCGTGTCCACTTCCCTACTTATACTGGTTCCCTTCCTTTGTTTTGTGATTGTTTTGTGTTTCCGCCAAGCTTTCAAGCCTTTTGCTCAAGCCCTGTTTTTGTTCTGATAGTGACTTTGCTTTGTTTTCATAGATGACCAGGTTTCTGCCTCACCCTTGCTGGTACCTCTGCCTCGCTGCCTGTTTCTGTTTTTGCCCAGCCCATTGTGTTTGTGACTTTTTGCTTTTAAACTCACTTAAGAGACTTCCTTGTTGTCTGCTCCTGAGTCCTTTCCACGGTGCCTGACAAATGTATATATAATTTAAAATTTATAACAGTAAAGCTATGTCTCAATTCAGGGGCCGCATCCTTCTAAGGCACTGCCTTCATAGACCGCAAAGGCCGAACAGAGTGTTAAATGAGACGGTCTGGTCTACGGGGGATTTCCTATTTGTGTCACCAGCATCACAAAGTGCAGCTCCTGTTGCCTAGTAACCTTGACAGCTGCGGTTGAGGTTTGAGGTGTTTCAGGCAGCTTGGTTTTTTAACATTTGTATCGTTAACTATTTGAGTAACCCAATACTTACATTATAAAGTGTAATCCTCTTCGGCTGCTGTTGACGGTACGTTTGGGGACGTCATATTCTCTTGTTCGCAATGAATCTAAGGATAGGTCGGGCCGCGAAGGATCCAGCTGAAGGATGCGCTGCTGTGATGCAATGACGACGTCTTCAAATGCAGCCTTCATGATATGTTTTCAGGGTCTATAAGGAGTCTGCTGAGCCTTCAAAACATGTACTAATCCATCTCTGATCTTGTTCATTTAGACTTGTCATAGCAGTATACAGCACAGCTCAGGTAACTAATGACTTTCATGATGCACTCACAATAACAGCTTCCTGGAATTGGAAGCTGTTATTGTGAAGGGAATGCAGGCATAATTACTGTTAGTAATTAGTTGTGCTTTTCCTGCTCTGACATGTCAAACTTTCTGGCGTAAAGAGAGAAGGAGCTGGAAGCCACTTCAACACAAAGGTTAATGTTGCTCTACTATCACACAAAAAAGCAGAACACAATGCATCACCTGTGCGGACTTCACACTCGGCCATTTTGTGTTCTGTGCCTTTAAAGCAAGTCTGTGCAAATAACAATTCAAACGTTTGCTTTCATGTGGCTCCCAATACATTGGCATCGTTACAATCACTGTAAGGTGCATGTGTTCATAGAAATCCATTAGACGCTCAGAGGAAATGATTCAGCCAGTTACCAATATAATTACAATTAGCACATCTGACCAAATCCTCCCTCCCTCCATTGATCCACATGAAGGGTTTGTTTTGTCCCCCTCTCACTCAGCGCTTCGTCTTAGAGCCATTAGTACAGTGTGTCTGCTTCCTCAGATACATTCTCCAACCCTCAGCCAGCACTGGAGCATATTGGCAACAGGCCTTAATCAGGAGATTCCCCCAGGGACTGCATTTCTGTGTGTGTGTGTGCTTACAGTGTAAATTAAGCTTTGTGTTTTGCTGACCACCCCCACTGAATAGTTAAAGCCAACGGTAGCTGCCAGCATCTGATCTGAATGATCACAGCAGATTATCTCCTCTTTTATCTCCACCTCCACTCTTTTGTTTCTTAAATCCCATCTGTAAGACAGATGCATCCAAAGCTGAGTGCATCAGCATGTCTGAGGCTCCATCAGAGGACAGTAAGAGAACATGAGGCTTTCAGTGTGAAGGATTGGCAGGAGCAGGTTTCCCGGGGCCATTTCTTCTCCTTTGTGTACTGCATGCCTGTGGTGGAGGTGTGAAAAACAAACACAAGAATGACGGAGACTGTGCCTTATCAGTACACTTAAAAGGAAAGACCAGTTCTTTTGACTGTACAGTTGCAGTGTTGGTGGTAACCTTTGTAGACTGCTGTGGGCAAACACCTCAGGAGGGGCAAAGAGCCACTAAACCATTGAGCCAAATCAGTTCAGCCAACTGTTCAAACAATGATTTGGCTCCCAAATTAAAAATACACAGAAATCTACTCTGGATATAACCTTCTAATAATAGTAATCCATACCTCCTTTCTTAACGAGGTTACAAGGTGCTGTACAAGTGAAAACAACCAAGTAAAGCAAAACATCACCATCCATAAAATGAAGGAAAATAATACAATTAAACACATTAAAAGATCACTTAATTTTTTTTATAAAAGCAGACGCAGAGCTAGCTAACCTATAGATCTATTTCAAAGCCTTGAGGACTTTACATTGTTTACACTGTGCCTTGGACGGCAGAGAAAGGCCATCTTCTGCATTGGAAAGCTGCGTCACCAGCGTACGTAGTTACTGACGCCTACATCGTTACCACAGCAGCTCATGCAGATAGGTTGGTGATGTCTGGACACACAAATCTGATCTGATCACTTGATAATAACAGTGTGGACAGTCTGTCTTAAAGATCTGATTTGAGAAACAAATCTGATCTGCCTGCTGTCTGAACAAAGCCTGTCAGTCCTGTGATCAACTGTCACCATCACTGCTACCACAGTACTGTTACTGCAATCACTTCTACTATTACTTATTCAGCCACCTGCTAACAGCTTTAGTAACCACTAACTTACACTCTCACAGTGACTTTCAAAGGAAGTCTACTTTTGGACCATTCATACTAGTAGCCACTACTTTTCAGTCCTGACAACCAATCAAGCATTCAGCAGAACAGGCAGGAAATCGTGACCTAAATCATGACTGGACATTTGGAGGCAGTTTGGATGCTATTGGATTGAATTAAATAAGATTAAGAGTTCCCAACATTGGCCTGTGTCATATTTAATTAATAATGAGGACATTTCCTCAGGGCACCAGTTAGAGAACTCACAGGGTTGCTGCAGTGAAGTCAGTGAGGTGCATATCTGTTAGCAGCTGGAGACTGTTTCCGTTGCCAAAAAGGTTTTTGGTCTCATTTGTTTGTCAGTGCGTTAGCAAGGTCTTTCAGAACCTTACTGGCAGCACGGGCACCACCCACCACTCAAAAGCTTTATCATTGTCTCTCAGCATTGAAAACCTTCCATCTCTAAGATGCTGATGGTAATATGCAGTACATCTGTAACTTTATGATATCTTAATATGTTGAATTGATTAACGCTATCTTAAAATGATAATGATATCTTGAAAATTAAATCTTACCAGCCAAAATACTGTAATACTACAATTTTATCTACCTTACAGGATGTAACACGTTTCTTTCAATAATAAACCACAGAAATGAAACCACATTTCAGTGTGTTTACTTCTTTAACTTTGATAAAACCATTCTTGACATGGTAAAATGTAGTGTAACAATGGCACAAGGAGAGAAGAACCATAAAGTCAGTGAACTGACTCAGTAGTTAGCTAACATTGGCTAACTTTAGCCACTGAAAGCTAACTGGTCATACCAGCGGTAAGACTGTAGTGTGTGGAATGGAGCAATGGTTTTATTGTTTATGAATTGAACTTTCCATTTGTTAACAGTGGATTGAATGACTGTTGTAATGTGAACAGTGGCCCTCGTGGTGACGGACCCACAGAAAACGATCACCTGACCCTGCAGTTCCCATCAGCTCTACAGAGTGTTTTAGTGTCTTTCAGCTCATTCTTTAGCTTGTTTCGGTTCACTCTCACTGCTCTCGTCATCCTGGTTTCCAGCAGCAGCAGGCAGCTGTTTTCAGTGAAGAAGCTGTACAAAGCCACTGTCCACTACCTGCTCAGCAGCAAAGAGCAGACAGACACAGTTAGAGACCAGCTGGTGAACATAGTGGAGCATTTAGCAGCTAAAGAGCCAGATATTTCCTTCAGGAGTTGGTGGAGACCAAAAACAGAGCTAACAGAGAGGGAATACTGGACTTAGATTCATCAGGTGACACAGACACCACTCCACATGAACGATCATGTTGCTCCGTAACTGCTGGATGTGGAAATTGAAACTGTTTGCTAACAAGTTCACCTTATCAACTTAAAGGTGATGGTATGTTAATGTGTTTACAGCTTGTTTCTGCTGCAAAGAGGTGCACCTTTCATAAAGATCTGGACAGAACACTGACTGATGTTGCCATCTTTAGTCTTCACCACTGGTGGAGGAAACTCTGAATCAGCAGACTCAAAATGAACAAGCTGACTATGCAGAGAATCCATAAATCCATTGAAAATAGTGAAATAATCGACTTTTTTGCAGTTCATTTTAGCAGAGAGACTTTTTCTCCTTTGAACAACTTGAAGTTGTGCCCCTGATAGGCCATGTTGAAAGCACAGCGTTTGAAGCTGAGATTAGAATCAGCTCATATCATCACCACTTTGGTTCACCCCCTAGATACTATTGCTGAATAAAATACAAACATATTTTGTGAAGTACATCAGAGGATAATGTCAAAACAGATTCTAATTAGATTTTTAAAAAAATATTTTTTTCTTTTTCTGAACATGTCTCTCTTGCTCACACACACACTGAAGAGAGGGAGAAAAGTGCAAAGTGCCAGGCGTTGTGTAATGGTGTCACTTTGAAGTAGCTGCTGGTGCTGAGCTGCCTTGTGTTGTGTAACGGGCTGGCATGCTGGTTCTCCGTCACTCTGCTGCCCTGTCAACTTGGATTATCCCACTGTCACTCTGACCTGCTGAATATGCTTACCAGCCAACGCACAGCACCCACATCCACATGCAAACATGTCCACCATGTCCATTCATCCACATCTGTCGTATTCTGTTTCTGTCTAAATATCTCAGTGTGCCCTTTGATAAAAAAGAAAGGGAAAGAACATACTGGGAATGACTAAAGCAAGTCATATGTCAGTATAGTGATTCAAGCCACTGCTATTTTAAGAAGGCTTTTACATTTGCTGTTGTAAGCACCTGTAAGAGTCTGGTGAATCATTCTCTAGACAAAATCAAGTGGAAAAACAGGAAGTGATGCATTTGACATTTGTTTATTTTAACAAATAAAAGGTACCAAAACTCAAACGGCATCAAATTCAAGGAATGGGTTATGACAGAAGAATCTCAGGTCACGGTCTTTTCATCAAACCCCCTCATTCATACAAAGTACTGCACTTTCTGTAGAGTGGTAGTAATGATTTGCTTTAAGTATTCGACTACCGTAGAAAACCAGTGAGTGGATCATGCTGTACTACAGAATAAGTATTGGTCATAATTAATGTATGAGTGGTGGGTTTCGAGTGAGTTTTGCACGCAGTGCATGCAGTGACTAAAAAAATCATCTTGTCAGTGGCAGCACTGAAGGCCAAAACAGCTGGTTGATGAAGAGATTATAACATCAGACAGATCGATTCAAAAGTATTTAGATTCTGTAGCAAAATAGGCAAAGTGTAGAGGGTTGTAAAAGAAAACACAGTTTCAAATGAGCTTCTTTCTTACAAACAGTCTGAAGTTTGTCACAGTCCAGAAAAATCCATTCTTACACTACTGTAAAAGAGAATACTTTAGTTATCTTCAGCAGGAGTGCTATGCCAAATGTCTGACACAATTTCATCTATAGTAGTGGTCAGGCAACAATGGTTAACCCGGTTCTGTGGCTAGATTCCATGTATAGTACTGCTTTCTATATATATGCTCATATATTTTGAAGTAAATAGGTCATACGTAGTAACTCCAATATCTGCCCACTGAGCAGATCTTTGAGATGGAAACATTGGTTGGTCGTTTTGTCCTGACTGAAATATCTCAACAACTATTGGGTGGATTGTCATGAAGCTCTGTACACACATTCATGGTGCCCGGAGGATGAATCCTAATAACTAAAGTGATTCACTGACTTTTCAGCTGGCAGCACCAGCAGGTCAATGTTTTCACTTATCCAGAAAAATATCTCAACATCTACCTGATGTATTGTGATGTGATTGTGATGTTCCCCTCAGGATGAGCTGTAGTAACTTTGGTGGTCCTCTTACTTTTCATGTAGCGCCATCATCAGGTCAAGTACAGCCTCATAGAGCAGCTAGCATGACTGGAGACTCTGCAGAAGTAATCGCCAAGACTGTAATGTCTTTGTCTGTGCTCTTTATTTGGTTTACTGCATCAGGTCACTTAAATCCAAAAACACTGAACATCACACCAATCAATTCAGCTTTGACTCATTTACATTAAAGTACTGTTCAAATGATATGCAAATCAACCTATTACTAGAATCCACACACTTCACATCCCTTAGTCGCTCCAACATGTTGCAGAGCTCAACAGACATGGAGGGTCTGTTGATCTAATTCATCTGGATGTGTGTACATGAGGGTGGAGATGAGAGGAGAGGAGGATTAGGAAGGGCAGAGAAATTGGGACCGGGGGGGTCGGAGCATTGTCAGAGCAAGCAGAATGTCTGAAGTACCAGAGCAAGATGGGATTACTTTATTGAGCTCGGTGGGACAGCTGGAAAGAAACACAGACACACAAACATACACAGGATTTGTATGTATGCAGGGCTTTGTGGGATCTATGTGTTCTTGTGGCTCTGTGGTGCTACAAAGCCCCTCGCACACCAGGGACCCTGCACTTTATTAGCATGCCCAAATGAGAAAGTGTCTGAGAGCACTGAATGCTGAAGAGATGAAATGGAGAGGAGAGGCAGGGAGGCTGACGTTACACACAAAGGTGAAAATCTAATCCAACAACACCAAGAATGATACCAGTATCGGTGGAGAAAATGTTCAACTTACACTGAACAAGAACACCAGGATAGAGATGTGTCTTCATTAAGACATTATTAAATAAGATTTTCTCATCTGTATTCAACTGTTTTCATCCTCACTTGTGTTGATTTGGAGTCTTTGAGCTTTTATCTCGTGACCTCCAGCATGAAACCAAACCACTGACCAAACTACGTGCTGTGTCTTCACTATCAGTTTTTATACTGTTAATGTTTTCTGTTGGCTTAAGGAGGCTTAATGCATGTCGTCTAATAGCTTTTATTTTTCAGCCTTCATTAAAGGCTCAGTCCATGATTCAGATGTAGAGAAATATTCCCTGTCAGAAAAGTCACCAGTTGAAGAGTTATTAAACTCTAATATGACAGTATTTTATAGCGGCTTTGGCTCAATTTTCCCAGCAGAGTTTTCATGTTGTCACGGCCACAGGTTGACAGTATGTCATAATTTTTCTCACATAGCACACAAAATGAAAACATCTCTATCAAATGATGTACTGTAATCCATCAATCAGTAATCACAACACGCTATATGTTACATTTTAAAATAAAATGCTTATTATAAAAGAATGCTGTCCATCTGTAATTCTCATCAAAACAGTATGAAACCGTCACTTCCTCAAGTTTATACTAATAATGCTGAAAATCAATCAGTTTATGCAGAATTCAGTGTGTAAAATGATGACTTTTGAAAACTTCAAGTTCAGTTGAATCATCTGAAATACAGTAAGCTACAGTGATAGTGTAATGCTAGACGGCATAGAACATTAAACCACAGTTTTCACTATTGTAACAGACCCTCAATTCATTACAGCATACAGACATTTCATGTGCTTTTCCTTTCATCTCTCAACCACTGCCGCACTGTTTCAGTCATTAGCAGGTATTTTTCAATACTGCTCACCATCTTAACCCTTGAATACATACCTCAGGTCTTCATGGACCTGGGACTATATTACACCCTGTCTAATTCATTCATTTCCTTCAGTTAAGTACTCAACTCCCTGGTATTCCTCAAACTATTTGTATTGAACAAAGTTCTGGTGTCAAAATGTCAAACATTGTTTTTCCTCTAAAACCTTTACAGGGTCTCTAGAGACCCGAGGTGTGTAAGAGACTTACAGTTTTTATTCACGGTATGCTGGATGCAGCTGATAGCAGGTCATGTTGTGTTTTCCTGTTTGGCCTCATGGTGGCGCTGTTGTCTCACTGTTACTATGAATACATACAGACACAATGATGAAAAAGTTTGTTTCTATCAGCTTCCTGTCACGGTAACATGATGGAGCAGTACCTGGGTGTCAGGTTCAGTGCAGATATCTTAGGTATTGGAGGGTTTGATGAAGCAGCTCTGGTGATGAAGATGAACCTGAGGCTACTGATGATGAGGAATTAGTTTTTGTACCATTCATGAATCCGATCATTTAAAAGCAGAACTGGAGCCTGAGAATGACGAGGCTAGCTCAGACGACATGAGCTCTGACTGTGATAACGGTCAAGATACTGTCCAAGTGACTTCCCAAGAGAAGAGGACTGATGAGGGAAACTCATATAGTTACCTCAACTGCCTGGACCTTGCTGCTATAAACATGCAGGAAGTGTTCCGGCCAAATTTTCAACTTGGGAAGCCAGAAGATCGCCCTTTCCTGGAAGAGCTCAGCCCTTTCCTGGAAGAGGAGCCAGGCCTTCCAAAATCTGCTACTTTGGAAGTCTTTGGTCTGTCCAGAAACAGAACTGCTTCAGCTGAGGACACCCCAAAAACCGCTGTAGATGTCCATTCACCGCAAAACAGTGGAGTGCAGTGCACACACAACCATGCAGTGACCACGTGACCATGAACAAGTCACTGTGATTAGTGGTTAGTGTGCTGACTAATGTGTGTTTGATAACTATGAGAAGTTACAGTAGCCTCTGTGTAAGACAGTACACTAAAAACATGAAATATAACATGAAAAATGACTGTACAATGTTCATAAATGACAAAAAAATATTTTTAGTGTGTTTGTTTTTGGAATGGAATACAAACTGCACAGCACCATAGGTCCAACGAACGTTGAATATTATTAATGTCAACGTCACATGATAGCTAACACTACGTTGGTTGGATATACAGTTTGGCTTGCTCTGGTCTGTAGAGCACCATGGAAGATAACACCATGTCTCCTAGCAACGCTGGCTCTCAAATGCCACTCAACTGCTGTCATGGAAACGTCCAATCAAAAGCTCAAGGCTGAGATGCTGTCTGTCAAAATCAAACCAACATGATGCCTGACTCCTGCAGCCAAGAGCTCTATTTTTCAGCTTTTTCTCAAAATGTAGGGAAGTTTGCCCTCATCTGTGTGGTGGAGGATTTTTGGACATAAGATGAAAAACAAATATCTGTATCGGTGTTTTACAAAAAGCTTCAGCTTAATATTTTCATAACCTTATGATATGATAATAACAAGCGCTTCACTGAAAGTATGCTCTGTGCAGGAAGAACACTCCCTACACATCAATTATGATAAGAATAGCTGGGTCAGGTTTCAGGCACACTGGGTCACTGATGTCCAGCGGCAAACTTGGAGTAAAATGGTCACAGCAGTCTGATGGCTTCCATAATTACTGCCTCTCCTGTTGGAGAGATAAAACACTGCAACTGGTTTCATGCTTAGGGACGTTACGAGTCAGGGCTGCGATCACTATACCATCGGGGGGGTGGGGGGTCACATTTTAGCCAAGGACCCAGCTAGGATCTACCACCGATCTGCATGGGCCCTGTCACAGCCCAGCTGGCAGTTTTAGATGGCTGCATCTGTAGAGCACCACGGAAGATAACAGCACGTCCCCTCTCTCAAATGCCAGTCAGCTGCTGCCATGGAAACGTCCAATCAAAGGCTAAAGGCTGAGACAGAGGAGAATTCAAATACAAATATGGATTAGTGCAGCTTTACATCTAGTTCAGCAGTGAGCATGGACTGGAGAGAGATGAAAGTAAAAGATGAAAGTAAAATCAGACACTGTATGTTGATACAGTCAACCAAGGCATGCCCCAAGGCTCTGTGCTTGGACCCCTCTTTTTTACCATCTACATGCTCCCCCTTGGTCAGATCATTCGCCACCACGGCCTAAGCTTCCACTGCTATGCTGATGACACCCAGCTGTACCTCGGCACTAAACCATCCACTCAGTTCCCCCCACAGTCCCTTGTCAACTGCCTGCACAATTTAAAACCTGGATGTCACCTGCACCAAGCCCTGGCAGCACGTCACCCCCACCCTCATCCACCTTCACTGGCTCCTAGTCAAGTCCCGTATCTCGTACAAAATCCTCCTTCTGACCTATCAGACCTCCTCCACCCCTATACCCTGTCCCGGGAATCTGCGGCCCTTGGTCACAGGTCTGCTCACCACCCCTCACACCAGCCTGTGGACTTTTGGAGATCTGCAATGCTGCATCTCTGGACAATTTCAAAAAACCTCCCTGTTCACCAAGGCCTATGGACTTAATTAACTCTGTCATCCCCAGCAAACATGGCTACCATCATTTTATGTTCTCGTGTTATTTGTTTTGTCTGCCTCCTTATGTGTAAAGCATCTTTGGGTCCCCTGAAAGGTGCTATAAAAATGCAAGCTATTATTATTATTATTATTATTATTATTATTATTATTATTATTATTATTATATTTACTGATATTTTATACAAAAATACAGTGATGGACTTTCTGCATTGATGTTACCAATTTAAGTTACTGTAAAGATCCAAAGGACTCTCAGTTGGACTTGTGTGTGTTTTGTGTGCTTCCTGTTTTATTTTGAAGTTCTCTGGTCTTGTCTCTTGTGTATTATTTACTTCCTGTCTTTGTTCTATTTCCCGCCTTTTTTGATGGTTTGCACCTGTGTCTAGTTCCCCACCTGTGTTTACTTCCCTCGTTGTCTCCGCCTCTATTTATACCGGTCCCTTTCCCTTTGTTCTTCGTTGGGTCATTAGTTTGAGTTTGCCTGCCTTGTGTTTCATGCGTTCTGTTCCTTGTCATGGGATGTTCCAGTGAGTCCCTGAGTGTGTTCGCCTACGTTTGTTCAAGGAGATATTTGTGAGTTTTCTGTTGGACAATAAACCTTTGGACATTGTCAACTTTCCTGCCTGTCTGCATTTGGGTCCTCTCTCTGCTGCCATCATGGCAAACCGTAACAGTCACCTTGGTTTCAAAGCTTTAGAATATCTGTTTTGACCATTTTTTTTTTTTTGACTTGTGGCTATTGATTTTTTTCATGTAAATAATTGCAGTTTAATGCATCAGCACATCTAGTTGTGTGTGCACGTGTGACAGTGTGTTCATGTTGAAATATACATTAGTGTGGGCTTTTCATGACATAGCACAAAGCTATCAAAGCAACCTGTTGCATTGTCCTATAGGAACATTTGTCACGAAGCTCTCTTCCATCTCCATCTGAAAAGGCAGAAAAATAGCGCAACGTGAACTGCTCACCCCCATAAAGGTGGCTGACATTAAAGAATATTAAAGAGATGAAGGCAGAGAAAGAGGAGTGGTGTGACATTTAAGTACGTCACCACATTGATGTTGACACATTTCCATTTTTAACCCATAACTGCAGAAGCTTCTCCTCCCCCCACCTCTCCCTCTCTGTTTCTAGCTCATATCGGTGTTTGTCTCCTCTCTGTCCTCGCCCCCCCCCTCCCCCCCCCCTGCCATCGCTTCATGTGGCCTTTCAGCAGAGCCACAAAGTGAAGGCAGGTTTTTATGCAAATAGGATCGATGTGAGCATAGACACTCATTTTGAATTATTTCACAGCTCAGACAGTCTGCCATTAGCTGGTTCCTCAGCTCCTCCTGCCAGCCTGGATGTATCGATGCAGCCCAGGAAACGTACACTCCTCTGTCAAGCCCAACCATCTGGGGAGATGTGATGTCTACGTTAAATCCTGCTGACCGTGGCCCTGGCCCAGCTCTCTGTAGCAAGCTGCTGGTAATGACGGCAGAGGAAATCAATTGCCAAATCCCATTCTGAAGCCCTGATCTCTTAAACCTTGCATATTGAAAATGCAAATGTTGCTCAGAGAATGGAGGGTAGAGGGGATGAGCTGCATTGACTGTACTGTACTTTCACCATGTCACAAAAGGTGAAGAAAACCAGAGGTGAAAAGTAACATTAGTCAAGTCTTCTGCTTAAAAATTTAAAAGTACTAGTACTTATACTTTATTTTCATTTTGTGTTATTTTATGCTTTCATTTGACTACATTTCAGAAGAAAGTACTTATAACTAATTCGGGCTGGGTGATATAAACAGTATAAACACTGATCACGATAGAAAATCTTCAGTATACTGTCGATAACTTTCATTGCTTCACAACGTTCAACAAATCAAATGGAATTTTCTCTCACTGATTTCATCCTCGCTGTTTACTGTTCACTCTCCTGCAGTCGTATCAGAGCTGGATTAAGTTACTGCTAATGCTAACACCACATTTCCTACTGCTGCTGCTTCACATTAAAGATGTTAAACTGGAGACACGGGTTGGTTATTGTGAAGAAGTTACAGAAAGTTTAGCTCTGACCGCGATCGTTCATCAAAAGTGTCTACCAAAACAAGTCATTTTCAACATGTTTTCATAAGCAACAAAACACCTGCTGTTCCCACGGTAACCACGGATCTTGTCTAAATCAACCAGGACAGAAATGAACAGTCACAAAAACCTTAAAGGTAAAGAGGAGATGTGGACCTCGGTGGTGTGGTTATACTTTGGCTACCTGCAGCCCTGTTGGCCACTAAGTAGATAAGAGTCCCAAAAGGACTACAGGCTACTCAGGAAAGAGACAGGTGATGTATACTGGTAACAAATGCTGTGCTGTTGCCTTTTAGCTATGTTATATGTATGTAATGATAATAATAATGTAATAATAATAATAAGAATGGACTGATTTAAGTTAATTTTTGTATCATTGCTTTATTGAAATAGATTTTGTTTGCAGCTGTTTGTTGGTCATTTTTCACATTCTTAGGGCATTTTCCCACCTATAGTTGGTTTGCTCTGGTCCAAATCAGCATTTGTAAACTTGGAGCGTTTTCCCCTTGGTTTGGTTTCTTTTCACACAGAGAAAAATCCAACAGAACCAAAATGCATCACTACAAACTACGTGAGAACGTTCACTCCGCTTATTGGCCAGATGTGTCTGGGGCGGGAGCAAGAAAGTAAATACAGGCAGAAGGTTCTGTGTTGTCAACTAGTACATATTTCTGTGAGAGAAACATTGCTGATTCGTTCTCCGGTTAGCTGTTACTACTAGAAACAGTGTATGTGCTCTGCTGCATCCCATAATGTAAAGCACACCTGGCTACAGGAGCCCTTTAGCTCAAACTTGCAGAGTATACCGCGTAGTTGGGTCGGATCAAGGGTGGATCACGTTCCCACCACAAACAAACCGCTCCAGAGTTTGTTTGGAACTGGACCGAGACCACCTCCTCTAAAGGGTCTCTGTACAAACAACAATATGTACTACTATGTTGAAGCATGAATATGTTTAACTGCGCTAAATTGCTCTCCAAGCCGCCCAGCCTTTGAGGCAGAGATTTTCTCCTGCAAGCCCACAGTCTGCGTGAAGGCCAAACTGCAATATGCCTGCAGTTTTTTTTTCTTTCAAATGCAATATTTCCAAATAAGAATGCCAACAGACGTGTTTCATGAGAACTTAATAAAATAGTTGGGTAAGGTGTACGTTGACATTGTAATGTGCACTCCTTTGTGAGTAGACTTGAAGGATAAAGTATGAGGAGCATGTAGATGGATTTGGTTACCTTTGTACAGAGCCAGGCTAGCACTTTACTCCTGTTTCCAGTCTTTATGTTATGTTAAGCTAAGCTAACCAGCTGCTGGCTGAAGCTTCATATTTATCTTACAGACATGAGAGTGGTATCAGTCAATCATGAAAATGTCACACTATTCCACCAAATTAAAATCCATATTTTAATATTGCTCCATCTCATGGACAATTTAAATCAGTCGTGCTCCTCAGGGGAACAAGATCATGTAAGTGTCCAGACTGTAGAGTCAGCTGTTGTACATATAGAGAGTAGAGAATGAGTGAGTAGAGTGAGAGTAGAGAAAGGCAGGTTTGTTACTGTTAATTGGTGTTCCTGTAGTTTGTATTTCATTTATAATAGATTTATTATTTTAAATGGCAAATTATCATCTTAGGTTGAGTGTGCATCTTTATCTTATTACACTGTATGGAGTGTCATTTTACTGCACACTTTTGTTAAAAAATGATTTTCATATGCACAATGTAGAAAAATGGGATAAACTGTATTGGTGTGTTTTACATTGATTTCAATCAATTTTACACTCAAAGCCATTTAATAACAGTGGATTCCCAAAATGTTAAATTTCAAACAATGACTTTCATTTTACAGCAGTTTTATTTAAATTAAAAAAACTGAATTTACTATATTTTACAGTGATATGCTCCTAATATGAGCAATTATCTGTATTTATTTACATTATATTTCTGTATAAACATAACATAACATTTGCAGTGCAGAATGTGTGATCAGCTGGTATGTAAAGTAGATTATTAAAATGATGTTGAGTGCAGAATCTTTAGTTCTTTGAGTATTTCTACATTGTAGAGGTAAAATTGTAAAAATTCCTCTTTTTAGTGCTAAGACACTAAAATGACAAATAAAGCACAATTATTGAAACTGACACTCAGAGAGCAAAAACTCAGCTCAAGTCTCCAAAACTCTAAACTCACTTTCTTCTTTGCACCCAGTTTGCAATACAACATGGCACTTCTTGCAACACACTGCACACAGATCTCTACATAAGACGCAGGAATCTGACATAAAGTTACTTCTGAACACTGCCATGGAGGAGACAGAAGAGGACAAGGAAGAAGACAACTTTCTGATGAAGTCCGGGCAACGATAGTTCATCATGGGTTGACAATGAGAGAGGCTGGACAGAGAGGCCTCTGTCATCCAGACATTTCCACTTGAGCACAGGTACGTAACCACATTTCCATTCATAATTCAGGACTCCACAAATCATGCTCTGTACATCAGTTGTTGTGTGACACACTTCATGGATGGCTGCCAAGTCATACACTATACACTATAACTGTACAAGAATGCTGCACAATTTGCTGTGGACAAAAAGAAACTTCTTAGGCTACACTAACCAATCACTATATTTCTGAAGGACTGAGAGACAGAGACATGATGCTGGAAGGGTTTGAATGTTCAATGAGACACAGGAAGCAGCAATAATCAACTTGGTTTGGGCAAATAATGCAATTAGACTCCGAGAGATTCAAAGCCACATCATAAGGGACGACACAATTTTCAACACCAGGCAAGTCAGCCGGTCCACACTGGCCCGTATTCTCCATCGAAACCAGGTGCACCTGAAGCAGCTTTACAGGGTGCCTTTTGAGAGAAATGGATGCAAGTACAAGACTGACTATAGTACACTAACCACAGTACAACATGTTTCCCAGTTGTACTGGACTACACCTTATTGACTGATGTGTTTGAATGTTTTTGGTTTTCAGAGAGTTCTGGAAATGGATGAGTTTATTTTCATCGATGAGGCTGGCTTCACCCTCACAGAGACCAGGAGAAGGGGAAGGAACATCATTGGTCACAGAGCCACTGTAGATGTTCCTGGCATACGTAGTGGCAGCATCACACATAATGGTGTCCTCCGCCGCCATACCAGCCTTGGTCACAGCCCACATCTTGATACGGGTGGACCATATGGATTCAATTCAATTCAATTCAGTTTTATTTATATAGCGCCATATCATAACAAAGTTATCTCAGGGCACTTTATCTTGATCTGTTGTAGTATGGGACAATGTCAGCTTCCATCGTGCAGCCCTGCTCCAAAACTGCTTTGTTGACCACCCACATGTTCTTGTTCATTACCTTCCAGCCTACTCCCCATGTCTCCATCCAACTGAAGAGTTCTTTTTGGCATGGCGGTGAAAGGTGTAAGACTGTCAGCCCTGTGTTCATGCCTCTTTTTTGTTTGTTTTATTTTTTGTATTTCCTCAAAGTTTTCTTTTCTGCTTGCTGTATTTGATAGTGAGCACATTTTTTATTCACATAACTATACTGTATGTGCTGTGCATATGTTGCACTGATTTGTTGTGGAGAAAAACAAAACAGCACTATATTTGTGTTTCTGCGCATACTTCTGTAGACTTGAACAACCTCTCTCCATACAGAACTATCATTATGATGGAGGCCACATAGATGAATGTGCTTTTGACTGAGCACAGTGTGTGGTTGGTTGGGCAAAAATCTGATATGAATGAAGAGTGTGCCATTTGATGCAAAGGTTTGATTTTGGTAATTGTTTATGTAGTTTTGAATGCTGTGCTTCATTTTGCAGGATATATGAGGTGTTCTGCACTTTGGGTGTGTGGTTTGTTAAGAAAATGAGCCGTGTTTTCAAAAACATGTATTAGCAATTACAAAAAACTGTAATAAATAATAATAGAGGATTTGCGATTGCTTACACACTTGTTGCAGAATTTGGCTCATTGTGTTAACACTCTACACACAAGCCAAATAAGACACAACACTTGGAACTAAACATCTCACTTCTATGTCAAAATGAAACTGTAATCAAAACCTAAAAATCATTTTTCAAAATGGCATTTTTGCTGCAAAATGATGCACACATGCAGCGTGTGAATTCCTCTTTCAAAGCAGCCGCAACAACACGCTACTGTCTGTAGTACTCTGTATACCTTTGTCATTTTCTCATACAGGCTTCTGTGAAAGATTGTTCCAGTACTGTACATCTACTCACACTTCAATGAACACAAAAATAGAAAGGCTTCAGAAAAAAAAAAGTCTTTTTTTTCCATTGCAGGTTTTTACAACAATACACAAAGAAAAGTAGAATTACAGTACAGTAATCAATACAATATGTTACTGTAAACTCACCATAACAGAAATAACTACAGAAAAATTACAAACAAACAAATAATAGTATTGAAAGGGACACATCACAAGCAGTGTCATCCCCGGCTGCGTGCCGTATCCAACCCACCAAAGTGGCCCTAAAGTCGTCGGAAATATGTCTCCGTCTATTGCCTGGTCCCTTCTTTGTTTCTGTCCTTGTCCTCCTCCTCCTCCTCTCTTTCTTCCTCTTCCTCTTCCACTTCCTTTTCCTCTTGCTCTCACTGCCTCCATGTTTGCAAAGTTCTCACAGAACAAGTGAGCTCGCTATTTGTAGTGCTAAGGCTCAGACTGATTGGTGTTCATTTAGTTTATGTGTTTTCATGTGTGTGTGTTGCCAATTTCAGGTGTGTTTTGCATGTTGAACAGAAGTGTTTTCTCAGTGATTGCAAGAGATTTCATTCTTGAACGAAGTGTCTAATGTAAAAAAACAGTGTGTAGGGTTTTGCAAGAAGTGTGTTTCAGAGTTGCAAACAAAGTGCAAAGCAGAAAAAAGTGTTTGTACGTTTGGTGCCTTTTTTGGCATGGTTGCAAAAGTTAAAGGTTTTGATGCTTTTGACTGAGCATTCACTTTCAGTGTGTAAGCAATCGGCAAAAACTGTAATGGAATAATTGTTTTCACTTAAGTGAAGAGTTTGAATCTTCCTTCCATTCTGTTTCATTCTCAGGGCTCGGAAATATTCACAAGCATTTCATTGTGCTGACAGTACTTGTAGACCATGTGGCTACATATTATTTTTGTTGGACAGGTTCTTATTTTTCCTCTCTGGTGTCTCTCTTTGGACACACAGTTGTGCACTTTTTTTCCCCTCTGGTTTGAAAGACATAATCTTCTCAGTGGATTGCAGAAACAGCGAAGCGGCGATGATTAGGAGCTGTTGTGCTTCTTTTCCGGTTCTGTGAGCAGAGGAAATGGAAGCGGTGCTGGCAGGAAGCCGGGCTGACTGAATGGGGTCATAATGAGGGGCTATAGGTAGCCGCCCATGGCGAGTCAGCTGAATGACGTAGAACGGCCCTCTACACCCTGGAGGGAAAGGAGGAGGACTCAGAGGACACAAAGCTCTGCCTGCATGCAAGGGACTCCACACTGAGTACATATGAAAAACCAATCAATGCTGTTTGATTTGATCCAATTTGCCTAATTAAATGTGATTATCACAGGCACATGGGGAGTAATGTGTGAACTGAGTCATTATTACTATTCTTAGCTCTGCAGTGGCTGTTAATCCAGATGATTGAGTATTCTGAGAGCAACATAGAAGCACAGGTGAAAAAGCCAATGTAAAAAATGCATGTGTCGAGTAACATGTATAATAACTAGTTATACATCATTTATTAGACGTGTTACGTCCTCGAAAAGTCCAGGGGATAAGGAGAGTAACAAAAAGAAACCCAGGGAAAAAGAATCAGGGAAACAAAAGCATGGGCACAACCAAGGGATTTATTGATAACTTACAATCAAACAAAATTACAACAAGGCTTTAATAACAGAAAACCAACTTGCGAGGAGCAAGAAGAAAGTCACAACGAAAACACAACTAGAGTTAAAATAAATAACCACTCTCCCTTCAAAAAAAGGAGTAACGCTACCGATCCCGGTACAACAACACACAGACTGACAGAAGTCTGCTGAATGGCCCACCGGCCCCGTCTGCATTCCCTCTCCCGGCCTTTGTACACATACCCCTGATCCTGATGAGCAAGTGTAAACCAGCCGTGCTCAATCACCTGCTGCAGGAGGGGGAGGGTGGTACCTGGAGAAACAGAGAGAGAGAGCAGAACCACAACAAAAAATAAAACACACGACACTACGGCCGTAACAATACGGCATTAGTTCATGATGAAATCATTTATATTCATGCCTAAATGAGTAATAAATGATTTTCTTATTTATCACTAATCTGTTAGAAGTAATCAAACATTCTTTACTTACCTTAGAAGATGATCTGTTGATATATCATTCACCTATTTTAAGGATGGTGTAAGATTTTGGGGAATACGCTTATTATTATTATTATTATGTCTGTGTGTTAAGTACAGAGCTGGAGTCAGGATGTGGTTAGCCTAGCTTAGCATAAAGACTGGAAGCAAGGGGAAGCAGCTTGTGTGGCTCTGTCCAAAGTTAAAAAATGCCTACCAACACCTATAAAGCACATCTAACTCTGTGAATTAACAGTTTATTTCTGTTATTTGTTTCTGTCAAGTTTGAAGTGTGTTTTACGATCTGCAAGGTAAAATTGGTGTTTTTGACAATGGGGTTTGGTGGCTTTTAGGTGAGCGATATAACGGCTGTTTCTGGTTAGGGGGAGGTGTGGCCAACGTGCCAATTTGTTTTGGTCTGAGATGCTGGTGCCAGTGCGACATCATGTGGCAGCGAATATCGTATATAGAACCTTTAAGTAATTTATAAGCCATGTGTAATAATTAAATCATTTACAGTTGACTAAAAAATTAAGCATTTAAATCAAAAGATTTAACTGCAAATAATAAACTACTTATTAACTTGTTAATAGATAGTAAAACATTTTCAGAATACTTAAAGGAGTAAGTATACTATGATCCTTTATGAACAATTTAAGTGTTAAATGGTAAAACAGTAGCATTGTGCTGCTAGCTTGTTCATCCTGCTTTCACTCAAGACACAAAGTGACCCTGAACACAGTTAGGACTCTCAGTGTACCTTTAAACCTGGAAATGTCCCTAAAAACATAACCAACATTTAGTGTGAAACTCTCAGTCTGTTTCAGAGTGTGAGACTTTCATGAGTTTGCTCAGCTGTCCTCATGTGACTTGATTTACTTGAATTATTATTACTGTATTATTATCATTTCATTTGCAAATGTCACAGTAATTTTAGCAGTAATAACCAACCTGTAGTCAGCTAATGCTTTAATGAAACAGTTACTCCCTTCATTCCCTTACAATTACAATTATTATTACTTATTTTTTCAGGTTTCCTGAAATGAACCTTGTCATTATGTACTAATTGTAGTAGTGAAAATATAAAAATGGCACAAGGCATGAGAATACATAATGGTCAGCACTCAGAGAAATACGGGTCTTTTTAATGTTAGAAACAGCACAGGTGTAAATAATAAAAGTAGTGATGGCTGAATTCCATTTAGCTGTTTCAGTTCAGGGTCCTGGTATTGTTCATGCTGGCTCACTGTCACACTGTCGTGGCTTACATGGATAAAAGTCATCGTTAATTTGTCATTATTATCAGTAACACTGGTGATTTTACTACTATGACGAGTCCAAATGCCTGTTGTGAAAAATTACTATTTTAGGAGGTGTACTTTGTATTTCCACAAGAATAAATACAAAATTAAATAGTCCTTTACAGAAATTATCAGTAACATATAAACATTTCTATTGTGCATTGCATTGTGGAACAATAGTGTACAACACAATAAAAAAATTCAAGCTATTTTAGACTGCACTGTTAAGATCAAACTGAAATTAAAACATATTGAAGTTAAACAGCAACTTAATAACTCATTTTAGCTTCAACACACCCCCTTCACAAATATTACAGCTGCAGAATGGTGTCATCTGCTGATGTCTAATGTGATTGCCATACTAAGATGATTACCATTTTGCACATTTTTATCTTGTGATCAGGACCTGCCTGTCCAGCCTTCTAATGGCAGAAGGACTGTCAGGCTGCTCATACATCAGTCCCTGTCAGTAGTTGTGATTCTCTGCATGCTTGTTGAAGGCCAGTGTTGCATACATTAGCTTGTATACATCTGTTTTTATGGTGAATGAGGTGAGCTGCCAATTGCCCTCATTTCCTCTGAGCCCAAAGTGCAATTGCATGTCGAACTGCACCATTTTCTACCCCCCCAAAAGACAGCCGAACCTCTCACAGCCTTTCCTCAGTGTGGGGATTGGAGTGGAATAGACACACTGTTTACTCAGACTTTCATAATTTCTGTGACTATTTTAAAGTTATGTTGAAGTTTTATATATTGCCTGAGCTAAATGTCATTTGTGCCTGCATGGACAATGGCAGTGTGGACAGCAGGATGAAGGTCCAAGATGGGAGGGATGTAAACACTAACTAATTCCCCTCTGGAATTCCACTGACCTAATTATTGAACCGCCTATTCCAGTTTTTTATGATTGCTTACACACTAAAATTTAAAATAACACACAGTTAGTGAAACCTGACACTCAAGGGGCAAAACCTCAGCCCAGATCTGCACAACTATAACATGATGTCACTTTTTGCCATTTCAAGGCACTGCCTTTCAAAATACCGCAACTATGAACCACTTGATCTAACATGGCTGTCAGGTATACAGACACTAAGGTGCTTAATTGTGAACTCACCAATCAGGAGTAAGTGCTATCAAAAGGCAACAGGTGAGTGTACCTGTCTTCAACAAAAATGGAAGGCAACGTTTCAGTAAGAGGAAGAGGGAGAGGGATACATTGTCATCTGGAACAATGTATCTTTGCACCGATCTGCTCTGGTCCAAAACTGGTTTCATCAGCATCCACAATTTTGAAAAAAATCCTTAACCCCATTTAGGAGTTTTTGTTCAGCATGGTGTTGGAAGGTTTACAATCTTCAGCCTTACATCAGAATACCCCCTCATTCACGTTTAACGTAATTTATGCTTTCTTTTTAGTCTTCACAAATGTTTTTGCTGTGTTGTACTATATTCCATTTAAAATATGTTCTGTATAATGTGGAGAGAAATAAATATTTTAATCAGTGTGCAGTACTGGTCTTGTCTGTTGTGTTTTATCAATATATTCATGTACTTTACTCTAACAATATCTGCAAAAATCTAAACCAGAATATATCATTAGAAAAGTAGAAATGTTAAAAGTTTTAGAGCACAGTAATGTGTAACTGGTTCAGACAGAATCAAATTGTATGAACCATGTGTGTTCCATACGCTGACAAAATTTGTTTTTTATAAATTACTGTATAGTTTTGAATGGAGTGTTCTGATACTTGTGTGTGTGGTTGTGTGAATTGTGTGTGAGATGTTTTCAACATCGTGCTTAAGCAATTGTAAAAAACTGTAAGAGGAACTCAGAGTCTCTGCACCTCTAGTTGTACATGGCAAGATTAGAGGGTGAGCCAATGAGAAGGGTGAGAGTGTCAGTCCAACGTGGCTGTGTCCGAAGATGGTGCGGCTTCCCATCAGGCTGTTGCAGGCCAGTTTCCGCAGTGTGGGAGGCTGTAACATGGGAACGTTTCCTCCTGGGTGATGTTACCAGAGAGCTGTTGAGGGAGTGGGGAGAGGCACCCCTCTTCTTTACCCATCTTGACCCAGAGGCTCCCTGGTGGAGGTGAGGACACGCCTTCAGTTCACCAGCGCCGCTAAAGAGTTTGACAGCGGGAGGACATCCTTGTCGCTCGTGGGGTCAAAGAGAGGGAGAGATTCAGTTTTCCTCCGGCAGCAGGACTGAAGCATCCGGAGTGACACCAGGATCCAGTGCAGCCAGCCAAGAGCCAAGCTGAGCCTGCTGTTGAAGGAGTTCATTGATCAGATATTCAATGGTCCTTAGTTCCAGTTTATCACCAGACAGATCTACAGCAGTAACCATCCTGAAAGTAGTGAAATGGATCTGGACCTGGTAACTAGGCTCTTGAAGTAGCTGGCTTAGCTTAGCTAGCCACCGACCAGCTAAAAACAGCAAGAACCGCGGCCAGACAGTGAATCCATGATGTAATCCTGGATATCAGCAAGCCACAAACAATCCAAGAAGCTTTCAGGTAATGGTAAGAGCCATGTAAAACTAGTGTCTAAAAGGAGGGTAAAAACTGGTGCAATAAGAGGAAATAAATAAATACAGAATTGCAGATATCTGCAAATATATTTACGTTGGTCAATCAATTTCTACTGTTGACTTGCATACCAAGAGTTCTTTTCTTTTGAATTGCTGTTATTTACTGCTGGTGTCCCGACTTTCCTTGAGCCTCTAGTGGAGTCTGAGGCTACCTCGCCAACAACTTTTAAACCTTTATAGATTTTAGAACAGGTTTGGTAAAGTATCTGTTATCTACATGGGCAGTAAAGTGGAATGAAGTGCCTCTTTGAGTCAAGAAGATGCCAGACCTGCTGGTTTTTAAGGAGCAGGCATGACACAGGTTGCTACTTAGGATTTCCAAATAAAGACAGTGATATTTTACTACGCTGCATGTCAAACACTAGGAACACAAAAGGGTAGATATAAGAAGAAAACTATGCAGTTTGTACTGCTTGTTGTCAGGTTGTTACTAAAAATACTTTCGGACGATAGAAGTCAGGATGACAGCCATGTCTGCTTTGCTTACAGCACAGTTGTGGTCCAACTATCACTGCTGAAATGGTTATATCCAAAGCCACAGGGAGGGAGAGAGACAAAGAGGTGCTGCCGGCCAGTAATTACTTTCTGAGGGCCTATTAGGAGAGGAGAGCAACACTGATGCATAATACAACACAAATAAGTTAAAACAGAGCAAAGCCCAAATTCTGTCAGCCAAGGTGATTAAGTATGAGCACCAGAGTTTACATTCATGACAGGAATTTAATCAGGCCATTCACTTTTTTATATGCCCTGCTGTTCAACTGAACTACATGTATTGAACTGCTTTCCTCCAGCTAAACCCTTCACAAATACACAGATTCTTGAACGAAATATCAACAAAAGGCAACGCAGTTTGTAATACCGGTCAACATCTTTAAAATATGTATTTGTGAGAATATGCAAGAGCGAAGGTGTTGACATGTTATTGCAATTGATTGACTAGAGGAGAGCAGCTGTGTTGGGAGGATGATCACTGCAGTTATAACAGAGTCACATAGTCAACTTCAGGGCAACAACAGAAAACTAGACAGAAATCAAAGAGCTGACTGATTTCTTTTTTCTCACCAAGTTTGGAAAAACTGAAATTGCTTTTGACTTTTTAACTAGGTGTTTAGATGTAAACACAAGAAGCACAGCAATAAAGAGAAGCATATGAACTGATACTGGACTGAGGTAAACAGTTGTCTGATGCCCTGGATGGTAACATCAAATTCCTGTAAACAGGAAATTGTACAATATTCTTTGCATTCTGGGATGTGGCAGAGCCCGCAAACTGTTTCTAGTAGTAGCAGCTAGCTATTGCTGCTAGGATGAACCAGCAATGTTCTCAAGTGGTTTGTAGTGATGCATTTTGGTTTGCTTGGATTCTTCTTGGATGTGTGAAAAGAAACCGAACCACAGGGGAAATGCTCCAAGTTTACAAACTCATCAATTAATTCAGACCAGAGCTATAGGTGTGAAAACGCCCTTCTCATCTTAGTTTTACTTTATCATTTAGTAGTTGTTGCTACTCAACATTGAGTTTATGATATTTCAACCAGACTATCAGCATAATATTATATATATGTGTGTCCTCAAGACTGAGAGATTGTTGTGTTTCCACGGTCAAGAAGGAACCTTCAAACTTAGCGTTTATGCTTTAAAAGCTCTTTAAAGCACTCAGCTGAACAGAAATGTGAACATCTACAATTCCATGACAACTAGGCAACACCATCTGCTGAGGAAGATCATGTGATTAGTTTGAAAACTCCAGAACATCTTCAAGTGGTGCTTGTGGTGAGACTGTTATGTCAGCTGCTGTTTCCAAGGTCAAGAATGAACTTTTAATCTCAAAAATTCTGACGTTTTTACTTAAAAGACCTTCGATTATAGAAGCAATAGGAAGTTTTACTAAAATGTCTTTTCTTGAAATTTGGCAAGTTGACACTTTGTTGCTGAATTAGACAAAAGTTGCAAACTCATATCAAAACTGGTCAACCTGTCAACTAGTCTGATGGTGGTGTGAATGTCCTGTCAGTGTCTGTTTCACCTGTGATGGACATGTGACGTGTCCACTGTCTCCCCTGTAGTCATAATGATTGTGTGTAAATTGTTGAAAGGATCTGCAACCCTGTCTCCTAGAAAGGACCTTTATATGTTACTAAATTGTTTCACCAATGCTGTTCACCACATAATCTGTGCCTGGATTGTTTTTTCTGTATTAAACCAGACCAGGACCTTTCTCTAACCTTTACACAGAACTGTGAGAGTCTAAACACAACTAGAACCACCAGCTGATGTTGGATTGTAAGATCAGAGCTAATCAAATGTGTTGTCAGTCAACATTTTACTGATATGGTTCAGGATCAACATAGAAATTATAACTCGGCAGAATGTTTCCTTCTGAACCTATTTGCTGTTGAGTGGTATGTGAAGGTCATTTCTAGGAGACAGGGATGGTTGCTCACTGACATCCCAGATCTTCTGAAGATTAAACAATATACTGTTGTAATGAAGATTTATTATTATTCATCACAATGTAGTTGCAGACAAACCCAGTGGAAATGTGATATTAGAAAAGTAAAGACATCGAGCTGATGTGAGCTTTTGGTGAGATTAATGTTTACAAAATAACTTAAAGCAAAGCAGACGAATACTACTTATTGCTACTCTAGAGTAAAGGAGAGGAGTCTGTGAGAATAGAGGCACAGACCCAGTGAGATGCTAGATGGTGTTGAGATCAGATGTGCATGCATGTGTATATTCACTGTTGCTCTGTTCCACTTCAATAATGCATACATCACGTATGCACCTGAGATGAACTAGCATACTTCCTCAACCAGCAGCATCTGTGTCCATTTTGGAGTTGAACTCTTGCATGTGGCCCATGACTGCAGTACATGTCCATTAGCAATTTGACTATCTAACTAGAATACATGTCCGGTTTTGTCCAGTTGTTGAATCTTAACCTCATAGGGATGCAGGTTTGTGCTGTCCTGATGAGTAATATCAGAGGCAGCCTTGATGTCCCCCAGCCTCAGCAAAACATTACAACATAATAGCAGACTGCACGGGGCGTTGTCCTGTGAGATGACTGGGCTGAAATCCAGACAGCAGAGAGGAAGGAAACAAACAGCTCTAGCTGTACACACCTCCAGTAGTCAACACCCTATCCAAACAAAATAGAATATATTATCATCAGATCTGCGGCCGTATGTCTTGGACACTCGGGTGAAGAGAGGGGCAGAGCTGTCAACTAATCACCACCTGGTGGTGAGTTGGATCAGATGATGGGGGTGGCTGCCGGACAGACCTGGCAAACCCAAACATGTAGTGAGGGTGAACTGGGAACATCTGGCGGAGGCCCCTGTCCGCGAGGTCTTCAACTCCCACCTCCAGAAGAATTTCTTGCGCATCCCGGGGAAGTCTGGGGACATGGAATCAGAGTGGGCCATGTTCAAAGCCTGAAGGAGGAGGCTTTTCGGGCTTGGGTGGCCCAGAGGTCTCCTGAAGCAGCAGACAGGTACCCGGAGGCCAGAAGGGCTGCAGCTTCGGTGGTTGCTAAAGCAAAACCCGGATGTGGGAGGAGTTCGGAGAGGCTATGGAGAAGGATTTTCGGTTGGCTTCAAGGAAGTTCTGGCAAACCGTTAGACAACTCAGGAGGGGAAAGGGGCTAGGGCTTGGCCCAGGCTGTGCTCAGTGGGGGAGGAGAGCTGCTGACCCAGACTGGGGATGTTGTCGAGCGGTGGAAAGAGCACTTTGAGGAAGTCCTGAACCCAACCAACACGTCCTCTGTGGAGGAGGCAGAGTTTGTAGACTCGCTGGCAGAGGTCTCTGAGATAGTCATAAAGCTCCTTGGTGGCAAGGTGCCAGGTGTGGATGAGATTTGCCATGACAAACAAACAAACCTAGAACTAAAATAAACTACAATAATAAACAAATTTAGAAGATGGTCATGCACTGATCTTGACGGGCTGCCGCCTGTGACAGCGCTGGAAATACATATAAATCTATAGCTTCTACCCATCATTAGTGCAGGTAACAAAATTTTAAACTCTGAGATAGATCATTGTCAAAATGCACCCCGGGGAAGTCATAGTAAATGTCTACCTCGAAGTCCACAGACAACTGTTGTTCATCTTTTGTACTAATGATCTAACAAGGAGAATTTAATGCTAATCCAAACCGTAGAAGAGCTCCAACTATAAGTCGAATAACATTGTCTGTGGGAAAAAAATGAATGGGACTTTTAAATATCTCCTCCACACAGCAGCTTTATTGCTTAATGAATCAGTGGTCAGGCTGCTTTCTTCAGTCTTATCTCACTTTCTAATGTACATACTCTATATGACACAGCCATTGGACCTAAGGACTTACATGTTATCCCAACGACACATTTTAAAGGCCCAAAGGAGGTTTTATTGCTGGGACTCTACCAGTCAGGAGGACTGAAGAAGCCTTTTGGATGAGAACTAAACAGCAATCCAGTCACCTTTGACCACTTTGTCATGAATAAAAGTGAACTTGAACAAGGTAATGAATCTTCCTGCACTCAGCTTTCCATTCACTGCTACAGACTGTAAAGCATTTTGTTGTCACAAACTCCGACACATAACTGGTGGACTCAAGTGCACGACTCTTCAGGCCATGTATGGTGTATCAAAAAATCTTTACTGAAGCAGAACACAACAAAAAACACTCACGAGGAGGATATACGAAAGTACAAACAAAAGCGCTCTCAAGGAGGATATAAACAGTACAAAACAAAGCGCTCACAAGGAGGATCAAATAATAACATGGACTGACACAAAACCTGGGACATGGAAACTTGATGTTACACTTGACTCAATTCTTTTCACAGACAGAACAAGACGAACTGGCACAGGACAAAGGTAGACAAGGACTATTTATACATGAGGTAGGGGAAAACAGGTGAGACCAATCAGGGGCGGGGTAAACAATCGCAACGGCGGGAAAATCACACAAAGGGAGGAAGTCAGGGTCTGAAACGAAGGAGGAGCGCTTTCCTTGACCGGCTTGACCTTGCTGACATGAAACGTGGAGTGGACCTTTAATGACCTGGGTAGTCGTAGACGGACAGAAACAGGGTTAATAACTTTCGATATGGGAAATGGACCCACAAACCTCGGAGCCAATTTCCTGGAGTGGACGTGAAGGGGCAAGTCTTTGGTGGCAAGCCACACCCTCTGGCCTGGCCTGTAGAGAGGAGCCGGTCGTCGGTGCTGGTCGGCTGCCACTTTCATCCGGGCCGAGCTCCGGAGGAGTACCTGCTGAGCACTGGCCCAATTCCGGCGACAGCGCCTGACCATTGCATGAGCCGAGGGGACCGTGACCTCCTTCTCGGTGGCTGGGAACAGTGGAGGCTGGTAGCCATTGGCACACTGGAAGGGTGAGAGGCCTGTGGCAGCTGAGGGAAGGGAGTTATGGGCATATTCCACCCAGGTGAGGTGGTCACTCCAGGTGGCTTGGTTCTGGGAGACGAGGCACCGTAAGCAGGTCTCAAGCTCTTGGTTGAGGTGCTCAGTCTGACCATTGGACTGCGGGTGGTAGCCGGAGGACAGGCTGACGGTGGCGCCAAGGAGCTGGCAAAACTCCTTCCAAAACCTTGACAAACTGTGGCCCTCTATCTGAAACAATGTCACTGAGGAAACCATGGATCCTGAATACCTGCGTCATCATGACCTCGGCTGTCTCCTTAGCTGAGAGTAACTTGACCAATGGAATGAAGTGTGCCATCTTAGAAAAGCGGTCGACCACTGTCAGGATGGTCGTGTGCCCTTTCGAAGGTGGCAGTCCGATCACAAAGTCCATGGAGATGTGGGACCACGGCCGGTGAGGAACAGGCAGCGGGTGCAGCAGTCCCATTTGGGCCCGAGGTGAGGTCTTATTTCGGGCACATACTGGACAGGCCGCCACGTACTCTGCGACTTCCTTTTCCATGGCCGGCCACCAGAACCGCTGCTTTATCACGAACATGGTTCGCTTGACACCCGGATGGCACGTGAGCATGGACGTGTGAGCCCAGTGGATTACCTTGGAGCGTAATGACACAGGGACAAACAAACGGTTATGTGGACACCCACCAGGTGCCGGACTCACAACATTTGCCTGCTTCACATCTGATTTTATCTGCCATGAAACTGCTCCAACCACACGGTTCAGTGGAAGGATTGCTTCGGGTTCTTTGGCAATAGGCTCAGGGTCATAAAGGCGGGACAGAGCATCTGGTTTACAGTTCTGAGAGCCAGGTTGGAAGAACAGTGTGAAATGGAACCTGTTAAAGAACAGGGTCCATCTGGCCTGACGATAATTGAGTCTCTAAGCTTTCCTGATGTATTCTAGGTTCTTATGATCTGTCCAAACTAGAAAAGGTTGCTCCACCCCCTCCAGCCAGTGCCTCCACTCTTCAAGTGCTGCCTTGACAGCTAACAGTTCCTTGTTCCCCACATCATAATTTTTTTCTGCTGGGGTCAACTTACGCGACAGATAGGCGCAGGGGTACATCCTGTTGTCCTTGGCGGATCTCTGGGACAACACAGCCCCAATGCCCTCATTGGATGCGTCGACCTCCACCACAAACTGCCATTGGGCATTGGGAACAGTGAGTACAGGCGCCGTGGTGAACCTTTCCTTAAGGCTTTGAAAAGCCTTCTCGGCCTGGGGGGTCCACTGAAAAGGCACCTTGGAAGAGGTGAGTGCGTGCAGTGGTGTGGCAACAGTACTGAAGTTATGAATAAACTTTCTGTAAAAGTTGGCAAACCCCAGGAACTGTTGTACCTTCTTTCTACTGTCTGGAGTTGGCCAGTTGGCCAGAGCACTGAACTTTGATGGGTCCATTTGTACCTGGTTGGCGGTGATGATGTAGCCCAGAAACGAGACAGAAGCTGCATGAAAGTCACATTTATCGGCTTTGACATAAAGTTGATTCTCTAACAGCTTCTGGAGAACTTGCCGAACATGACCCACATGTGTCTTGGTATCTGGTGAAAAAAAATCAAAATGTCGTCGAGATACACAAACACAAAAACATTCAGAAACTCTCTCAATACATCGTTCACCAGATTCTGAAACACAGCTGGAGCATTGCAAAGTCCAAAAGGCATAACAAGATATTCGTAATGTCCACTAGGAGTGTTAAAACCCGTCTTCCATTCGTCTCCTTCTCGGATCCTAACGAGGTGATAAGCATTTCTAAGATCTAGCTTAGTGTATACTTTAGCTGTTTGGAGCAGTTCAAAGGCAGAGGAGATTAACGGGAGTGGGTAACGGTTTTTTACTGTGATGTCATTTAGGGGGCTATAGTCAATGCATGGCCTGAGAGAGCCATCCTTCTTACCCACGAAGAAAAATCCTGCACCAGCTGGAGAGGAGGATGGACGGATTATCCCAGCCTTCAGAGAAGAGGTGATGTAATCGTCCATGGCCTCCCTCTCTGGCCTGGAGATGGAATAGAGGCACCCCTTGGGGATGGGTGCGCCGGGCAGCAGGTCGATAGCACAGTCAAAAGGGCGATGGGGAGGGAGTGAGAGTGCCTTCGTCTTATTAAAGACTTCCTTTATGTCATGATAACATGAGGGTATGTTGGACAAGTCTGGGTAGTCAGAGTCGTTGCCTGAGCTTAGTGTCATCACTGGGGCCTGAGAAACGTCAGTCTGTGTCATGTGAGTAACTTTGCATGATCGTGCACACTCTTCTCCCCACCCCTTAATCTTGCCTGAGCACCAATCAATGTGGGGGTTATGTTTCTTTAGCCACGGAAACCCTAAAATCAGCGGATGCTGTGCTGAGTCAAATAAGTGAAATTGCATGATCTCTGTGTGGTCGTCATCTAGTGTTATCTGAATGGGTTCAGTACAATGCAACACTGAACAATAAGCGCCCATCCAAGGCACTCGCATTAACTGGATGGGCCAGGGGAACAGTCTTAACTTGGCTCTGTTTGGCTAGATTCCAGTCCATGAGGCTCTCGTCGGCCCCAGAGTCAATTAACACCCCCTGAGTTATAGTCTGGTTATTTATGGAAAGTTTTACCTGGGTCAATGATCGAGGAGGAAAAGTCGGTGAAAACTTGTTCACCAGCACCCTCCTCATGGCTGGTGAGCTCGTTCTTTTCCCGGACAGGTGGCAAGTTGGTGGCCCAGTTGACCGCAGTAGAAACATCACCCCTCCACCACCCCTAGCTCTAGGGGTGCTAAATGGTCTTTAATGGGTTCTGAGAGTCTGTTCATAAAAGCGTCTATTAACGCTGAATTCAATGGCATTATTGATTACCTGCCGGTGATGCTGCTTGATCTGCATAAGGAGCCGAGAGGCTTCTCGGGCAGGTGAGGTGTGATCAAATATCTTGCTCATGGTATCTTTAAATGCTGTGAGTGACTGGCAGATGTTAGAGTCCCTAGACCACTCGGCAGTGACCCAAGCAGTAGCCCTGCCAGTTAAATGGGACACCATAAACGCCACTTTGGCCTGCTCTGACACAAAAGCAGCCGGGTTGTGTGTGAAATGCAGGTCACACTTGACTAGGAAAGTTCTGCAGTCACCTGAATCTCCTGAAAACTTTTCCGGGGAGGCCAGACGCAGAGATGATGGCGCAGCATGATTCATGGCCGGAGCAGCAGCAGGATTCTCGGCAGGTGGTGTCACTGAGGCAGCAGTCCCCAGGTGAGTCAGGACTTGGTATATTTGCCCTGCCAAGTGGTTTACTTGGGAGGTGACTGAGGCTTGAAACTCCACCTGTCGCTCTGTGAGGCTCTTCACTCCATGGCTGATAGTGCTTAACTGAGCCTCGTGCTGATGGAGCATGGTGCCCTGCGCAGAGAGAGCAGTTTGGAGTCTCTTCGGGTCGGCTGAGTCCATATTTGGCCAGTTCGTTCTGTCACGAACTCCGACACATAACTGGTGGACTCGAGTGCACGACTCTTCAGAACATGTATGGTGTATCAAAAAATCTTTACTGAAGCAGAACACAACAAAAAACGCTCACGAGGAGGATATACGAAAGTACAAACAAAAGCGCTCCCAAGGAGGATATAAAAAGTACAAAACAAAACGCTCATAAGGAGGATATAAAAAGTACAAAACAAAGCGCTCACAAGGAGGATCAAATAATAACATGGACTGACACAAAATCTGGGACATGGAAACTTGATGTTACACTTGACTCAATTCTTTTCACAGACAGAACAAGACAAACTGGCACAGGACAAAGGTAGACAAGGACTATTTATACATGAGGTAGGGGAAAACAGGTGAGACCAATCAGGGTAGACAATCACAACGGCGGGAAAATCACACAAAGGGAGGAAGTCAGGGTCTGAAACGAGAGGGAAAGGTGAGTACAAAATAAAACAGGAAGTGCAGGACGAGACTAGACGTGAGTGACTTTAACTTAACATAAACTAAAACTAAGGCATGACATGAAATACATTTAGCAAATCCGGCGAGACACAACATCAATTCAGGGTATTGATTGTGGTTTGGAGCACTAACCTGGTGCCCTGGAGATCACCTGTGTGTTGTCACAGGTTTTTTTTTTTTTAAACTCTTTTGGTTGTCTTTCTACAAAAAAACATTGTTGAAGAGAAAATCCCAATGTCCTTAACAATTACACACTGATTTCATATCTTACCTTTATTTCTAAATTTGCATTCAGACTGTACATGAAGTCAGCATTACAGATGACACTATTATATGTAGACTTGCATAAATGTTTCAGTGGGCCAGTTATTTTTCATTTCATTACATTACTCAGGTTATTGGACTGTTAATTGTTTTGTCCTGGTACCTGCTGCATACTCTTGGAGAACCTTCCCACTTTAGCCTCTGTGGGAAATTTTATTCACCAAATGTGATATAATATTGATGAATCAGTATTGAATCATTGCAGGGTAAGGTCAGAGAGGTCAAATAAGTCATTATCAATATTACAGTATTATGTATAAGTCAATCAAAGTCAATCATATTGATAATGGTCAGGTAAAGTCAGGTTCAGTCAGGTTCAGTCATAATCATGATGTAGTCATGTGTTGTTGGATGTGGGCATAATCATAGAAGTCTTGTATTCTTAATTAAGTGCAGCAGCTGGCAGTGGGAGGTTAGAGTATATCAGACAGTGGGAATAAAAGGCAGGAAACTGTGGTGTCTGGCTCAGAGCAGGTTGAAAGCATCACAGAA
Organism: Macquaria australasica; assembly: GCA_005408345.1. Classification (NCBI taxonomy): domain Eukaryota; kingdom Metazoa; phylum Chordata; class Actinopteri; order Centrarchiformes; family Percichthyidae; genus Macquaria; species Macquaria australasica. The sequence goes on from SEMN01000688.1 coordinate 68,336, forward strand.
ATTAGGCCAAGGTCAGCAGGTGGTTATACAACTTTGGGCCCACAGAAGGAGGGTGAAAATGGCTATAAAAGAAGATGTATCCATTGGATTGTCAGTTACTTCATGGACTCAGGTTTGTGTGTGCTTGTACGCTTGACTGTTGGTTGCTCTATGAACTAACTCGGGTTTGCTGTACTTGTTGATTTGTCAGTAAACTCTATTCATATTAGAACTCTTTTGACTCAGTTGAATTATTTTTGAGTATTGAAGTGCTTATAGTGTGGGGAAGATCCTGAGGACATCTGGCCCATCTTTGGGATTTTTCTCCCACACCTCTTCAGTAGCAGTTGGGTTGGTTGATTTGGCTGTTAGTCCAGAGCACGGTATCTTCAATTCAATTCAATTCAGTTTTATTTATATAGCGCCATATCATAACAAAGTTATCTCAGGGCACTTTTTCGAATAGAGCAGGTCTAGACCGACTCTTTATATTTACAGAGACCCAACAGTTCCCACCATGAGCAAGCACTATGCTACAGTGGCAAGGAAAAACTCCCTTTTAACAGGTAGAAACCTCGAGCAGAACCAGGCTCTAGGTGGGCGGTCATCTGCCTCGACCGGTTGGGTTGAAGGGGGAAGTGGGGAGCGGGAGAGAGAGAGCAGGAGGAAAGAGAACATACAGCAGCTCAATACAGCATAGATGTGGTAATGGCATTGATGTTAACACCAACAGAAACAACACTAAGAGCAACATTATAATAGCAATACTAATAACAGCAACAACAGCAATAGCATCAGCGGGTGCAGAGCAGGAGCACGGGGGCAGCAGGCGGCAGCAACCACAGACCCAGACCTCCACAGCCCCAGAGGCAGAAACACCTGCAGAAAGCAACAGAAGTGGAGGGAGAGAGAGAGAGGAGAGAAAGCACACAACTACGGGAAGAAGTTGAATTAATAACAAGCATTGATGGGATATGAGGGCGTACAGATGGAGAGGAAGAGGAGGAGAAAGGAGCTCAGTGCATCATGGGAAGTCCCCTGGCAGTCTAGGCCTATAGCAGCATAACTAAGGGGGGGCTCAGGGGTCACCTGAGTCAGCCCTACTATAAGCTTTATCAAAGAGGAAAGTCTTAAGCCTACTTTTAAATGTGAGGAGGTTGTCCGCCTCCCGTACACAAACTGGGATCTGGTTCCACAGGAGAGGAGCTTGATAGCTAAAGGCTCTGGCTCCCATTCTACTTTTAGAGACTCTAGGAACCACAAGGAACCCTGCATTCTGGGAGCGCAGTGCTCTAGTGGGGTAATAGGGTACTATGAGCTCTTTGAGATATGATGGTGCCTGACCATTTAGGGCTTTGAAGGTGAGGAGAAGGATTTTAAATTCTATTCTGGATTTTATAGGGAGCCAGTGTAGAGAAGCTAATATTGGAGAAATATGTTCTCTTTTCTGGTTCTTGTCAGTAAACGTGCCGCAGCATTCTGAATCAGCTGGAGAGTCTTAAGGGATTTATTGGGGCAGCCTGATAATAGAGAGTTGCAATAGTCCAGCCTAGACGTAACAAATGCATGGACTAGTTTTTCTGCATCTTTTTGAGATAGGATGTGCCTGATTTTTGCAATGTTACGTAAATGAAAAAAGGCAGTTCTTGAAGTTTGTTTTATGTGGGAGTTAAAGGACATATCCTGATCAAAGATAACTCCAAGATTCCTTACGGTTTCGCTGGAGGCCAGGGCAATGCCATCTAGAGAAACTATATCTTTAGATAATGTGTTTCGAAGGTGTTCGGGGCCAAGTACAATAACTTCGGTTTTGTCTGAGTTTAACATCAGAAAATTGCAGGTCATCCAGGCCTTTATGTCCTTAAGGCATGCCTGAAGTTTAGCTAATTGATTGGTTTCATCTGGCTTGATCGATAAATACAATTGGGTATCATCTGCATAACAATGAAAATTTATGGAGTGCTTCCTAATAATATTGCCTAAAGGAAGCATATACAAGGTAAATAGAATTGGTCCAAGCACAGAACCTTGTGGAACTCCGTGACTAACTTTGGCGTGCATAGAGGATTCATCATTAACGTGTACAAACTGATATCGATCTGATAAATAGGATTTAAACCAGCTTAGTGCAGTACCTTTAATGCCAATAAAATGTTCTAGTCTCTGTAATAGAATGTGATGGTCAATGGTATCGAATGCAGCACTAAGATCTAGTAAGACAAGTACAGAGACAAGTCCTTTGTCTGATGCAATTAGAAGGTCATTTGTAACTTTCACCAGTGCTGTCTCTGTGCTATGATGCACTCTAAATCCTGACTGAAAATCCTCAAACAGCTTGTTGTTGTGTAGAAAGTCACACAACTGATTGGCGACTTCTTTCTCAAGGACCTTAGAGAGAAAAGGAGGGTTAGATATAGGTCTATAATTTGACAAAATCCCTGGATCAAGAGTGGGCTTTTTAAGAAGAGGCTTAATTACAGCTACTTTAAAGGACTGTGGCACATAGCCTTTAAATAAGGACAGATTGATCATATCTAGTACATAAGTGCTAACTAAGGGTAAAATTTCTTTAAGCAGCCTAGTTGGGACGGGGTCTAAGAGACACGTTGATGGCTTAGATGAGGAAATCATGAAAGTTAGTTGATTACGGTTGATGGGAGAAAAGCAGTCTAAATGTACAGGTTTTACAGTTGTTTCTAAGGTTCCTGTGTTTGAAGATAAGTCAGTACCAACTGAGGGCAGGAGGTGCTGAATTTTTTTTCTAATAGTTAGAATTTTATCTTTAAAGAAGCTCATGAAGTCATTACTACTGAGGTCTATAGGAATACATGGCTCAACAGAGCTGTGACTCTCTGTCAGCCTGGCTACAGTGCTGAACAGAAACCTGGGGTTGTTCTTATTTTCCTCTATTAATGATGAGTAGTAAGCTGCTCTGGCATTACGGAGGACCTTCCTATAAATTTTAAGACTATCTTGCCAGGCTAAACGTGATTCTTCCAGATTGGTGGAACGCCAATTCCTTTCAAGTTTTCGCGATGTTTGTTTTAATTTGCGGGTTTGCGGGTTATACCATGGAGCTAACCTCCTCTGTTTTATTATCTTCTTTTTTAGAGGGGCGATAGAGTCGAGTGTTATTCGTAGTGAGCCTGCAGCACTATCAACAAGATGATCAATTTGGGAGGGACTAAAGTTAGCATAGGAGTCATCTGTTACATTGAGACATGGAACTGAATTTAATGCGATGGAATCACTTCCTTAAATTTAGCTACAGCACTATCAGATAGACATCTAGTGTAGGAATGTTTGCCTAATGGCGTGTAGTCCAGTAATAGGAATTCAAAAGTTAATAGAAAATGGTCTGATAAAAAAGAATTCTGTGGAAAGACTATTAGATGTTCAATTTCAATCCCATAAACAAGAACATCTTGCACAATATATAACCATGAAACTTGATCTGGATGTCCATGGTCACCACAAGATGATTCCTTGTGATTTTGGTGACCCTTTTGATTGGGCTTTACTCTTTGACCTCTCCCCTTGTACCATTACTACCTCTTGTAGTCAAATGGGCCAATTACAATGAAAACTACTGAGCACAAGGTTGCTTCTGAGAGGGTGAACTCTTTTCGTTTGGACACTTAGAATAAAAATGAAATAAAATATTTTTCTAATGTACCAAAGATCCCTGATATATAATTGGAAGATCTCCATTAAATTTGCAGAGTTTATGCACCCCAGAGGATGAACCCTTTATGACCACGTTACTTTTTGTCTTGTACCACTGTCAGGATTCTAAGAAATCACTGTTGAACATTCTGTTGACCAAATTCAATAATAAATCTTTGACAAGAAGACTTGACATAACTGCTGCCAGAGAGATATGAGGAGACTGCAGATCACACTAAGAATGCTCTTAAGGTGTGGGCTTGAAAAAGGAGTGAGTGAACTATATATTATAATGGGATGGCCCACAGTAGTAGACAACCTTCTATTGCATTAATTGCAAAAATTCTAAAGGTTAAAGAGCCAGTTAGTATTAAGGACAAATTGTTATTAGTATGTGATAAACATCAAGTTAACATAAGAATAACAGATAAAAATCATTATGTACTACCAAAAATTAAATCTGAAATGGGAGGATGGACTTTCATTTTCAGAACTGTTAAATTAAGGATTTCATTACAATGACTCACTCAAGAATAGTAGAGCAGTTTGATTGTTGTGAACACATGTAGATGAATAGTGTACATGTAGCTACATTACGGTATACAGTATGTGCCAATGTATGTAGGTTATATGTGTGTATGCATGCATGTATATGACATGTGTGTACATGTGTGTGTCAACGATTATGTGTTTAATTATTGTATGAAAATGTTTTTAATGGGACTCTTGGAAGATTAGCCAACGAGCTAAAATAAATCCAAATAAATCAAATCAAATAGTGTCTAGATGAAGTGATCACCTTTTTGATGGTGAAATGAAAGTAAGATGGCACTGCCACATGTCCTGTGTAGACATCGTTCTCCTGACATCTGATCTGTGCCAGTATGTGAATGCTGCTCCTTGGATTATGACATATTCTTTACATGCTGATGCATCTTGAAATCAGTCTATTACAAAGCTTATATTTGAATTACTCTACTTAAAATTTCATAGGAAATTGATAACAACATAATTATTAGCTCATGTTCTGCTGTTAGACTTGGTTGGTCCAGTCTACTGTATTCTCCATGATAACCTAATAATGGTTTAATAATGCTGTGCTAAAGCCACTTTCCTCTTAAAATGAATGCATATTTGAAAATCCCTCATGACAGACTATATGAAAAACTACCATGATTACCCTCTATGTTCTGCAGAAAGAAAACTCTCTTTAGAAAGGAATGGACTGTTGCCCATTGTGAGCAGGGATCAATACCTCAATGCTGCTACTGTATCAGCTCATCCACCAAATCCAATTCAATTATCAGCAGCTGAGGACAACAGATCTATCCAGGGCTTTGAGGACTGTGAAGAGGTGCTTTACTTTTAAAAAAGAGGTAAAACAGGTGATAATGTGAATTCTCCCACTGTGCCTCCAGAATTGATTTCAAGATGTATCTGCAGCTCCCAGAGCTGAGTTTCAATTAGTGAGGTTGTATGCTGAGGGGATTGTAGTGATCTGCGACAAATCTTTGTCCGATTGTTTCAGGAACAGAACCTTGCTCTACTGGAGTATTGAACACAGTTTTTCACTTTCACAGGTTGGCTAAAGAGTTATTTCTGCTAAAACAGGCACACCTTATGGTACATTACCAACTAACACATCCAAAATAGAATACTCTAGGAGGCTCACTAGTGACACACAGACGCAGAAATACGTCAGAGGGAAGAAGAGTTTAAGGTGCTTTTTAAAGTAAAGGATGGATGTGCAGGTTTTGGATCAATAAGTCCACTCAAACTATCAAGTACTGTTGTGTCTCGTCAGATTTGTTAAATGTATTTCATGTCATGTCTTAGTTTTAGTTTTATGTTAAGTTAAAGTCACTCACGTCTAGTCTCGTCCTGCACTTCCTGTTTTATTTTGTACTCACCTTTCCCTCTCGTTTCAGACCCTGACTTCCTCCCTTTGTGTGATTTTCCCGCCGTTGTGATTGTCTACCCCGCCCCTGATTGGTCTCACCTGTTTTCCCCTACCTCATGTATAAATAGTCCTTGTCTCCCTTTGTCCTGTGCCAGTTTGTCTTGTTCCGTCTGTGAAAAGAAGTGAGTCAAGCGAACCAACAAATTTCCATGTCCCAGGTTTCTGTATAAGTCCATGTTATTTTTTGATCCTCTTTGTGAGCGTTTTGTTTTGTACTTTCTGCATCCTCTTTGTGAGCGTTTTGTTTTGTACTTTTTTATAACCTCCTTGGAAGCGTTTTTGTTTGTACTTTGGTTTATCCTCCTCGTGAGCGTTTTTTGTTGTGTCTACTTCAGTAAAAGATTTTTGATACACCTTACACGGTCTGAAGAGTCGTGCATTTGAGTCCAACAGTTTTGTGTCGGAGTTCGTGAGTACCATAAAACGAGAGGTAGTATGACATGCTAAAACCCTAGCAAACAATATGTTAATGGTGGTCTGTAAGTCAGCTGATCAACAAACCAAAGCCTGTAAAGTGAAGAACTTAAGTGGTAAGAGTGTAGAGGGTTTTATACCTGGAGGGTATATGGGCTGGGGATTTTAATACACATAGTACAGTTTGGGGGAGTACAACACAAGACAGAAATGGAGTTGTGATGGAGGATGTTCAAGACAAACATGGATTTGTAGTATTAATGATGGTAGGCCAACATGGTTCCAAGTCAGTTGACCAGTAAAATCATGCTTAGACTTAACATTCACATCAGCTGAGCTCGCTTTAGTAGGGGAATGGTATATAACTGACCGATACACAATGGTAAGTGATCATGTTCCAGTATTAAGCAGATTTGGTAGGACACTAGTAAAAGAGCAGGATAACAGGCAAATGAGATTCAATTACTCAAGGGCAAGGTGGGAAGAATTCAGGTAGAGGTTGGAAATGTAAGCAGTGAGGATGTGGTTAGGTGGAACAGATCACTTTGTGAAACGCTAACATTGGCTGCAGAGTTCATACCAAAAACACAAGGTCCAAAAGATCAGATTGTACCATGGTGTAATGATACATGCAATCTTGTTGTACATGCTCGAAATAAAGCGAACAGTCTATTGGAAAGCCATGCAATTGAATATAAGAAACTCAGGGAAAAGACCAGGAGGGTTATAAAGGATGCAAAAAGAGATAGCTGGCGCCAATTTTGCAGTACTTTAGGACCGCAAACAGAGGTTAGGAAGTTATGGTCTTTGATGCATCGAATAGCAGGGGTGTACAGGAAATCTACAGTACCAATTTTACAATCTGAGGGACAGGAGGCAGTTGTTATAACATTTAAAACAATGCATGGCTCAGAGAATATAAGCTCAGCAAGCAAAAAGAATAGGGAGGAGAAGCATAATAATGATAATAAATAATGTAGTGAATACCTTTTCTCTGCAAGAATTTAAACAAGCCATTCAGAAAGGGAGAGATACACCACCTGGATGGAATAGGTTAGGGATCCAGATTTTTCGCCATCTGGATAATCTGGTACTAGAGGAGATATGAGCATTAATCAATAAAATATGGGAACATGGACATTTGCCAAAAGAATGGAAACACTCAACTGTTGTACCTTTTACAGAAACATGGCGGAACAGCAAAAGCACCTGGCTCTTACCACCCAATTGCACATACAGCTGTAATATGTAAAATAATGGCATGTATGGTTACAGACAGACTAAGATAAGATAAGATAAGATAAGATAAGATAAGCCTTTATTGTCCCACAGCGGGGAAATTTTAGCGTTGCAGCAGCCAGCAAAAGTGTCATATATAGAAATACAATAAAAATAAATAGAAAAATAGAAAAATAGTCCTATACACAGTATAGACAGAAATAAATAATAGAGTGACTGAGTGCAGTTGTAAGTATGAACAAATAGATAAGATAAAAATATTGCACATATATAATATACATGTATATGAAAAATATTTCACAGCAACATATGAAGTAGATAACATCATGAATACAATATATGTATGAAGATAATGCACAGCAGTAGATGAAGTATAGTAGTAGACTAGTATATATGCTTGAGAAATAGGGATATTTGGACAGCCAGATTTGGCTCTAGCAAATAAAGAAACAGTAGTGGGTGTATTTCTCAACATTGAGAGGGCATAGTCTAGTGATAGGTCTAGTGATAAAGCTGTATGATGCTGGGGTATGAGGTAGGATGCTAGACTGGGTCAAGAACTTTTTGAAGGAACTTTGTGAAGAAAATGTGGCTAATGGGACCCCCCAGCGTTGGGCAGTTTTTACCACACTCTGCAGTGCTTTCCTGTCTGAGAAAGAGCAGTTGCCATACCATAATGAGATGCAGGTGGTAAGGATGCTCTCAATGGTGCAGAGGTAGAAGTTCACCAGAATCTGAGGAGACAGATGGACTTTCTTCAGTCTCCTCAGAAAGAAGAAACGCTGGTGTGCCTTCTTGACCAGAGTTGAAGTGTTGAGGGTCCAAGAGAAGTCCTCAGAGATGTGGACAACCAGAAACTTGAAGCTGGAGCAACGCTCAACTTCCATCCTGTTGATATGGACGGGGGTGTGTGTGCTGCCTTTGGTGTTTCTGAAGTCCACAATGGGCTCTTTGGTCTTCTTGGTGTTGAGGGCCAGGTTGTTGTTGGTGTACCACGCCCCCAGGTGCTTGACCTCCTCCCTGAAGGCCAACCACTGCTAGCCTCCAGACTGCGCTGCCCAGTGCCACAGACCCCAGGCCACCGTGCCCGCCGACATCCTGTCTGAACCCCCATTGGCTGCCTGAACCCACTACTTACTTACTTACTTTCTAGTTCAGCACTTACCTGTTAAGAGTTAGATGATCTTCAAAGTATGCTTAAATAAAAAACATTTCTTGTCAACAATGTGTTTGTACCTGTGTTTACCATGTATTTATTGCAGGAAAAGTTGTAATTAGGGTCAGATACTATAGATCACTAATAAAGTGAGGAACCACAACAGCTCAAGGTAAATACGTGTAAATATTGAATGTTAAATGGTACATTGTTCCTGTTAACAGTCAGATGGTTCTCCTTTCCTACCTGTGCTCAAAAGATGTTGTCTGTGTCCATAGAAACAGTAGCTATACAGGTGAATAACTAAAACACATAAAAAGGACTGTAACGCCTTAATAAATTCAAAGCTTCTTAATTTATAGATGCCAATTTAATGTGATGCTTACTACACACTCACTACATAGCATGTGATCATGAAACTGACACATAACAGCTTTTATAATTTTTTAAATATAAAATGATTAATATTATTTAAATAAGTTGTGAAATATATTAAAGTCTTGACATCACTTTCTTCATATCACCTTTGAAACTACAAACATTCCACCTGAGATAAGAGCATATTCATGCTTTTGTGCTGCTGGAAGAAGTTTGTGCAACCATTTGGTTGCATTACTTTTCCAGACAGCTCATTTTAGTACACTGGAAACTAAAAATGTTCCCGCTGCCCTTGCTTGCACACGCAAACAGCAGGCCTGGCACAGGTCCCACACCCAGGTAAAAAAAGTAATAATTTTTTATACAGTTTTAATTTGATAACAGTTACCTCAAAATTCATTTAAAAGTGCATGTCAGTTGCAAAACACATGACAATCTAGTGCAAAATGTATAACATGAACAAAAGCCATGAAAAGAGGAGCCACAGATTCTTCAACAGTATGCAGAGACCTTCAATGTTTATGTTCTCCCATGTGGTCTCATCATCCACGTTGATGCTCCACACCTCGGAGCCAGTCCGGATGACCCAGGTGAGGATCTTCCATTGGTGTGATCTAGTGACAGATACCAGGAGTGATTTCACGGAGAGATGAGCAGCTTATCAAAGAAATCAAGGCCAAGGTTGATGAATTCTACTTTGGCACATACATTCATGTCATCCTGGGGAGAAAATAGACAAGAAAATGTAACATGCTAAGTATTAAGATATTTTATTGAAGTAAAACTACAAATACAACAATCTAAAAGTACTCCACTACAAATATAAGTCTTTCATTCAAAATCCTACTTAAGTAAATGTACAGAAGCATTATTAGCCAAATGTACTTAGAGAATCAAAAGAACTTGTGCTGCAGAAAAAATGGCTTGTGACTAATATATTATTGTGTATTTTATCATTAGGTTGTTATTACTAATGCATCATTGCTTAATTGTCTCTACTCGAGGTGGAGCTAGCTTTAACTACCTAATACTATACTATAAAGTAGTTTCATCCAGTGGTTCCCAACCTAGGTGTCGGGCTCCTTCCTCAGGGTCAAAAGATAAATGTGACTAATAATTTATGGGGTAGAAAAGAAGAAAAAAAAAAATTCTACAAATATTCTTCTTTTGCAATTTTCTCACATTTCTCTTTTGTGAAATATTGGATAAGTTTACCTTTTGAGTCTTAAGCAGTTATTTAAATACCCCCAACTTGTACTTAATTACAGTACTTGAGTAAATGTACTTATTTACTTTCAACCACTGCATACTGATGAGTGAAAAGCTTTGTTAGTAATATACAGTTTTAGAGATATTAGTTCAACGTTATACATCTTAGGCTACATAGTCAGCTCATACTTAATTTGTAAATTACATGCATGATTATCTATTCATTTAAATTAAAACCAGTGAGAACATCACTGTAAATACATCCTTTATTCAGGTCAACAAGCAAAAAAATGCCACTCACATATCAGATTTTCCTAAATGTTGGTTCTATTTCAGTAGTTAAACACGTTACATGCCATTATTAAATAGTGGAAAAGTAACTTTAGAACATTCACTTTACTAACAGGTAGCTTGGCTACTAAAGCCACTACTAGAGTTAGAACAATAAACTCTGCCATTGTTTCAACCGCGAGTTAAGCTGGTGCTCAGACCGGAAAAGAGTTCTCCCGACATCCGGTTTGCGCTTGCTATATTGTGAAATAGGCCTATTGATTGACTTGAGTTCTGTCCAATCACAAATAAGAAGTGTTGTCCTACCCTTTCCGTAATCTGAAATGTTGTGTTTTCTAAAATGTCGTTGTGTTTTGTGTAATGTCGTTGTGTTTTCTGAAATGTCGTTGTGTTTTGACCTTCAGGGCCACTGTACATGTATATATTTATGTAAATCATTATAGTAACCATGGTAACGTATGTGCGTCAGCACACAAGTGCAGGATTTTCCGTTATCAATCAGACAGTCCTTCTGTGACTCTCTGACGCAGAGATCCCACATTAATCCTCCTGTAATGTCTCTGTACAAGACGTCTTTTTCCTCCTGTATCTACCTGTTTGTCATTATTTATAACATGCACTTGATTTACACTCTAATAATACTAACAAAGCTGATAATCAGTTATTTGTCTCTGAGCTTTTTGTGAGCCTAGAGAACACAAATAAACACATCAGAGGCATTAAAGTGCAGGCTGACCTGCTGTCAGTCACCTGAATTTGATTTCCCCACGTGGGTCCTGATGATGCACTGATGATGCAGGATGATGTCATCAAAACTGTCCAATCAGTGAGTGACCTGTCAGTCTGTATGTTTCCGCCACTTGGTTTGTTTGTAAAAAGTCAGTGTGAGCATGAACGAACCAGAACTGAAAAATAACTATGGATCATCTGATCCAACTACTGATCATCCCTCCGGACCAAATGAACTGAACTTTAGGTGTGAGAGCAGCCTCAGTCAGTGTATCCTGAAATAACCAAGTCAAGTCAATTTTATTTATATAGCCCAATATCACAAATCACAATTTGCCTCAAGGGGCTTTACAATCTGTACAGTAGACGCCATCTGTCCTTAGACCCTCAATTCGGATGAAAAACCAGGATGCACTGTGCCATTTCTGACTCTGAGAAGTTGAACAAGCAGAGGATGAATCATAAACACATGTACAGCAAGGCATTATGGGAGTGAGGGATGACGAGGATGCCAGCCAAATATCACAACAAGCCCAGAGGTCCTCACACAAAACTCCCACATTTGTCTCACTCCTCTTTGCTTATGGAATTGTCAAATCACCACCAGCAACTCGTTAAACAGCACATACAAGGCAGAGAGACATAAAGTGGATTAAACTGCTTTCATTTTCACCTGTCCTTCTACATAAGTTTGTTTGAGTCACACCTACTCAAACACTATTAAGCATACAAGAACGTGCAAGTTATACACACATGAAGCAACTGATCTATCCATCCATCCACCACTTATCCTCAGAACTGGAGTCAATCCCAGCTGACATTGGGCAAGAGGTGGGGTACACCCTGGACAGGTCAGAGGGCTGACTCAGAGACAGACAGCCATTCATGCTCACAGTCACACCTACGGGCAATTTAAACCACCAATGAACCTAACCTGCATGTCTTTGGACTGTAGGGGGAAGCCAGAGCACCCAGAGAGAACACATGCGGACACGGGGAGAACATGCAAACCCCTAACAGAAAGGCCCCAGTCGGCTGATGGGTTCGAACTCTGCTTTGAGGTGACCACCGTACCGCCTGCAACTGATCTAATAAGTAATTTATGATGCAATAACTTTTCAAAATGTAATAACTGTCCATCAAATTGGATATAAATATAATGAAACATGTCATAGTGATGAATTGCTTCAGAATTATACTTTAATATCTTTTCTTGATAATGTAATATCTAATTACATTAACCGTTCTAATCTTGTACAGGGTGTCACCAGTGTGGAACAGTGGAAGTGTAAATGATAAAGCCACTGTACACTACCTGCTCAGCACCAAACAGCAGACTTTGCACTTCTCAGTTTTTCTGAGTTGGGTCTTTACAGTAAATGGATGTTATATGTGGTGTGGCTCTGGCACCTCTTCCCAAGCTTTTCCAGAAAAGTGCAATCTTCTGGCTTCCCAAGTTGAAAATTTGGCCGGAACACTTCCTGCATGTTTATAGCAGCAAGGTCGAGGCAGTTGAGGTAACTATATGAGTTTCCCTCATCAGTCCTCTTCTCTTGGGAAGTCACTTGGACAGTATCTTGACCGTTATCACAGTCAGAGCTCATGTCGTCTGAGCTAGCCTCGTCATTCTCAGGCTCCAGTTCTGCTTTTAAATGATCGGATTCATGAATGGTACAAAAACTAATTCCTCATCATCAGTAGCCTCAGGTTCATCTTCATCACCAGAGCTGCTTCATCAAACCCTCCAATACCTAAGATATCTGCACTGAACCTGACACCCAGGTACTGCTCCATCATGTTACCGTGACAGGAAGCTGATAGAAACAAACTTTTTCATCATTGTGTCTGTATGTATTCATAGTAACAGTGAGACAACAGCGCCACCATGAGGCCAAAAAGGAAAACACAACATGACCTGCATCAGCTGCATCCAGCATACCGTGAATAAAAACTGTAAGTCTCTTACACACCTCGGGTCTCTAGAGACCCTGTAAAGGTTTTAGAGGAAAAACAATGTTTGACATTTTGACACCAGAACTTTGTTCAATACAAATAGTTTGAGGAATACCAGGGAGTTGAGTACTTAACTGAATGAAGAGAGAGAGATAGGTGTAGCGGCAGATGAGCTCTCATGGCGCTTATGACAGTAAGTTTAAGTTGGTTGGAGACATTTTAAAGATACAGTCTGTTGCAGATGGTTGTACATTTTTATCTGATCAACAGAATACACTCTTACTTTCTAATGACTATTTTCATTTTCTAAGAAGAGTTAGAGAAGAGTAAGAGTTTATATATAATTATAAGTACTTGCATAGCATTGTGTCAGGCCCTATACACCTGTAGTCCACCCACACAGGTGTTTGCACTCAGGTTGCCTGATTAGAGCTCTTCTCAAGACTGTGTGGGCGTGTACAGACTGAGCTTGATTGACATCTGTTACACCTGTTGGGGCGGACAGTTTACACTGTTATCATTATTATTAGTTCATAAACTTTGGTGACGTCACATAATTCCCATTACTTCATCCAACTTCAACCTGACTTCAACCAGACTGACTGGATAATTAAAACATCACTGTGGGTGTGCAGGGCATTTAACTACATCATTATTCAGAAATCTAAGATCAAGAAAATCTGATGGAAAATAGCAAGAGTTTGTTTGATGCCGAAGCTGGTGGGGGAGAGGACTATGACAGACAGACAGTGAGTAGTTACGGTCCTGATAATCATAAACATGGGCTCCTCATTCAGTTTATGTGATGAGTGTGTGATGAGTCCTGGCGCAAGAACATCTTGTAGCACGTGCTAATTTACGGTTTACGTCCTGGGATGCAGACAGAGGAGAAAATGACTGCTGCTGTGATAACCGTCCAGAGCTGAAAGGAGTATAAACCACTGTGCAGGGTACTGGTGTTTATTAAACCTTCAAGCTGGACTTGCTGGTTTGTATTTTATCTTTTGCCTGCACCCTGTAGCAACACGCCCACACCAACACAGCCCTTTGCATTGGTTTGCCGTAGTGCTATTTCCAGTCTGAATGCACCCTTAAGGTGTGTGTGTGTGTGTGTGCTTAAGGGACAACAGGGGTGTGGGGGTGGAGCAATGAATTATAGAGGGGCGACGGAGGGGAGGGAAGGCTGATATGTTTCATCATCTCTGTGCATGCAAGCTCAGTGATGCTCGTCGGTCGGTGGGTTGACATGTTTTGTTCAGCCTCTGTTATCAATGTTTCATAACCTCCCTGGCTGAGAACATTGTTCAGTGAACTGTCATGCTCCTGGGAGCTTCATTTTCTTCTGCTGTGTGTTTGTGTTTCTATTCATGTGGGATTAGCAGAGCCGCATCGAATGCACTACACCAAAGCCTATAGATTATTTGGATATTCCTTTTAGTTAGCTCATCATGTCAGGAGACTGCCTTGTTAATACTCTGTCACTGTGTGTTGTCCTAGTCACAGTATCTGCCCCCATTAAGCAGATTGTTTCAAACTGGCATGCTGAAAAGAAATGTAAAATATACCATAAACCATATAAACAGGCCTATGGTGCAGTGTGAGGTGCACAGGCAGGGGTGTAAATGAAAAAGCGGTGTTTGGTTGTCAGTGTGCAGGGTCAGTTGGTGGTGCCTGAGAAGGTCATTAGGGCCAGCTGTAACCATCCACTGCACTGTGGATCTGCATGCTCATGTACTGTTACAGAAACTTGCTTGTTGGCTGTTTTGATGGGAGCTGGATGGATGGAGATGGATTTTGTCTTTGGGCTTAGGACATGTTTGCTGTCTGTGGGGTGTGGACGTGGACAAGAGGAGGAATATGCCCTCCACTAATGCCAACATTGTCTGATTTACATGTTGTGAGTTCTTAGCTGGCTAGCTAGCTGCTGGTGGGTCCGCCTCAGTAATGACTGGGTTTTGTTCAGAGTTGGGAGTTGTACGTATGCAGTCATTGTGGTAACTATTGTTGGTGGTCTGTATGGAGCTCCAGTGTGGCTGGCTGCTTGTTAAACCACAATGTCTCAGTTTCTTTTTCTACTTAACACAAGATGTGATGTGTTTGGAGTTATTGGAAGTAATGTAACGAGTCGTGTGTGCTATCCATTGTACACCTGTATGTCCTTAAAGGAAATAACTTAAAGGATTATGTTGAAGGTGACTGCTGCTGCTGCTTTGAGCTGACATAACTGTGGTGCTCTGAAACTTTGAGTAGGTAAGAAGCCTTGTGTGGGGAAAGTCATGAGCTCTTCAGTAATTGTGTGCAGTGTCCCCGTGTCACAGCTGAAGATCAGCTGTCACTTTGGTTCCTAAGCAAAGGATTTCTTCAAAAGTGTTTTCATGGAGCAGTGTGGGCTATTCAAAATAAAAGTCTCTGGCATGTTTAGTCATGTCTCACTGAGTAGCCTCAGCGCCCTCTGTGGTCTCTTGTCAATGGTTTAGTCAATAACACGCTGACTCTCAGTTGCAGGTTTGCTTCCACAACATGCAGCATAATGGTTGTCAAAGGTTTGATAAAGCTATACAGCTCTATACCACAAAATATCAAAAGTATTTAACAATCCCCTGAAAAACATGTATACACATTCTTCTTACTCTTGATTGCAAACAACCTCTTTAGTAGCTATTAGTTACTGTACTTAATTTAGGACCACACCTTAAAGCAGCACTAATCAACATTTTTACAGAAACAATGGAAAGAATGACTGTGTGTAATGTGAAATGGACCACTTGTAGTGATGAACCCAAAGAGAATCATCACCTGACTCTGCAGCTCCCCTTATCTCTGCAGAGACTTTACAGCACACAACTTTACTGTTTTAGTTCTCAGAGCGTCATTTTCAGACAAGAAGCTGTACAAAGCCACTGTCCACTACCTGCTCAGCAGCAAACAGCAGACAGACACAGTTAGAGACTAGCTGGTGAACATAGTGGAGCATTTAGCAGCTAAAGAGCCAGATATTTCCCTCAGGAGCTGGTGGAGACCAAAAACAGAGCTAACAGAGAGGGAATACTGGACACCTGTGCCTGTTCTACTTTTATATCTGATATCATGAGACGATTATTCCTCATGCATTCATATAAAAGCAGGATTTTACTGTTGAGTTGGTTGAGGTGGAGCTCATTTTCAACTACTTTGTATCAGACTGCAACTAATGATTCTTTTCATTCTGGATTCATCTGCTGATTCTTTTCTCCATGAATCCATTGATTTATTGATTAAAAGAAGACTCTCCTTTCAATAACTGCTGCTTGGACTGAACACTGTGGAGAGCACTAATGTACATATTTTGCACTGTGGTCACCTTACGCAGTCCCATCCAGGCACCCAGTGTCTTGTCTTGTTTTGTCTAATGCTATGTTGTTTTCTGTTTATATCTTACTGTTTCAGATCTTAGATTTTAGTTTTCTGTTTTTAGATATTTATTTAAATCTTAGCTTTCTCTTCTTAGTTGATATCTTATATAGTTTTTATACACTGTGGGACTGTGAGAAACGTTTCGATTTCACTTTATGTACTGCACATGTGGAGAAATTGACAATAAAGTTGACTTGACTTGGCTTGACTTAGTTTGTAAAGCTTGTGAAAATAGTGAAATGGCATCACAATGGGCCAGAGCCCAAAGTGACACCTTCACAATGCTTGTTGTGTCCAACCAACAGTCCAAACCTCAACATTATTAACAACATTACAATTATTAACACCATTCAAAGGAAAAACAGCAAATCTTCACATCTGAGAAGCTGCAACCAGGAAATGCTTGTACAGCAAAAATCATTTTCTGTCAATCATCAAATTGATTAATGGACTGATCATTTCAGCTGTACTTGTACAAACTGTTTAATTTATAACTAAACACCAGATTTTATAAACACTATATGTTTTATGTGTAAAAATCTTACTTTTTAAAGTGACTAAAGCTGTCAGATAAATATAGTGAAGTTAAAAGTACAATATTTCCCTCTGAGATGTAGTGCAGTAGAAGTAGAAAGTAAAGTACAAGTACCTCAAATGTGTACTTAAGTACAGTACTTGAGTAAATGTACCAGCACTGATGAAAAGTGACAGAAACAGTGAAGAATGAAAAATGAAGGTCAAACCCCACCTCCTGTGTCACGTCCACACATCTGACCAATCACTGTGTGGAGAGGGTCAACTGTTGAATCGTCACTTTGGGAAAGTGACAAAAATAATCAATGCAGCCCCCTAAATTCCAACGTGAGAAAGGTGTGTGTGTGTATGTGTGTGTGTGTGTCACTTTATGCACACAGACCCCTTTAGACCCCAGACACAGAGTGTGTAGGGGAGGAGGGACTCATGCTTCTTTTTCCCTATTCTGACCTGTGACCTCTGATGGCATCCTAGGTGTGTGGCCTACAGATCCTGTACCAGTCATTATGCCAGACTGTGTTCAAGGGCCATTACATAAAATATAGACCAACGTGACCTGCAGACTCTCATGTCACTGACTGCATCATGACTACATACTATTTCTCTGTTGCTTCAGACGCAGGCATTTCTGAGTGTCTATATTCTTTTAATAGTTGGAGTAATTATTGTTCAGCAGTCAGAGAGCTGGATTTTTAATTTCAGAATGATACAAGTGGCCATATTGTCCCAGATATTTACCTGCAGTTGACAGGTAAAAGGTTCCTTCTCCCTTGTCCTCCCTGGTTTCTCTCCTTTATTCCAGCCTTTCCTCCTTGTTTCCTTCCATCTGTCCTTGTAATCTTGTACTAACATCTTTTTGCCAAAAGTCCTTATTTTCCCCAGCTAGCTTATTGTTTTATTGCTGCTTGCTTCTTCACATTTCTGTATCGTTCATTACAGGAGCATCTCCTCTCTTGTGTGAATGCAATACAAACAGGGAAAATAATTCAGTTCACCTAAAACGTCGACATTTATTCCCCACTGAAGTCTGAAATCTTATTGCTTTTCTGCTGTGAGTCCTTATTTCTCTACAGTATTTCTCAGTGTGTTGGCGAGAGTACGAGTTTGGCTGAGCCAATGAGAAACGGCTCACTGCACCACCAGGGAGTCTTTGTCTGTGAACAAATAAAGCAGATCAGTGAGAGGAGTTTGGGTTTAATGATCTTGTTGTGCATCCTCTTCAAAGTGTTGTCTCATTTAACATATTACATCATGAGTCTGCATACGTAGTGATGAAGAACTGGCTGACTAGCAGTTACTCTTCTATGCATCTCAGGAATGGTTTGCTTCCACGTTAGTAGTTTGTGAGTGGGCCTGGATCAATAGTAATAAAGTGATAATAATCAGGACTTGGTTAAATATCAGCTGTAAGTCATGTGACATGGGAGGCTGCTATTTTCTCTGAGATGAAGGGGGAGGATACACTGGCAAACTGTTGGACATATTGGATCCATCACTGTCAGCTTCCAAATGAACCAAGATAAGCAGGACTGGCCTGTGAAGAATGAACTTCCCTCTCATGGTTTAACCCCTCACCCTAACAACAAGAGCAGATAATGCCTCTGCTCATCAGTCCACCAGCATCAGCTCTCAGAGAGCAGATACCTCCACATTCCTCTACTCTTGTTGTCTTAGTAACAGGAAATGTGTGGATGCATTTGGATTCATTTACATCACAGTAACCAGTGGACAGTTTGTGAAAGGATGATCCAACTCTGACTGCTCCAAACATTACACTACCAAAAACAAAGTCAAGACAGTGTGATGAGGTTCCATGCAGACTCTCTTTGATCAACAGCCCTGTCTCGTAGAAATGGCCTTTATATACGATGAGCAAATACATTTGAGGGAAACATAATGTTAAACAGATTATGTTTCCATAACATAATTAGGAAAGGTTGTTAATGAACTGTTTTATGGTTCTGACTCTCTCTTGGTAATTAGGAGGAGAGGTGGTTTCTACGAGACAGGGTGACCTTTAGGTATCGTCAGCTAGTGTCTGACCCAGCCCCCCAACCCCCCGACTGAGTCTGAGCCGTTACTTGTCAAACTCGTTAAAACTATGAAGGTTTTCTTTTTATTCCCCATCATTGTGACGTGCTGATCGAAGCAAAGTGATCAATCAATCACCATCGCCTGCTGAGCTGAGTCAGACAGATTTGATGTGTCTCGTCTGGTGATCAATGTAGCTGGATGATGGAGCCCCTTTGCACCTCTGCTCTTTTCCCCTGAAGCTAATGTTCCATCCTAATAAAAACATTTCCTGTGACAGCAGAGGGAGAAGTCTTTATTTCAGACCACAAGTCCTGACAGTAAAATAGATTAAAGCTGATTGTAGACAACAAGGGTTAACCAATCAAAATGTGTACAACACTCTGTACAGTTACTCTGTACATTTAATGATTCCATCTTTTTTCACAGTCTAATCATGTAATGATAATTTTTAGGATTCCCATGCACGTGTGTCCCAATACAGGGGCGTAATTTCCACTGGGGATGCAGGGGAAATCTATTTTTTAAAATCTTGTCTTTCAGAGCAGAACAGTGCCCTCTTGAGCTGAGCAGACACTGTATGTTTTTATAATTCCTGCACATTGTTAACTCACACTACATGTTTTAATTGTCCTTTCTGCACGGCCAGAACCTCTGACTTTAATGCTCCCACTGAATGGATCAACTGACCGAGCACCACATGGAGCTCACACATGAACACATTTGGTCCAGTGACAGTTACATCATTGTTATTCTAACAAGATGACCATGTCCTCTACAATGCTGACAACGAGACAGAAAGGCAGCGTCACTTTGTGTAATTCTACTATGAACGGAGAGTAAGAAGAAAACAAAGAACAATATGGAGCAGGAGATGGAAGTTACAGTCTGATCTGTCTGTTCTGTAGTGAAGTTCAGTTTTCTATCACAGCTCAGTCTCAAGACTACAGTTACAACATGTAAATTCTACTGCAGTAATATTCAAACAGGTTCACTGCAGTTAAAAATGGATCTTTTGACAGCAGCCATTTGGGAAATCAGACTGTGGAAGTGTTCAAACTGCAGACAGAGCACCAACACTTCTGACACTAAACAAGTCCAACTGATCGTCCAACAGACAGATCATTGATCGTTCAGGCCATTAATCAGTCATCGTGACCTGAAACTGAACGTCAAATGATCGTCAACAATCAGGCCAATTTGTACAGTGTCTGCCCAGTTTCACAGTCCAGCCACCAAAATCCAGATTAGAGAAGAGAGGAGCTGATCAAAATATTGATAAATTCATCTGAGTTGCCTTCAGTTAATGCAGTTCATAAAACAGAGCGGCTTCTTACTCAAATCAAATGAAACATACCTCTGAAAGTCAGGAAGAAAGGCTTGTCTTCTCTAAGCCTGTTTTTAATAAAGTTGTAGTATAAGCAGTAGTATATAAGTTCATTATTTTCCGGTTGTTAATCATGTGTTGAAATGAAATGTCACAACTTGTACTGTAAACTCGCCCAGTTTTATCACTGCTGTTTACCACTTTATGAGCCATTTGAGTTGGCTAATAAACTTCCTGATGATTTACAAGTAGATGAGCCCAAATGCAACATTATTATTACGTTTTTTTTTTTATCCCTGTGAGTCTAGAATGTTAGGAGAGGCCTTCACGTCTTCCACACCTTCTAGCCGTGTTCTTCAAATAATGTGGCCCCGTAATTGGATGCAGCATTTGACAACTCATGCCAACATTTTCCCAAAGCCACAGGGTTTAAGAGTGATGAATGCGTTTTGCTACTTTCCTGCAGCAACGGACACATACAGATAGGTAATCCATCACAGTGTCTTTTATTTTTTACACAGTTACTTTAGTGCTGTGTGCTGACACAGTTGACAGCAGGCATGTTTGGACCTTCTGCAATGATGATGCATTAGGGTGCTTGTGCAAAAGTAGGGAAAATGCAGCCATCCTTTGAAATGTCTGTGGTATGCTTTGGCAAACAGCAGCCCTATGTTGTGTATTAACATGGATATGGACACAAGGTGTGCTGTGTCACATACTGAAGTTGATGGAAGCAATACTTTCCTAATTTTTGTAAAGTTACTGTTATTTTTTTCTTTATGGCTGTAGATAAACAAATCATGATAAGGAAAGATGACAAGGCTCATTTTATTAGAGTTTACTGTTTATTTGGGGTTAAGATATTAATATTAACCAGCAAAAAAAATAAATAAAAAACACTGCCAGAGAGGCTAGATTGAGGGAGGAAGCCTGACAGAAAATGATGAAAGAATTCAGACCTGTGTGGAAGAAGTATAGTCATGTGTGTCACTGGAAGGGCTGAGCTTCACTCTGTGGATTTTGTAATAGAAGAAGAAGTGTCTGGCTGTTCATTCCATCCAGATTACTCAGCTTTAAAGAGAGATTCTGGTGTCTTATTGCCATAATAGTGGCCATTACAGACTGTGGGTCATGCTGCGTTCACCACCTCTGTTGTAGACTTCGGACTTCGGCAAAACAATGCATATCAGCACAAGCAGTGCATGTCTCAAGCTTTCCAAATAAAGCTTTCCAAATGACCTTCAGTTTTACATAAGTCATTTCAAATCTTGTCCCACTGATTTGAATCATTTCAAATGCTCAGCTTACACACTACCATCAATGTGATTATTTATCTTCTGCTGTTAAAACATGCTTTGGTTGTGGGACTCTTTCAGCATCAGTTTACAGGCAGTATTAACAATGCAGCAGCAGTGAGCCACCTGCTGTGCTTCTTTCTTTGTTATCATAAGTTCAAGCTGGTCATCTCTTCCAGCTGTTTTTCTTTCTCCCAGAGGGTCCAAGTGTTTTCTGGATCCGTCCATAATTAATGCTTCAGAGCTATCAGTAGAACCCAGTTTCTTACCCCCGCGGTCATGGCAGCAACTCATTCTGATTGGATGTTGTACATTTTAAGTACCAGTTTTTAGGTCATCACATGTTAAAAGTCAGATGATGATGGGTAAAGGTTTATCATGATGAACTTACCTGCATATTAATGACCATCAATTCTCCACAAAACAACAACACTGATGTGATTTGACAGTCTGATGAGTTGTACTGCAGTACATTTATGCCCAGGAATATGATCATTTTTAAGGTGGTGGTGGGGTGGGGTGGGGGGTGAAGGGAGGTGGGCTTGTGTGCGACATGGACCTTGCTGAGTAACTGATGAAACAAACCTAGAGTCAGTTCAGTTCAGACAAAGTGGAGGTAAGTAAGTAAGTAAAGCTTTATTTTTTTTTAATAGCACTTTTTCAAACACACAGAAAGTGCTTCACACACACACAAAAAAATCAAAATTAATAAATACATAAAGAAAAAGTAAATTACAATCTAAAACACAGCACATCAAGACAAAAACAGGGAAGGAGATTTATAAAAAGGCTTGCCTAAAGATGGGTTTTTAGAAGCTGCAGTCCAAAGATTCAGCACATCTGATAGACTGGGGAAGATGATTCCAGAGGGTTGGACCTAAGACAGCAAAGGCGTGGTCAGGGCCTTCATGGAGTCTGTTACAGCAGACATGTTTCTTCATCTACAAGCCCATCTTGTGTCTCTCTAAGCTCTGTTGTAACACCTAGCTCCTTCTGAGTGTGTGTGTGTGTGTGTGTGTGTGCGTGATGAGTCCCTGGTTGTGCGAAGAAGGTGTACAGGCTCTCAGGGGTCGGTAACAATGCCATTGCTTTGCTTTACAGCATCCACCAAAACCATCTTCATTTTGTGGGCCATGCAGTGGATGTAGCTAGCAGAGGGATGATCCTGAGCTGAACACCATTAACAGGGCCAGACATGATGGCTGCCCCATCAAAACTCTGTACAACAATCGGTAAACTGTTCAGTCCACATTGCTCCATAAACTGCTTAATATGACCATAAAGTGCCTCTCCGTCTGCCCATTCAGAACAAATCCACAAATCCCAGGAACCAACCATCCAGTTCAGAAATGTATACAATGCCCAGTCAGAATTATCAATTAGATGTTGATGTGGAAGGAATTTGCAAGTCAGAGACAGGTATAGACTATATACTGACATTAGACATGAGATCGGTTCAGGCCTTCCACCCAATGCATGCTGGAATAGGCAGTTTTGCTAAATAACGATGATTGATTCCCTTTCACGTCACACATAAATACAAAAATCAAACTCAAATCCAGGTTTAATGGTGATCAGAAAGAGAAAAGTGTGGCTGGTGCCTCTGTGCTGTGAACTCATGGAGCCTGCAGGGTATTTTTAGTGAGTGTTTCCTGGGAGACAGATCTGTGGCCCTGATGGAAATGGGTCATCAGACCTGGCCCAACACAGTTCTGCTCTATTGAAGCCAACATGCCATAACCTGGCCTGGTGTCCCAGTCCGCCCCCCCCCCCCACACACACACAGTGTAGAGGTGATCAATCATAGCAAAGGGCTGACAGGTGTGAAGAGGAGACGAACATGTAGCTCTGCTTTGTGTCTGCTGCTCAGAGACCCTGCACCTGGCTCATATGGAGGGAAGCTCTCTCTCTCTCTCTCTCTCTCTGTGTGTGTGTGTGTGAGTTCTGAGGAGGATTCAGGATTAGCACATCTGCTGCAGTGGTACAGTGATAAAATATCTCTCTCTGTATGGATTCTGGCAGAGGCAATCTGCTTCCTGCAACTTACAGCCATGTTATTCTGATTCATCATAGCTACAGCACACACACACACACACACACACACACACACACTTTGTGAAATTTAAAGTCGACCCTGTAAAAACACAGGTTGGTTCTGAGCAGCAGTCAGTGAACAGATATGATGACACTGCTATTTTCTTACAGAGGAAGTATCAGATGATGGAGTTCTTAATTAGACAAGCCTTGAGAAGACAACACAAGGATCCTTTGGAGTTTGAAAACACAGGGATAGTCTGAAAATAGTCATACAATGTTACAATGAGAAGACTTAAAAAGCTACATACTCCACAAAAGTCCAATAATACTCACGTATCAGGAACGAATACGGATCACCATAGATCACCATAATTATACACAAAGATACGTGTCAACTTTAAACATGCTCATAACAGAACATTCCAACAACATTTGAACTTGTTTTCTTCCCAGTTGAAACAACATTAAATGTAGGAACATAAAAGCAAACACATCTACATGACGTAAATGAAGTCTGTTGTTCTGATTGGTACAACAGATTCAGTCACAGTAAACATGTGAAGCACAAAAGTCGTAGTCAGTGAACTGTACATAGTGAATTTGATCTTTCCTACAGAAACGTTATTACCCGAATTTAGCTTGACAGGTAAGGAAAACAAACCCCAGAATAAAACCAAGTTATTGTTTGTAAGTTACTGATGTCATTTTTTGCTTTAAGGTTAGAGACTGCATTTTAAATTGATGTTTCAGTGGACAAAAATCTGTCTGTTGCTAATGTATTTGTGGTCGTAACATAACAGTGGTCGTAAAT
The DNA here is from genome assembly GCA_005408345.1 of Macquaria australasica. Classification (NCBI taxonomy): domain Eukaryota; kingdom Metazoa; phylum Chordata; class Actinopteri; order Centrarchiformes; family Percichthyidae; genus Macquaria; species Macquaria australasica. The sequence continues at coordinate 92,738 of SEMN01000688.1, forward strand.
TGAACTAGGCCATTTCCACAATACTGGAATTGAAATGAATATTATTCCCACTAAGTGCTTTAGTTTCCACCAAATTGTAACATACACACAAAACACAAAATTTCTGTTATGGTTACTTATTTTTTCTAATGTCTGTGAAGATTCTCAGTTGTCAGGTCATGGTACATCCGGAAGTCCAGGGGCAACGGGACTTTAGCTCTCTGATATTCTTTCTAATGCATCTGTACCTGAATATGGTCAGGCCAATCAAACCTCTCATTTCATAGGTGTGAATGTAAGATCAGAAATCCTCAGGATGTCTGTATTATAACATGCTGGCTGATCAATTGACTCTCTCCTATTTTGCTGTATATAGACAGAACTCACTGGATGTCGAGTTAGAGTATGTCCACATTCAGCCAGTTACATTAGTAAACACATCTTTTTCTCTGTTTCAACCTCCGTCCAGATTGAACTGCCTTTCTCTCCCCCAAAACAGAGCTTTTCCTAAACGTCTCCACAGGGTGGAAATGTTTTTAGTCAATGTAACTTTCAGTGTGTTCAGGGAAAACTGAGCTTTAATAAAATGATGATGTAAGCTTCTCAGTGAGGGTTGACTGTGTGACATTAAAGTTAAGGACTACTTTTAGTCACCACTAACTTTCTCTGATCAATCAGTTTAAACGTTGAAATATCTGCTGTCATGAACCTGGATTCATTTCATCAGACCACATCACTACAATGACATAATGATGTGTCTCTCTCTCTCCTCACCTGTCTGTATCTATCCTCACCTGTCTGTTTTTATGTTGTTCAGGTGTTTCACTGTTGACTGACGTCTCTACTAAATCCACCTGGAAACACTATTAATGCATGAGAGAGCTTTTCAAACCTTGACAGCGTAGTGTAGATGTAGTCTTAGAAACTTTGTTGAAGCTTTGTTGGTATGCTAATTTACTGTATGTGAAACTCTGCAGACACATGCATATGAATGAATGGCTACTGCCAGTGAATATTTTAGTTTCAAAATAGCTTTTTCTCCGCTGAGAGAGGCATGAGCTCCCAGAAAGACTCGTGAAAAATTTAGGGGGAGCTCTAAAATATCGTAACTCCTACTGTGGCAATCCATGCGGGGCACCATGGGGGCGCACTCAGCGCACGTTACACACTGGGCATGGACTGGTCTGTTTAACAAAGTAACACAAACCACTGCCTGTCCACTGTGCGTCAGCATTTTTATTGTTTCTCGGCAGAGAGCGATTAAAAAACTATTACAACATGTTTGTTTGTTGTCCCAGGATAAATATTCTGAATTAAAATGTGATGATAGTATCTTTTTGCACATATTTTTGCACCCATCCCTGAAAAATAGGGCTCTCCCGAAAGCCAACAGAAGGAACTTTGTAGGAATGACCGTGACACTGACGCTTATCATTTCCTTCTTATCAGGTGCTTTGGTTTCTATGAAATTGGGATAGTTTGAAAATGCAGCTTTTGGTGAAAATGATGAAGTTCTCGGATGTGGTTTTTGGGGAGTTGGGGTAAGAAAAAAACAAAATCCTGCTGAAGCAGCTGAAAGAAGAGTAAACTCAGAAGTTAGTTATTCAAAACATTCCTGAAAGAAAAGAGAGAAAACAGATAGAGGTCACACAGGAGGGGAAGAAGACCATCTGAGATGCAGGCAGCGAAGAAGAAAGAGGGAAAGAGAAAGAAGTTCATCCAGCTGTGTTCAGGAGGCAGAGAGGAGGAGGCAGAATGGAAATGCTTCTATCCAGCTGAATGCACAGTTATTACATATCGTGATGATTTCTGTGTGTGTGTGTAATAATAATAAATGGGTGTTGAGTTTTAGCAGATAAGAGAACAATGCTAAAGACCACTGACCTACCTAAGTGTGATGTACAGAACATTTCTGACTCTTGATTGGGTTTAATCTGATTTTTTTCACGACTGCAGTCATTTCATGTACAGCTGCTCACCATCTGGACTGTCTGTCTGTATCTGCTTGCTGATATTTGAGGTAGACCTCTTCCTGCTTGGCTTTTACTTCTGCCTTGGTATTTTGCTTACTTGGTCTTTATTGTGAATACAGTAATAAATAGGTGGTCTGTCAATGCCTTCCACAATGACTTGTAGTAGCATTTTCTGGTCTGCCATCTCTATAATTAAGAACCGTTCAAGTATAGGAAAGTAAACACTGAACTCTGTCATCAGTGTACATAGCAAAGCTCTCATGAAGGGATCCAGTTCAAAATATTGAGCCACAGGCCTGCCCATCAGGAGGAGGTGGGGATCGAACCACCAACCCTGTGATTATTGGATCATCTCACGTACTGAACCACAGCTGCCCATCATCAGATGGCTGATCATCAAAGCAAATGTTGCTTGCTACTCTGGGCAGTTTAACTATGACAAAAAGTTTCTTCTGCAGGAAAAGGAAAAATGCAAAAGGGCAGCAAACTGTTTCTGTAGTGGTTTCCAAAAAAAAAAAAAAAGATTGTAGCTAGTTCACTGTGAAATGTGAGAAACGTTTACAGCTTCTGTTCATGCTGCACAAAATTTCTCTTCAAGTTTACAAGTTTGTGCATTCATCTTATATGTCTACATACGCCTCATCAGACAACTACATATACAAGTTATGTATTGTGGCTGTTATATGCAGCCCCTGGAAAACTACCCAACTTCAGTTGTGTTTCAAATAGTGCAATACAACATCACTATACACTGAAAGCATGACAATAACAGAATAGTCCCAAATAGTGTCCCAAATCGCGTACTTGCGTACTCAAACTTAGTATTTTGAATGCATAAGTGCATTCACACTGGTAAGTATGGCAAAATGCAGTGTACTATAAGTACCTGGATGATGTACACAAAACAGCCAGAAAGTTGAGTGAGGAACGCTGCACACTTCTCACCCTCAACGGTCGCCATCTTGGCTACGTAGCGGAAGGGGAGGACCACCAACATATGAAACAGACGGCCGCGGTTGCGATTGTTATGGCTAAAAGTAAAAGCACGTTCATTTTTAATATAATTGAATTGAAGTCAAGCGAGCAAACGTGCTGGCAGATATTTCGGTGTGCGGCAATCACGGTAAATGTTGGCGATAATGCTCCATCCGGTTGCAATCCGTCATTAAAAAGAAGAAGAAGAAGACGCGGTCAAAGGTTGCGATCGTCATTTCTGGTAAGCGCACGACAGCAGTATTCAATTTGGGACAACACTACCCTGTCAAAATTAATGCACTACACAAGTCAGTACATAGTGTACACAGTATACTGCATGTGAGTGTACTAACGGAAGTACGTGATTTGGGACACAGCATATATCCAGATTCCCCACACATTGTCTAGGGTTTGAACTCGCTGCACTGTGCACCACTGCCAAGCCACACCAGACAATAGAATCATTAAACTGGATGTCACCTTCAGTGCTGCATTAGGCATGTTCAAATTTGTTTTATCACTGTAATTGTTGCATCACTTTGCTCTTGAATAGATGATCTTTTTGTGACAGCAAAGGTGGGGAAGGGGGGGCGACTTGTGACAAATGTCCCAGATATGATTTGAACTCTGGGCACTATTACACGGTGTGTGCCTCAGCATCAGATATGTTGTTCAGACGTGGAGCAGCTGCATAGAGACATTTACACACACGAGTCACAGCTGGACTGATCAGACCAGAAGTATATTTCTGCTTCCCTGGCACTGAAATGCAGCACAGTGAATCAGACTGAGCTGTTCTCCAGCAGACAGAAACAATAGCACCCTTACTTTAAACATAATCACAAAAACATGATCCTTTTATCGTCCACCTTCCCCTGACTGTACATTTCAAACTGACATTGATTCACATGACAGTTAACAGCTGATTATATTATTTACACTAGATGTGTTTCTGTGATGGAAAACAAGATTAGTTCCAGTGTTTGGAAAAGATCATCACTTTTCTATAAAGCATTCATGTGTGTGGGTTAGATTGGCATCCCCATTTAACATGCAACATGTGATGTGGCTACACTGCATTGATTTAAAATGCCTAAAATAAAATTTAAAAAAAACAAACAAATAAAGTGAAATACAGTATATTGTAATATGTTTTACGTACATATTTACTGTGTCATAATTATGTTAAAACGTGTTAAAGGACAATTATTTAGCTCTTTGTCTTTAACTGAATGAATGCCACATTCAAATCCAACAACGCAGAAAACAAAGTGAAGAGCTATATACAATAAATACAAGGCACTGTCAGTTTTCATGAGGACATGCATGGTGCCTTTCCTTGGAAACAAATCATCGATGCCAAATGAAAATCAATCAACTGTCTAATCACAGCTTGGGGGGGGGACCGTGGGCAGGGCTCATGTCACAATTCACAGTGAAAAAGAATTTAATTGATTCTTGAAACAGCTGCTCACTGTAGTGTTTATCAAACAAACAGCAGGAAATAGTGCATTTGTTGGGGACTATTTTCAGCGGCGGATGCATCCAGATTTGGTGCTCTAGTGAGAATTTGGGGCAGCCGGACAGTGTGTAAATAAACTATGGTGTGTGTGTCTCATTGGTGTGTTTTAATAGTTTTTATGGCTCAGAGGAAGAAGATATATCAGGCTGTGATACACACACAGTAGTTGTTAGTGGATACATTCACTGCTGGTTTGAGTCTGAACATGACATTTATTGATTACAAGGAAAATATAGAATATAACACCTTTGTGCGTGTGTATACACAACTCCCCAAGTGATTACAGTAGAGGTGAATGGGATTTGAATGAAATGGAAACATTACAACATTGAAATGAAGATACAGTATTAAAAAAGAAGCAAACACAGTTCTGATGTGTGCATAACATTATTTTTCAGGAGGATTAAAGAAGACAGAGATTCTTTAGTTAGTGCAGTTACTTGGTGTTTTTTGGTTTTTGGTTGATGTTTGGCTTGTGTTGCTGCACCATACAACATTGTAGCCACTCATGCACTCACCTACCCTGCTGATCTTACTGATTACACGCACCACTGTCAGGTTAAATTCTCCTCGTATGTGATTCCTTTTTATTAATGAATCATTTGTTAATTGGCTTGGTTGTGTGCGTCTCACTCTTTTGTCATGGCCATGTGGCCCGGTTTGTGACAACATTCAGAATCACATCTAGACAAGTTCAGTCCAAATTACGTGGTCTTCTTACTTGTGTGGACTGGATAGCCGAGTATCCCAGCATGCATTTCACATCAGCCAGCCCCAAGAAACAGTCTGTTAGGTACAGGCGCTGAAGTGTAATCACCTGAGCAGAGCTGAACCGCTGGTGTCAGCAAGAATTCCCTGTCCCAGTTGTAAACTGATCATACTGCGTCCTCCCGTCCTGGGAAATTTGGACTCCAGAGTTGAACTTGCCAAGTTTGAACTTCGCGGCAGTCTGAATTAAGCATACATATACTGAGAAAGACCTACTGACTATAAGGCCTTGTTCAGACTACCAGCCCAAATCTGTTTTTTGGCATATCCAGATTGGATCTGGATTGATTTTAGAAAGTCTGGATAGCAACAAACCACATGAAATGTGATTTTTGCAAATTCAATCCAAGCCACATTTTGTGGTGTGAAATGCGATTCCAATCGGATTTCTACAGATGCGTATTAATCCGGACGCTCTGGCTGCTCAAATCGCATTTTAAAGTGTCTTAATTACGTCACTCGAACGCGACACACAACGATGACATTAAATCCAGTGTGACGAAAGTGCATCAGAGCAGCTGTATACCAGCCTCCTCTGTTGCTGAGTTTGTCTGGTGCGATGGAGGAGTTCTGCACCGTGGCTTGACAGCGCGATTGCTTGGAGGGCAGGATGATGGATCTCCATTTCTCATGCTTTCAAGTTGAAAAGCCGCATCACCAGCGTACGTAGCTACTGACGCCTACGTCGTTACCACAGCAACCAATGCAGATAGGTTGGTGATGTCTGGACACACAAATCTGATCTGATCACTTGATAATAACAGTGCGGACAGTCTGTCTTAAAGATCTGATTTGAGAAACAAATCTGATTTGCCTGCAGTCTGAACAAAGCCTCAATGTGCCTGAGATCAGCTGCTCACCTGATGGACAGAGAAGGTTTGGGAAGAACAGCTAGAGGGACCTGACAAAACATCTCAAGTAGCAATCATGTCAGGGTTTTGGCTGCTCTCCTCTCCCCCCCAGTGTTCTCCTGTTTGCCCTTTCTCCCTGTGTTCCTGTTGTTGTCAGTCTGTCTCTCTGTGGTTGTGTGTGTGTGTGTGTGTGTGTGTGTGTTCGTGCCTGGGCGTGGCTAAGGGTTCCTGCTTCAATCATCCACCGGCACAGCTGTGGCTCATCCACTAATCACCCCTGCAGTCTTCATATACCCAGTTCTACTCTCCAGTCTTCACCAGATCGTTCCGTGCACCTGTATGGTAATACGGCTTGGCCAAGCCACAGCGCTAGTCATTCTAAGTGAACTTTGTCAACCTGTTGACTTCTATTTCTCTGTGCTGCAGAATTACCTGTGTCTGATCACCTGCCTGCCCAGTCTGCCAGTTGCCTGTTTCCAGCCAAGCCTGCCCTGCCTCGTCTACTACAGCCACCACCACTACTGGGTGACTCCTGGCACCCCGTCTACTGACTATCCAGTCCGTCAACTATCTCCTGCCCAACCACCAGCCTTATAGGAATAAATACCTGCTGAGTTTTCAAGCTACTGTGTCTCGTGTTCTGCTTTCAGGATCATGGGAGGTTAGCAAATCTGAGAGAAAGGCAGGGCCCTGACCATGAAAAGCTTTTAACAAACTCACACTGGAATAACATGACCTTCCCTGTAAAGAGGGTGACAGCAGTATTCTCCACCAGCTGCAGGTAGGAAGTTTTTCTCATACTGAGCCCAGAATATAGAGACTTACAGTAATCCTGTCTGATTGGAAAAAAAAAAAAAACACAAAAAAACATGAGTGACCTTTTCAAGATTTACAGTAGATAAAAAGGTCTAGATTTTAGCAATGTGTCTTAGATGAAGAAAACACGATTGCACAACATACACAGAAAACCAACAGCATACAGGTCATGCACATTGTTGTCTGTAACTTTTCTTTTTTTATGTAACATATTTTACTAGCAGAAATATAAATTATGGCATACAAGATTTTAAAGGTCCAGTATTTCCATTTTCTTCATACTTAACAGATCACAATAGAACACGACTAACTTTTTATAGTAGTAGTGCAGGCATGATGGGACACTGTGCACACTGTCCAGCGCACTAAATAAGCATCTCTTCATCAGTTTGACCAAATTAGGATATTGACAAAAACTAATTCCTGCAATGTGTTCAGTTTATTGGTGTCACGGAGTTCTGCTACACTTGTTCATTTAAAATCATGTAGTTGAAGGACGTTTTATGCATAAACATCTTGAGTGAGAGTTGGCAGCTGCATGCACTGCTTGGCTGAACAGTATAACCACAGTCCATTGTGGAAAGAGGGCACAGGACATAGTGTACCATACAGTCTTCACTGCTGCACCGCTTCAGCACACAGTACAGTATGTGGAAGTATAATCTGGAGCAGTTTACTGGATCCTCCATTAGTTCAGCACTTTTGACTCTAAGGTTGATCATGGATATGATTTGCATGTTAATTACCCCTATTGGCTTTTATATATTGCATTAACATGTGATTCTTCATCTTGTTAACACAGTGAGAGGCACTTCAGGTCAGCCATGTCCTTCAGCTTGATCTCATTTGCTCAGTTTGCTTTCTTACGACCCACAGTTGGCTCCTCAGTCACTCCACTGCTTTGATCCAGACTGAAACATCCACAAATATGACTCGACTGACAACCAGGGTCCAAAGATCCTAATGACCTTAATGATCCCCTGACTTTTCATCTAGCACCACCAGCAAATGTTTTGGTTCATATTGAAATGTCTCAACAGCTATTGGATGGATTATCATTGTCATGTGATGCAGATGTTCATGTTCCCCTCAGGATGAACTGTAATAACTTTGGTGATCCTCTGACTTTTCATCTAGCCTTGTCAGGTACACGTATGCCCACAAAAACCTGCAGAACTAATGACATTCCCATCAGCCTCAGCTGGACTTTGTGTTCAGCGCTAATTCGCAAATGACTGTACATTTCTTGTCTATCTTTCTTTTGTATTTTATTTCATTTTATTCTAAATTTTATTCTTCTTAATGTTGTTCTAATGTATTTGTTTGTCTTATGTAAAGCACTTTCAGTTGAGTTTGAGAGGCTCTATATAATACATTTGCCTTACCTATGACATATGGTCTGGATATTTGGTGTCCCCAGAGGATGACTCCTAATCATTCCAGACACCTTCAGGTGCAAATACCCGTTGACCAAACCAAGATATCCTAGAAACTAACAGATTTACATTCACATGTATTTTGCTCTGGATATTCATGGTCTACAGAGGGTGAAGTCTTTCCATTTTGGAAACTCAATGACCCTCCGTCTATTGTCACTGTTAAGCAGACAACAAAGCAGGTGGACCCAAAAGCAGGACGCGGAAATCATACTGGCTTTTCAGAAGTTTTAATAAAAGTTGCAACGCTCTTACAATCAGGTTCATCTAACTAACAAGGAGCATGACATGAAAGGTAGAAGACGATCTGGCAACAAAACAAGTGAAACGCCGACAATATATACACAAGAGGTAATGGGGAACAGGTGGAAACAATTAGGGCGGGGCAGACAATCACAAAGGCGGGAAACACACAAAGACAGGAAGTAAAGGGACCTGAAACGAGAGGGAAGGTTAGACTTTTCAAAATAAAACAGACAAGCCAGAACAGGAAACAGAAACATGACAGACATGGAACTTAACATAACTGACGAGGCATAACAGTCACCCTCCAGCCAAAATTATTTCTCTTTTCTTTAACATCATCACCTCATGGCCTTTCCTCTAGCACTACCATCAAGACAAACCAAGACTCCAAGAACAGTAAATTCTGTTATGTCCAAGACTGTTGTATCGTGGGTTGCTTTATGTTTTAGTCTTTAAATATGGAAGAGGTTCATATCAGAGATTTTGTCGAGGTTACAGCCAACTTCACCCTTTTCTTATCTTCTATTTCATTGGTATTCTGTGGTTTGTGTGTGTGTGTGCTCCATTAAGTCTTTAATTTAGTAAACATGGATTTCTAATTGCAGTTTTTGGGACTAAAGCATCAGAGCTTAGAAGAGATAGGCCACTAAACAGAAACAATGATGAATGGGTCTGGGGGTGCATGCCCATTTACATTGCCTAGCAGTACTGTGCAGTGTTGGTATAAGTAATGGGCCTGATGGGAGCAAAATGCTAAAACCACAAAAAAGTGTGCAAGGTTGTGACAAACATTTTATCAGAACAAGACATAGAGAACACTTGAATACTTAATGAGGGGACATCAGTCAGTGCAGATCAATATATCTGGACAACTACTATCCACTATATGCCGGTATCACTGGAAAGTACATTTATATCAGATGATTCCACACCTCACAATTAACCCAATGAGTTCATGAAATCAAACCCCATTTTTTAGACTATTTATGGTTGTCATTTTACCTGCAATAGCAGTCCGTCACCCTGGTAACCAAGAAAATGGAGGAGAAACTTCCTGAGCTTTATGATATGTCAGACAGAGACATAAAATCCCATTTGTGGGAGCAAATCAGCTGGAAACTGAATGTTGCTGGTGAGTGTTGTGCTTTTATCACTCTGTGCGTTGTAAGCTTGTTGTTAGCTGTGTAGTCACCCCCTTAACTTAGCGTTAAAATATTGTTGTCATAGAAACAAAACTCACATGCAACGTCTTTTTCTCTCGCTCCCCAGCGCCCTGCCAGAAAAAAAAACACTTTGTGTACACAGGCCCTTGCTCGGTTCACTCTCACCGCTCTCATCATGGTCATTCAAGCTGCAACAGGCAGCTGCTTTCAACCACTGTGCTACCTGCCCTCTGGGGACCATGAATGTCTGAACCAAATTTCATGGCAATCCATCTAATAGTTGTTGAGATATTCCCCCAAAATCCAAAAATGTCAACCTCATGGTGGCACTAGAGGGAAAATCAGAATTCATCCTCTGGGGACCATAGATGTCTGTATACAATTTCATGACAATCTAGTAGTTTATGAGATATTTTAAGTTGGACTGAAGTGATGGACTGACCAACTAACACACATTAACAACGTCCCTTGAGCAGTGCTGCTAGTGTGGCTAAAAACATTGTCACTGAATGTAACCAAGGTTTTGCAAAATTGTGTAATATCAACGTTCATGTCTGACAAAAGGGTTGGGACATGCACTGGCCAGATTGCCATGAAGTGTGTTGATGTACATGGTCCCAAAATGTCACACAAAATAGTAAAAGCTAAAGGCCAGTCTGTCTTAAAATTTAGAACACATCTATGCTCTTTGTGTCCCAATTCCAGTGTCAGCCATTACAAGCTTTTATGCTCATTTTAGTGAATGTGTTAATACACACATACCGATCTTGAACCCTCTCTCATTACCTTTTTATTAGGTTTACATACACTCTGCTGTGTGTGTACATGTGCTTGTAGGTACTGTACTGTAAATGACCTTGTCTGCAGGCTGGAGAGTTGAAGGTCAGTCACTAATCCTCTGGCAGGGAGCTCCACCTCTCTGCTTCGCATGAACAGCTGAGGCCCACGTCAAACAGAGGTGACACTTGGTCCCCATACTAGCATTGTACACATAGTTAGCATATTTGCTCCTTATGTACAGAAGGCTGTTTTAATGGCACATTATAGTGTGTCAGATGATCTTTTGGAGGCTGGACAAAGACAGGGCAACCTTAGAGTGAATAACACTGACTATGGTCTCATATTTAAGACAAATCGGCCCCTCCATGAGGTCAGATAAGACAGGTTGGCAGTCAGACAAGACTGTGGGCAAGAGAAACCTCATGAAAAATGTCCCTCTTGGTTTTCCATGTCAGATTCAGGATAACGTTGGCAGTTGTTGTGGAGTACAGTACAGTGCTTGGAGGATGAAGTGAGATTTTGGAGTCTAAAGGAGAAGCAGTTGCCTGATTCCATCTGCCAAGGCCTCAGGTCCTGGCCTTCATAGAAGGCCAGAGAACAGGACAGGACTAGCTCGTGGCTGTCACAGGCTTCTCCTCTGCTGGTTTCAACATTCACGTCTTCTGCCAAATAGATAGAACTTTAAATGTACAGCTTCCCTGAGCAAGTGGGAGTCATTCTTTATTAACGGTTGTTAGTAAGATGGTGAAGACTCAAGGAAAGTTCCTTTGATATTTAGGTCAAACTTAGAGACCACTGTCTGTGACACCCCTTCACATTTATCTTGGTACTGGCGCAGTATTGAGCACTGTTAGTGAGCACAAATCATGCTGCATTCACTGGACATGGGGATTACTGCTTGCACCACTTGGTTGCTTGTGACGGAAGTTAACAGTTTAGGTGTGGACAGAATCTTTTATGCTAAAATTGATGTTTTCCAGAGATACTTCAGTAAAGCAATTAGACAATGGTTGCATTATTAATTAATGAGGTGATGATAGACAGACAAACATATAATATGTTAGCCAGTGGACATGTGATAGCATGCAATGAAACAGTCTATTGTAGATGTGTTAATGCTGCACTCTCTGCAATAAGGGTTTGATTATGGTTGAATGAGTCTAGTTAGACTGTAACTGAACAAAGTGATGAGTTTAGTGTGAGACTAACTAGTAGACCACATGTTTAGATGACTTCTATTTTATTTATTGTAGTAAAGTGTTGACTTTGTCAAGTTTGTCAGAGCGCTGCTTTAAACGGATGATGCACCTGCCTCCTTCTTAAATTTATTAAGTTGTTTTTTTTTTGGACTCCAGTCACAAGGAACCACATTCTTACTTGTAGTTGTTTGTGGTCAGTTTCCTGACAATAAAAGGTGCATCATTCATGACTTTGTTTAAGCATACAAACTATGGGATCTGTATAATAGATTACAGAGACAGTGGACACAATCTGCTCTCTTACCAACACACACACACACACACACACACACTTTCACATGAGGGAGAATTTATGCTATGTGGGATTATGGTGATAAACTGCTGTGATTGTTAATCCTATAATTAGTATGTCTGATAAATTCACGAGTGCCTGTAGAGCACTTTGTGTGTGTAAAAATGAGAAGAAAAGCATTGGTGGCCCCAGATCTTTCTTTTCTTGCTGGGACTATGTAGCTAGGGGCCTTTTGGTGGGGTTGTGAAATTAAATATATGAATAAACCCGGCTAGGTGCAGACATGTGGCCTTTGAAGGTGCTGTTGCTCAATAGCAGTGGTTTTCCAACATTAACATGAAAACTGTCATGCTCCAAGTTTTGGGACTACAGATCCATGATGCCCTGGGGGATGTTGCCATGGATTCAGTGAGTTGTCAGAATGGATGTACAGACAACTATCACTGGATTACTGTGATACTGAAGAAAACCTAAAAACAGGAGGATTCTCAGGCAAGTTCTGCAGTTATAAGGAGCGTCTTTTCTCTCTGATTTGTGGATTTATGGACGTTTATTTGTTATGGATAATATCAGACAATGATATCCATCCATGAGTTTAAAAATATGTGTATCATGTCTGTGTGTTCAGATTTGACTGAGTTAGGACAATGAGAAGGAATGTGATTTTTGAAGCAAATTGTGTAAATCAGTCTCTACGTGTTTTAAAGTATCTGAATTAGCTCCATGAGCTGTGAGTCTCTGCTGCAGCTGATGCCATGTGGTAACACACAGTTTGCTCATATTTCCAGCAGCCATCATGAGTCTCCTGTACTTAAACCCTGATGGCACTGAGGGATGGCACTGAGGGATGTGTGTGTGGCCGCAGACCAAGTAAGGCCCATTTATCTCAGCTCTCTGGGAGCCAACTCATGGGAGAGATAATAAGACATGTTCAATTTACATCAGCTGATGGATGAGCACCCTGTAGGCAGACATGCCTCCTAAATATGTTTGTTCATCTGGCGCCTGGCAACACACACACACACACACACACACACACACACACACACACACACACACACACACACAATTGCAATCAGTGCCAGTTTTGCTCCAGTGACTCTGACATATGACAGTATTATAGACGTGCTTTCAAAACCTGAGCTCTATGTTGCTATTGATTTCTCCTCTCCTTTGGGTCCACTTCACCTCGTCACCTCCTCTTCTTCTTCTCTCTCACTCTCCGTCTCACTGCTTTATCTCACAGTGTCCCTCCCATGCTACTATTCATATGAATGGAACTTTACCAGCGAGCAATAGGCTGCTTTGGTGAGTAGATTATTGTTAGGGGGCAGAGTGGGCCAATTGGGGGAGACCAAAGGACCATGATCCATGAGATGAAGCGGTCTCTTTCTCTCTGGCATGTTTCCTGCCTTCCACCTGAGATCTTCTATTTACTTTTTCTCCTTCCATTTGGGAGATTACAGGAGGAGAAATTACCTCCTGGCCTCCTTCTGGCCCAGACATTGATCTGAGGGCAGAGGCTAGGAAGCAAACAGAGCCAGGCTTGTTTTCTGTTTTTAGTTCTGTTTCACCACATTTGTCTTTTGCTGAAATAATAGTCCACAAAGGACCATAAGCATAGCAATGGATGAAATATTCCAGGCTGAGCACGCTGTTCATTTAGAGGAAATCAGGCATGTCTTCAGCTACATTTATTATACACAGTGTGAAGAAGGTCATAGAGGTCTGTGGATTTCCTGTTTGGCCTTGGACTCCAGGGGGTTTATTGTTGTATATTAAGGGATTACGTTGTGGCTTTGGAGCCTGTGCACTAGCTGCCGTAGCTATGTCTCAAAAATGTAATTACACGTCGGGACTACGGGGATCACAGGAGCTGTGATTGGTCAGTTTGGACTGCTTGTGTTTCCTCCTACAAGTCTCTAAATGCTTCTGGAGATTTTTGAATGTGATGACATTGTGGGAAGTTGAAGAAACGCTCAGTAATCATCTCCTTTTCAGTAACACACATGTACTAAAGCAGTCTCCACTGCAAACCTTCTGCTGGTTTTACAGTGACAGATGTAAACCCAGCAGCTGCTTGGCAGCAGTCTAGTCTCCGATTCAGTAATAAGACAAGGCAACGATTACTACAACCGTCATGCACACAGACAAGCATGCAATATTAAAACATTTTGTTAGGGTATTATTATTATTATTATTATTAAAATCCATTATTCTGTAAATATTGAATGCATCTTTAGCCCTGCTAGCAGCGAGGCTCCAGCAGACACATGGTTTTGTAGTGTGAGCCTCGTGTGATACAATGAGTGAAGCTAAGATGAAACATAAATTAGGGATGGAATCTAGTTGTTTGCAAAAAATTACACACTCTCAGTGAAATGAGACATTACACAGGGAGCTACAGGAGATAGGATCATTTTATTTCCCTTTGTTTGTCTCTTTCTTTTGTTTAATTGTAAAACCCTTTAAAGTCTTATTTAATATGAGCACTACAATCTAGATAACTGATGACCTCTCTGAGGTTTGATGGTGATGGTTATCACTGCCAGTGGTGGTGTATAGGTAGCCTACATGTGATGTATTAATGAGGATGTAACTGGTCCTATAAGTAATTGTCGCACATAATAGTGGCTGCTTTGCTGATAAACCAGAGTCGCTGAAGCAGTTTCTTCTCTGCCATTCTTTGTAAGAAAGGTAATAAGTGCAGTGACAAGAAAAGGTCAGAATGTCTACTTATGAATGACTTTAGCAATCCAGGTGGATGTGGAGGACTCGTTGAATGACTGTGTTTCCCAAAATGTTGAAATCATCCTTAGATGAGAGAAAATGGTGTACTTAATGTTTTTTATTTTTATTTATTTATTTATTTTTTGCAGGTTATGCAAATGATCTGTTGATTACAGTGATTATAATAAAATGCTGCCCAAGACGATTGTGATTGGTTTAAAGAAATACAAAGAAGCCACAGTGTTTTTCCCCTGTACCAGAATGATAATGGGTTCAGCCAGACCTTTCTCCAGCGCTGCACAGCGCTAAAGTGTGGAGATAGGTCTGGCTATGTGAGACTATCTGATATGCCACCTCAGTGGTTAAGGTCTGGTTAGCTTCAGGCAACCACAACGAGCTGTTTAAGGGAAGATTGTGGTCGTGGTTGAAGAAACCAAAGTGGACTGTTGGTAGGAGAGCAGATGTAAACACTGGCATTGTTTGATGCTCTCCTCCCGTAGACTGTCACTGGTGCTTCTAACTCATTATTCACAGACAGTAAGACGAACACATACACACGGGTTGTTAAAAGCATTTGAATGAATGCGGCTGTTTTTCTGGTATATCTCTGCAAGGAAGTAATGCAAGGACAAAGAGAGACACTCACACTGCAGTCCGTGATGCTGCATGGCAGGGACGCTTTTTAACACAGCCTTCAACTAATGTTTTAGCCCCTTTAGACGTTTCACTGACCGGTCACACTGACCTTCTTTCAGGAACTTCAGTCAAAACCAGCAGTCTAATATGATCGATGTGGAGGATTTCTGATATTCATTCAAACACTGTCCAGCTCAGCGGCTGAACAATGCACTCCTGGGACGGGCTTTTTAATATGCTGCACACTGAGGGTGCTCACAGAGAACAGGCTGTATTTGTGTTAGTGAGTGAACCCTCTAATTGATGATAATGGCGGAGCTGCAGGGGCAGCCGAGCTGAAAATGAAGAATCTATTAATCTGAATTGTAATTTGAAAGTTTTAAAGGTACTATTAATTGGATCTTTTTTTCCAAAGGAGAGGCTAATAGAGGCGTTTTATTGCAGCCGAGATTTAGGAGAGAGGTTTTTAGAGAGACTTTTGGCATTTTAATGAAACAGGTCTTACCTTGAAATGCTGAAATGTTTAAAACCCATATCAGCAGGGACACAGCCCACTGATAAAAGCTGCCACTCTGTCTCTTCCCCTCAGCATACAGATAGATGAGAAGCTCAGTCAAAATGAAGACACTCACATTGCATGTTGTGAGTGCTAAATACAATTATGATCAGACACAGTTTGGTTATGTTTCATTCTGGGGCCTCATTCATCGAAGTGTGTGCATTGGAACTACTGTATTTATCAAACACGTGCTCACACCTTCATGCAATGACCAATGATAAACCTCACCTGTCCATCAGCTCGTGCACGTACAGGCTCATTTACATACAGACACGCCCCCAGAATGCCAAACATGGTCAACACATCCCTTTGAAAGTCCTGAAGCCTTAAAGTAGAGTAACGTATGGAAAAATGTAGTGAATGACAGGATAAGATGAAAATCATCACTAATAATGAGGTAAAGATACTGTAACGTCCTGCTAGCAAGAGAGTGGGAAATCTTCCTAGCATGCATGATGAAGATACAAGATGCTCACCTCCAACTCCTTCTACTGGGTGCTGCTGCTATGTGGAAAAGTACTGGCCTTAAAACAGGAGATGCATATCTACGGTCAGGAACAATGGTTGACTGTAGAGCTGTGTGTCTGTAATTTAGGACTTGGTTTACCCATGATTCCACCTGTGTACCCGTGGAATCTGAATGTATGCACATTCTCAAGCACAAGGAGGAAGTGAAGTCAGATGTGTATGTATGTTGCTAAATTAGATTTATTGGTTTATTGTATATTTCCTCACAGTCATTCTGCTGTGTGTTGTGTTTTTCTGATCAGAGCATGCAGCTGTTCCAGCAGCCTTTCATCACAGTTTTCCCATATTTGTGGTTTTATGCATGACTCAAAGACTGCATTCAACACTAACAGCTTCACATAAGGACAAAACATTTCACACTAAAGCAATTAAAGTTGCTGTGGTGTTGGTTTACGTCAGTCTGACACATAAATTCATACCTTTTGGATATTTGAACCATAAATTACGGTTAACACACTTTTTCATCACCATCTGTTGTGTGTGTACTATCTATCAATAGGGTTGATTGTTCTAAATGCAATCCCAGATATTCACGTGTACAAAGACGTGAACTCTTCAGTGAAAATAAGCACCAAGAGTTGCAGGTGTCTATGGAGAATATACAAATACACTCATAGTAAGCTTTAATGTTGGGTTCTACTTCTTCTTCTTGGCTGAGACAACTTGGCACCTCCACCAAAAGACATAATCAGCCCTCCTTCCTCTACTCGTGCTGACGAGGAAAATGTACACTCTATGTTCCAGTTTAAGTAGTTAAGCAGCAGTTACATGTAGTGTCCACGAGGAATGCATAAGGGACATTTTCAGTCTGAATATTGTCATGCTAGTTTATGTTCAGTTAGCTCAAAGTTGAGCTGACCATTAAACTAGGTGGGCGATTACTGTCTGTTCTTCGGACTCCTGGACCGGGTTAGTCCTCATCCTTAAAGGAACTGAAAAATACGGTTTGAAAATACTTAAACTTAATAAATCCTAAATCTCACCTTTGTGTCAATGTTTGTTTTCATTCCATAAATTCTATTACAAACATTGTGTCACACAAGTTAAGCTATCTAACAATCCCCGACTAATAATCTCTGTATTTTTGTCATGGCAAGTGCCATGCCACTTTGTCCTCCCTATGTCTATCGTGTACTCCTGTTAGTACACTTCCATGCAGTATACTGTGTACACTATGTACTGACTTGTGTAGTGCATTAATTTTGACAGGGTAGTGATGTCTCAAATTGAATACTGCTGTTGTGCGTTTACCGGAAATGACGATCGCAACCTTTGACCGCGTCTTCTTCTTCTTCTTTTTTATGGCTGATCGCAACCGGGCAGAGCATTATCGCCAACATTTACCGCAATTGCAGAATGTGCTTTTACTTTTAGCTGTAACAATCGCAACTGCGGCCGCCATTTTCATACGTTGGTGGTCCTCCCCTTCTGCTACGTAGCCAAGATGGCGACCGTTGAGGGTGAGAAGTGTGCAGCGTTCCTCACTCAACTTTCTGGCCGTATTGTGTACATCATCCAGGCACTGCATTTTGCCATACTTACCAGTGTGAATGCACTTATGCACTCAAAATACTAAGTTTGAGTACGCAAGTACGCGATTTGGGACACAGCATGTGAGTTCTCTCCCCTCCCACTGCAATAGGCGTGGCGATCCTCCTCTCCATGGCATCAGTCACTCACCTGTTCCTCATTCACCTCCACTCGCCACCAGATTGTTCAGTCAGCTTAGTTGGTACAACTCTAGGCTCCTCGCACTTTAATCTAGTAATCCTCATTTTGTTTGATAAAGTGTTTCTAAACTGTTTCTCTTGTGCTCCAGGTCTACTACTTACCCTCCTGCCTGCCACTGCTCTGCTCAGCCTGCTGCTCTCCTGGCCCACTCCTCCAGCCTGCCTGCCTGCCTCTTCCACACTGCCATCCCGCAGCCATTCTCAGCCACGTGTCTCCATCCCTGAACCCTGGAACCCTCTGCCACCTCTGGCCTCCGGCCTTCTCCTCCCTTCAGCTAACACTTCATTAAACCCTTTAATCCACTCCTGGTGTTTAAGAGTCTGCTTTTGGGTCCAACAATTTGCATACCCCACCACACTAGAGAAACATCACAGAAATAAGTTAAAACCAAACTAATGAATGTTTTCTTGCCATATGATACATGCACATGGATAAAACATAAAGCCCAATGTGTTATGATCAATGAGGATGGACCCAAGTGCAGACTCACAGCAGAGGAATTTAGTTTATTGCAAAGTTCAGGGGGGAGATGATGATAGCTGAGTTGAGATGAACAGGAGAGACTGAGGATGGCATCGATGCAGCAGGCAGGAAACAGTGCTGGTCGTAGCAGGCAAGCAAGCAAGCAGAGAGACAGGCAGGGAAGTGGTGATCCAACTGTGGTGAAACAACGATCTGGCGAAGAGTGGATGGAGGACCGGAGCAGATATACTGTTACTGTGTAGATGAGCTGTTGGCTGGCAGCTGTGCAGACAGGAGCAGGTGAGTTGAATGTAGTAATCAGGAGGGAGTCATGACACACACACACACACACACACATACACACTCACTCACACGTTCTACTACTATCACATGATACACAAGATAGCATACATATGCTACCACTGAATTTGTCACTTTTAAAGGGGAGCGCCACACACTGTTCACATCAGCATGTTTCCAGGTGTTGGGGAGTTACTGCATATGTTTTAAAGTAGTATAAAGCCTTTAGTGTGTCAGAGGGAGCTGTGTGAAGTCTGATAAATGTCCTCAAGTGATGTCACTTGAGTCAACATTGGTTGGGGCTGCTCCTCTCTGCTGCAGGTTAGAGGCTTCAGGCTACATTAGCTACTACTAGCATAACGCACCCCAATGTACCACCCAGCTGTTAACGGTTGAGTTGCATTGTGGGTAATGTAGACAGCAGGTTTTGACGAGGAAGAAGAATGTGTGGAATAAAGGAGAGGATATCTCTGGTTCTGCTGCAGCGATTCTGGTCCGGTTTTTGAAACTGCCCATCGTTACAGGAGTGAGATAATAAACTCCAAAACGAGGCTTGATTTCAAGGTTTTCAATGCACATGATGGTGTTTCTATTTCCTCAGTTCAACTCACTCAAACAGACCACACACAGGACATGACAAATGAATTTCAGAGTTTCCAGACTGCTGGCAGAGGCAGCCTCCCACAGGCTGGACTTAATCACTATTGACAAATGCCTGCATTCTTATCAAGTCAAAGCAATGTGGATGGGAGACAAAAATAAAAGCTGCTGGATGCTTGTTATCCAAGGAAATTCTTTCTTAATAAGCTTCTGACAATGTCAACACACTGGCAGCATTAAAAGAAAAAAGTCTGTCAAGGCAGATTCCATATTTCTGCCATGTTCAATATGTTTAATTTGAATAGCTGTTGTGGTAGTGCTGCAAAGTCATATCAGGGTTATAGTTTCAAGGATATACCTGTATAATAAAGTAATATATTAATACAGTTATTGTAATGAGTGCGTTTCACATAGATATAAAACAGTAGATGTGACATTACCTGGGTATTGTTTATAATCACCACCTATGGGCAGCAACTATGTTTATCGGCTGTGCAGCATTTAATTGCTTTACTAAAAAGACCAAAGAGACCAGGGAGGCTGGCATCACTTCACCCGTCAGTATAGAGTAGATGAGATTTATTTTTTACAAATGGGTCAACTAAAACTACAAAAAGTTATTAAACTAGGTAACTTCACCGTTAGCCACCAAGTAACAGAGCAGCTGAGCTCTAAGTTGCTGATTGCTAGCTCTCAACAGCAATGATCAATTAGCTAAACAGACAAGTTATAACCAGCAAACATTGTTTTAATGATAGCAACACTAACTTAGAGCTCAAACTTAACGTTAAGGTAATAACAGAGTTATTAATATTACCCTAACATTTGACTGCTAAGCAGCTGAGTCCATGCCAATCAAGTGTCACGTTAAAGTAAACACAACACGTTAATGAAAAGCGCTCATCTTCACTCGTAATTCCCATTTAATAAATCACCAGGCAAATCAACACAACAGTAACATTAGATACGTCCTTGACAGCAACACGGAACACTAACCACCCACACAATCAGCCGATTTATTGTTATTCAAGGCAGAGAAGTCGCACTTAATGTTACATGTTCACCACATCTAGCTAACCCAAAAATAGCCGCCTTAAATCCTGCAATCAGTCATCATATATTAACATCACTCGTTGTCAGCTTATCTCATGCCACACTTTTCCTTTCAATGAAGCAAATAAAAAATAATCCATGTTTTGATCAGGTAAAGTAATCCAGTCGGAGATTTGTACTTCAGCAGTTCAGGTCCAGTTTGCAGTTTTGCAAAATTCCCGCGACTTCTCCGCATTATCATCGTAAATAATGTCCATAACGTTACCTTGCCATGAGAATGAAAAACAACTGCGACGAGTCCATCAGGAGTTCTGCTGAAGGCATTAATGTTACAGCGCAAAGTAAACCTTTCAAAACTAAATTTTAACAAAAAAACTTCTCATTTACAGTTATTTACCTACCTACAGTAGGTTTACCTATTTCACCATAGGTTGCAATTACAGCAAGTTTAAAACTGGACCCAGGTAAGATGGCTGCCATATGGTTCCATTCTGGAATGGCAAGTTATTATGACACATGTCACATCTACTGTTTTATATCTATGGCATTTCATTTAGGTCTGTAAGGCAGCAATACACAATACCACACTGACTGGAGCCATTAATGTTGTTAGTTGGCTTGCCTCACAGGGGGATGTTAAACTAATAGCATTAAATAGTAATAAACAGAATACACACAGAGAGACACTTGTAAATAAATCACAAAGAACAGTGGTGGTGCTTTCATCATGTGGGAGTGAAAAGAAATCAGATGCTTTGCCTGAAACCTGATCCTTCATGTTTCTTGACAAATCTTCGATTCTCTGGGCAACTGTGATCTGTGCAAGACTATAAAATCTAGCTGCTTTTTGGGGCAGACTACACTTCTTAATAAAGTCACCGTTGGCAAGTGGTTTCAGTGCTGGCCAATAAGTTGAGCCAGCTGTAACTAGCCCTCACAGCGTTTTCCTGAGCGTAGTTGGCCCGGAAAAATTGGATTTGCTGAGCAGGCAGGCTCTTTACCCATGTAGACCTTGAAGGAGGTGCGTTTTGTTTCAAAATGTCTCCTCCATCTTGACGATTGACTCTTGAAACAAACACACTCCCCTTGAAAGTATTTCAGTCATGTCTAGTGTCTGTCACTGGCAAAGTCTCTCACAGAAAGAGCACGTAAGCAGTCTACACATGTAGTGATACTTCAGAGGGCCAAATATGATTTTAATTTTAAAAATAACTCAGGGGCCAGATAAACAAAGCCCTAATATAGGATATAAACACACACACACACACACACACACATTACATGTATACCATCTCCATCATTTACAGTGGTAAACAGTATTGGTGTTCAAGTAACTTTTGTGGATGGGGTTGAATATCCGGAATTTAAATTGCTGTATTTTCTGTGATTTCTTGCCAAAATGTCTTCTTTTCCCCCAGAAAGCCTGCCACAGGGGGGAGTGGGAGAGTTGAAGAGGGGGCACGGAGGGACAGAGGTGAGTCAAATATACTGTGTGAGGTGAAAGGGACAGGTGCATGCAGGTGTTAGTTAGTTATTGTAGTTTGGCTGCTGATGTGACCACTCACCAACACAACAGGTGGAGCTGCAGCAGTGGCTGTGTGGAGGATATTAATTTATTTTTTGTGTACTTGCTCAGAGTCATAACTCAGTCAAAGGTGAACACACAGACATGATACACATATTGAATCATTCAGTGTGACTTCCACTTACCGAGGATATCATTATCTCATATGTTCATCCAGAATATACGTCCACAAATCCACTTAGAAACCAGAGAAAAAAGAGGCTGCAGAACTTGCCTGAGAATCCTCCTGTTTTTAAGTTTTCTTCAGTATCACAGTGATAGTTGTCTGTACATCAAAGGGTACACTGAAAACAGGAGCTGCTAACAGTTCATTCAGCAGAAATAAGACAAAGAATAATAAGAGGAGTGACAAAGTAAATTAATATTAACTTCAAATTTTAAAATGTGACAGAAAAGAAGCATCAAACCATTCTGAGTGGCTGACGTGGTATCCACCTCAAAGACAGTGAATTGTTGTTCTAGTACAATATTACCACTTTCACCACATGTGATGTGATATTCAATAAAATCAAAATAGAGTCCTGTATTCTGCATTTGTATGTATTGATATTGTGTTTGTCAAGTCATTATTTAATAATCCAGGTCAATCATTTGTAGAACTGGTTTATCAGCCCAGATGTTTTAGGGAAAGTGTAAATGATCAAACACTTTCTACCTGACACTCAGAGACTTTCAGCCTCACATGTGACTGGATGGAAATGACCACAAAGACAGAAAGACATCAGCCTCTCCTCCTCTCCCTAAATAGAAGATGATTCATGATACAGAACAGCTCACGAAGAGAAAAAGCTCTCTAATGAATCAAGAAAGGAGTTTCTGCTTCTTTTGTTTATCAGACCCACAGTGAACACAGATCCACTATTTTAACCAACAAATCCAACCTCAAACTTGAGAGCTGCTTCACTTATTTGTCCACTTTGGTCTAAAACTGCAGTCATGTTGTGATGTAGTATCAGGCATTTTTACAAACTTGCTAATCCAGTAACTGCTAATAGTAACTGATTGTTTTTCCCTGCCTTGTGGTTATTGGTGGTTACTGTGCCCTATGTCTAAGGCCCTTAAACCTGCATTACGGGATATTTTTGACAGTAAAAATGACCTTCTGTAAAGTTAAGGGATTTCTAGTCACCTAGCACTGATGATTGCTGTAGTCTGGCAGCTACAAGACAACAACATTCCTTCAGACAGGCTCACTGTACTCTCAGATGACTTTTGAGTGTGTTGGAGCCACCCCTGAGATCGTCTGTCCTGGCACTTCCTCAAACCAAACATCATGGGAAATCAGCAAGGCTCAGCAGGCACTCATGTAAACACAGACAAACAAATGTGACGGACCATCGGGGAGTTAGTCCACTAAGGGTTTGACTGGGATTGAAATATTTCTTTGGTAGAAAGTAGCTACAGTAAAAACTGTTGACAGGGAGAGTACCAGGACCTTGATTCTTGAAAGAGATGCTGTTGTTAGTGCAGCCATGAGGTTAGCATGTGGTCATGTGGTTTTGATAGAAATGTCTCAACAACTGTTGGGTGGATTGTCATGAACTGTGGTTCAGACATTCATGTTCCCCTCAGGATGAACTGTAATAACTTTGGTGATCCTCTGACTTTTCATCTAGCGCCATCATCAGGTCAACATTTTAATGTGTCCAATAAATGTGGTTTTGCATTTGTCCAATGGCTCAGTCTCCTCAGCCTGCTAAACATCAGCACGTTAGCATTGTCATTGTGAGCATGTTAGCATGTTGATGTTAGCATTTACGTCAAAGCACAACTATGTGTGAGTACAGCCTCACAGAGCTGCTAGTGTGGCTGTAGACTAGACCTACAGATGGAGCACTGAAGATACTGCTGCTAACTTGGAGACACGGTGCTAGTCTTGTATTTGCTTCGGAGTGACCCCTCACTGGTGAGTGAAGGCGCCATTGTTCAGCTCATCTGTGTTATACAGTACATTACTTACAGAAGCAATGTTAATGTTATAACAAGGAGAAAGGTGGGTGCAGAGCCTTTAACCTTATGAACAATGCTTCTACTATAATATAGGTCTAGTTTGGAACAATTCCAACCAGCAACAGACAGATCTCACTATGAAAATAGCACTGTAATGTTAAGAAATATAAAGACATTGTAAACTGACTGAATGCTGTAACTTATAATGAAAAGAACAAACTACATATTCAACAGAACAAAGTGTGTGTAGAGGTGAGGTCTGACAGGGTCAAGAAAGTTTCCTTAAGACAGACGGATACCAGGAAGCTGAAGAAGGTGCAGTGTCACCATGACAACTATGGAGGGATCACAGAAATCCAGAAGTGTCAGCTATTCATGCTTTGTCTCTTTACGCCTTAATGACAGCTGCAGTCTCAAAGGTCTCCACAACCTGCATAACATCATTAAAGAATAAGAGTGAAAGCTAGCATCCCTGCACTTGTGTTGAAAAGCTTGTCTGGTAAAAGCTGAAGGAACCAGGAGAGGATTTTGTGAGTTCTTCTCAAAGAGGGGTTCAGGTGAGAAAATAGGTGCCAAGAGTGGACAAACAAGACTAAATGATAATAGGAAAATGGAACAAATAAAATGCACAAAATAAACATAGGACCCTTGGTTGTGACATGAGGCATCAGCTGCAGCTAAGTGAGCATTGCCGCTGTGTTTATCAAGTCATCATCAGCACACTCAGTCACCATGGACAAAAGACAAGAACATAGTCGGGGAGCATAAAGCCACAACCTGTCCAATACAGCCTCGTGTATTTTTAGTATGGAGCTAGAGCCAGGCAGCCATTACCCTAGCTTAGCATAAAGTCTGGAAGCAGGCGGACAAACAGGTAGCCTAGCCTGTTAGCTAGTCTCAGCTAATAGCTACCCGGCTCTAGCTCCGTACAATACATGAAAATGAATTACATGAAAACATGAAAATTAGTGTTTGTTTTTTAGTGCCCCATTTGTTGGGATGACACTGTCAGTGCTTTTCAAAATTATTACAAATGACACTTTGTAACCTGCTTGTCATAACCACCCACAGAGGCATGAAATATGGCAGCAAGTATTCTGAAACAAAGGCAAAGCTGAATAAATAAGATTCAGGGGCATGCTGCTGTTAACATTTAAAATATGTTCTAAAACATCTCCAAAAAGACAATTGTAACTGTAATGTGTCTGAAGAGTGTATCTTCATCAGGTCATGTCACAATTCACATTAACAGGACTCACTATATAAATAAACGTACACATCACAAATAAAAAAAAAAGTAGATGTTAGTGTGTCTAACTTACTGATAGTTGACATGCTATCATTATTATTACATGGTCACACCCATATTGCTCATAATTATGGCTAATCTTCTGACAGAGGCTGGTGGAGTGTACACATGCACCATTACATGCAGCAAAGTCCATCAGTCTCCACCTGCAAGGAAGTACAGACATGTGGGTCCATCTACTGACGTGAATGACCCTTTTCATTGTACTCAGGTATGTGTGTGTGTGTGTGTGTGTGTGTGTGTTTGTCTGCAATAAGGTGCTAAGAAGATTGCATTCCCTCTGAATCTGTATATTCAACACTCACAATGTCCAATGTCAAAGCAACATAAAACTGCAGAAAATGTCTTCACAAACATGTTTATTTTGGTTTTTCTGATGTACAAAGGACAGTCTTTTCTTTTTCTTGCACCTGAACAAAGTGACATTCTGCTTGTTGCTTGTAAAGGATGCCATTTCTATGCAGATGACAGACATCCTCAGCAAACATTCAAACCACAACACTGGCACAGTATGGAAGACTAATCTCATTCAACACCTACTGTAACAAGAAAACGCTCACAGTCTGCTACAACACAAATAGGCATTCAGTTCCAGCTCACACCTTGTGACCATTGATGTTACAGCACATCTGCTCCCTCCCATTAGTGCCGTTGAGTCTGCAGCCTGATTATAATGGCAGCTGACCTTCACTCTCCGTTGTCTCATTTCAGCTCATTGATATTCTCATCTTTGACTGTGTGTACATAGGATGCCTCTCACTGCCTGTAGCTATCACTGTGTGGATGAATGATCATAAATGAGTTTAATAAAGCATCTAATCATTGTACTCAGGGCAGATTGATGTCTTTCTTTCCAGCCCATGAACAGAAGGTGTAGCTCTGTACTGAGCCTCCACAACTACTTACTGAGCATGTTCACCTTCACAGGTGTTTTATTTTGCCTGATTAGATTTCTTCTCATGACTGTTTTGGCATGTGCAAAATGTGCTTGAATGACACCTTCATCACTCTCCTGTGTTCATATTGTTGAACATATGGAGACTCAGTACATGCTCTGCCCAGTTTGAACCTGAGAGGAGGTAAAACCACTAAAAAAAAACAGCTGCGTGGGTTGACAGAATGACTCATACCTGCAGACACTCATATACAAACAGAGAAACATATATGTTCCTGAGATTTTGTGATTTAAACATCAAACTTAAAAATGGTGGAAAATTAGTAACCACATTCAAATGACTGTGTATTTAATGTAACTGAATGTAATTGTAGGCATGTCTTTTACTGTTCAAATGAAACTCCTGTCAGCTCCTGCCGCAGCCTTTTTCACTTGTGAAACCAAATTGCAGCAAAGGCAAGCAGAAGCCTCCGGTGTTTTTGGATTGACAAGACGGTGGATGTGCCCACAGGTGGAGGTTGGTGGGAGTTGTTGTTGCAGCCTGGTGGCTTTGCTGCTTTCCAAAAAGTACTAACACTTAAACTAAGCAGTATGGTGAAGTCTGACATTCAGATACTGTAACTCTATGTTTTTGATCATTTTCTTCTTCTATTTTTACCTTAAAATCTGAGGTTCAAAGTTCTTTCTGGACCTTAGGAACAGCACTTTAGACAACAGCCTCCCCACATGGGCCATTAAGGAGCTGTTCTTGGATCCTTACATTGCTCAGAAAAAATGAACATGTTAACCTTGTCAACTGTGCAAATTCCATCTGCCTATGAAGATCATGTAATATGATCGAAAGATCCAGAACCGTGGACCTTGTGATGGAAACCGTCTGAGTCAAACTCTGTTGCAGAGCGGACACCAAGCCTGTTTCCATGGGAACTCTGCTGCACATCATCTGTGGCGCAAACACAAAACCCACTCATCACAGCATTATGAGATACAGAATTCAAAAAGCAAATAAATGTACATGTACCTGCTTTGTACCATATCCATCCATCATGATGGACCTGACTCACTGATTTCAAATGGTTCAATCCAGTTCAGATTGAGTCACTGCTCATATCCAGACACTTGTTTGTGGGCTTCATGTGTGAACACAGCCTTAGCTGCGACAACACTGTGCTAAATTTGTACTTTATTATTAAAATGTATTAACCAATCAAAAAGGAGATTTGGTCCCTTCTACAAAGTATTGTATGGGTTTGTTTCACTTGATGACTTTTAGCAAATTTTGTGTTTCAGATTGACAGAAATATTTAACTAGCCTAAGAGTCTACAGCAGGTGGCTCTGTGAGGCTGTACTTGCATGCTTATGTTTGCATTTTGCTCCAAGTACAGCTGTGTCAATGCTAACATGCTAATGTTTAGTGAGTCATGCTTTCCATGGTTACCATCTTGTGTGTTAGCATGCAATGTTAGCACCAAACACAAAGTACTGCAAGTATATTCATCATATACATTCATTCATTTTTAATACCAAAGACTAATGTGACCATGAACCAACAGACTTCTATTTGCTACACAAACAGCATCATCAAGGAGGAGTATGTGTGGATGTTGTGTGTGCATTAGTTGGCAGATGGAAAAACAGTCTTCTCTCTTTGGCTTATTTTCAGATGCAGCTTCCAGACTTGTGCTTCCATTTTGTTCTTGCTTTCTTACTCTTGCAGAGTCCCTCGAGTTCCCAGGCCAGCCCTCATGATTAATCACACAATTCCCCAAAAGTGCAACTTCAGATGTTTAGTCCGTCAAAACATCACATTTATTTTTCATGGATGTGGATGCATGCCACTTTCTCTGAGTCTTGTTTCTGCAGCTCAAAGATGGACAGAGCAGCAGAGAGACGGCTAAAACATTCACAACCAACATACAAACTCAAAAAGTACATTTTAGATAATGTCCAGGACAAAATGTCTTGGTTTTCTGTTTGTTGTGTTCACCATCTTAAGCTGTGTCTCAATTCGGTTAGTACACTTACATGCAGTATACTGTGTACACTATGTACTGACTAGTGTAGTGTGTTAATTTTGACAGGGTAGTGTTGTCTCAAATTGAATACTGCTGTTGTGCGCTTACTGGAATTGACGATCGCAACCTTTGACCGCGTCTTCTTCTTTTTAATGACGGATTGCAACCAGATGGAGCATTATCGCCAACATTTTACCGCGATTGCCGCACGCTGAAATATCTGCCAGCACGTTTGCTCACTTGACTTAAATTCAATTATATTAAAAATGAATGAAAAATGAACATGCTTTTACTTTTAACTAAACCATTATATTTTTATAAACCTAACCAAACTGCAACAGTTTCACAACGTTAACCACAGTTTGGTTAGGTTTAGGCACCAAAACTACTTGGTTAGGTTTAGGAAAAGATCATGGTTTGGGTTAAAATAATAAGTCAACGTTGAACTTACTTTTGGTGCCTAAACCTAACTGCGACAACGTTAACCACATGTTAGAAAGGCTTTCTGCCAGAAAGCTTTCGAGGCAAACCTATACCACGTGTGTTTTATCTTTGCTCTGTGAAGCACTTTGGGCTGCATGTTTGTATGAAAGGTGCTATATAAATAAAGTTGAGTTGAGTTGAGTATAGCGCGATACTGATAATCTGGCTGATATACGTCCATTTTATGGCTTTGCATAAAAGCTGTAAACGTAATATATTTGACATGTTCAGTAGTTGTATTAATGTCACGTCACTGTGTTCTTGTGTGAATACTGTAAGGGCAAAATTTCCTATTACCAGATATGTATTCAAGTAATAACCTGTTTTCTTTAACCAGCACTTTGTGTACTTTGATATTTTCTCTTGTGGGTCTCTTTTGACGTAAAGTACATTGATATCCTGTTTTGGTTTGGTTTGGACAACTTGTTTTTTAGGAGGGGTGATAGAACTGCCCTGTGTACTGATACTTGGAAATTACTCTTGTTAGCTAGAGACAGAGATGGTGTAGGCCAGGGTTCCTTCTGATATCCTTCCCTTGCTCTCTGTATGTTATGTGAGATTATAAATATGGGACTGTATCCGCACCTTGGGGTCAGACTCCTCATACACACCTCTGTGTGTGAGCTCTGGACTTTCAGCTGAAATAGATTGACTCTGTGCGCTCGCTCTCTCTTTTGGTTTACTCTTTCTGTTTACTCTTTATTTGCTTACCTTTTATTCTTTTGCTTAATTAAATATACAAAAGACAACTGTTTGTTGGATCATCATTTTATTTGTTCACTTCTCCACAAGGAAATACCAAATTTCCACCACAAATACAAGGTTTGATACCTGAGGACAGTGGTCATGAGGCTGCTTTAATGGCAAAAACAAATCATTTTGGAAGAAGACTAGTGCAATTAGTCTTTTCTCCCAAAGTATTGAGATAAGTGCTCGCTGAATGCATTACTGATGATTGTGCACGCAGTAAATGACGAAATCTGCTAACCCACACATGGACTCTAGCATGCAGAATGGGCACTTCTTTAAGTACCTGCTATCTTCCCTCCATTGTGCCCTAACAAGATAAATACTTCACTTCAGGCTCTGCGCGGGGATTCTTCCCATTGAAGGACACTGTGATTTTGCAGACAGCGCATAGGGCCTGTGAGCAATGTGCTTAAACCCCTATTTATGCAATAGGCTTTGTGAGAGAGATGTAAAGGGGGACACTGTGACAGGAGCTTCCCAGGCCTCACATACACTGGGACTCAGAAGGAGCATTCATCTGTCTTAGGGAGCGCTTGCTATGCTTATCTTAATTGATGGCAAGCTATTTCTGGCTGCCACGCAATAGCCTTTCACATTATTCTCCCCCCACCCCCGCCTCTCTACCCCTCTGGCTCTCCCTCGCTCTTCCCCACTCTCAATTTACTCTCTTTCTGTTTCTCTCACTCCTTGGCCTTCTTCCACCCCCTCCCTTTCTCTGTGTCTGACTCTACCTGTATCTCCTCTGTTCTTCCAGGGTGATTTATTGGCTCTGGTCTACCTGGTCTGAATTTCTACCTGCATTATGGAAATTTTGTGATGCTTAATGCCAGCAGTGATGCAGGCTAGCTCCCCTGAGGGAAGTGTACAGGCCAAACTCTGCATCAGCTGCTCCATTACACACACGAACACACACACACACACACACACACAAACCACAAGGTATTGTGTAGAGCTCAAACATTATAGAGAATGTCTTCAGTCTTTCCATTAAGATTTCCAGGAGTCAGCTGTTTTGTTCCAATCATTTCAGATTTAATCTCTTGATTATCCGCAGTCATCTTGCATCTTGAGCAGCGATATGATTAATCTGATTGGATATGAACATACACCAAAATGATTTACTGGCTTGTCTCTGATACATATTGGTATCGATACCTATGTTTTCTGTTCCGCTTGGCTTATCGACACATCCATTCATCAAAAGCTCCCACAGGTTGTGCATGGTTTTCCTCGTGCTCACATTAGAGCTGAACGTGGTGACGTCATACTTTCAGATTGAATATGCCATGAATCTTTGATAGCTCTGAAGTACAGATCTCATTGGTTCCTACCTCTCCACTCTTTGTGTTGCATGAACTGTGATGAAAAGAGGCAGATTCTGGCCCCTACACACTCACACGCACTCATATTCCTGATGATTTGATCGTTTGTCTCAAATAATTTAACTCCTTTTGCTGCATCAGTCTATGTCTGAATAAAGGATTGTCCTTAATGTTTAAGAGGAACCAAATTTACTTTAATTATATAGTTTTATATTATTATCGCACACTGATCCAAACTGATTCAGTAGTGTTGTCAGTGGTGTTAATGTTTCCATTTTAGATTTACTGTAACAGTCACATGTATATAACAGAATAACAGAAAAGAGGTCAGCGTTGTTTTTACAACAAAATCTGAGTCAGTTTTAATCAAAATTTTGAAACCTTCATCAAATAAAGCTCAATAATACATTTTAACAGCTCAGTTTTGTGTTACGTGGCTGGACTGTCGGAGCATCAAGTCCACTTTACATGCAGTAACAAAAAAGAATATACTTAGAAACTAATTACATAGGGTACGTTCACCTTAAATATTATGTTATAGAGATATGACTGTTTCTAGGCTACATAAGATAAATTATTTTGGTATGAAAACCTTTTTATTTTTTGTAAATTTAACTAAGTATCCTGTATCATAAATACATGATGGCATTTGTAACAAACCAAACCGCTTGAAAATCGATTGAATTTCAGTGAGTTCTGATGATTTTAATTGTGGATAGACCTCCTGGCTTCATAGACTAAATGCATTAGGAGGCGTACCAATATGGCGGCCGTGCCGACGCATCACTCCAATGAACAGCAGCGGTAGCCTATCGCTATAACGATTTACACACGTTTGGCACTGTACCCAAAGGGGGAGGGGTTTAAAGATGTGATTGGGCTAGTGTCAATTAAGAAAAAAAACAACGGCCGATCTAATCATTTCATGGGCTGATCAGACAAAAAAAAAGAAAAAAAGAAAAAAGACAGTTGTGTGTCCCAAACGGCACGTCGGTCCACCAGGTGCCTGGTCTGCCGACGATGGCCAGTCCAGCCCTTGATCTGACACCAGAGACCATCTTTGGTGACATGATAACAGGTGGTTGCTGATTATAGTCCCATCCTTACTGAAGCTCTGTGCTTGATGAGAGATGTGGTTGAAAGCTCTGCAAAAATAACATTGGTGGACGTTGATTTTGGATATATTTTTGTCAACCACTATTTCCAATGTCAAGAGTAAGCTTTCATCCTCAACCTTAGAAATCCACTAGATTTTAAAAATATGTTTTGAAGGAAATCATAATTCCTCTTTTCATTTCTCTGACAGCACAGAGCTCTCTCATCTCACACGAAGCTTCTAATATCTGCTCCTTTATACGTTCTTCATGTAGTCACTCCATCAGGATTCATAATACCAGCCACCTCCTCTTACCTCTCACCCTCGGCACTGGTTTTAGACAGTTCTGCATCTGAAACAGCTTCTCCTTGGATAAATGTTTCACAGCTTCAATCTGATACCACTTTGTTTTCTTTTCTTTTGCTGTTTCTTTACAAATAGAAGGATTTTACATGCTTTTTTACATGCTGTTGCATATTTCAGCCTCTCAGTTACATGAACAGTGTAATTAATAATGTATATTTAAACATAAATATTTAAATATTTTTAATTATTAAATTACACTGTACGTTCTGTGATATAACATCCTCCACTCTCCACACTCGCCACTATTTTTGTACCACAAGCAGTCGGCAGCACTGATCTTTATCTGCTGCCTCACAGCTTCTATTTGTCACCACACAGCTTTAAATCAAGACTCCTGAAAAATGCAACAACACAGATCAGGAAAGTTTGTAGCACAACACGAGTGGTATTTTATTCAACTGTCCTGTCTGTCCACCCTGGATATGGTTGAAGCCACCACTCAGTGCCTTTGTTAACTGCAGTGCAGAGGTGAGCTGATTTGTTTTTACTGCCCTGTGTTATCATGAAGACCATGATCCAGCATCGTGTCTTCATGTGGTCTGAGGAGATCACCATGACGTGTCCCCCAGGGTTCGATTCTTGGGCTGAGATACTCACCAACATGGTCTGCAGTTGTAGCTGCAGCAGTGGCTGTTACACACAGCTCATGGAGATGATTTGATACTTTACAACACCTCATGTTCTCCTTCTCATGAACAGGTGGTTTGTCCAGTTAAGAGAGTTTGGTGAATCTGACCTAGAACTCTTGTACAAACAAACCTCACAGAAAAAAGTCAGAGAGTTCAGGAGAAGAATATAAAATGTTCTTGCATGAGGCCCAATGAGTCTCAGCTATCCTCTGTCAGTATCCTCTGCCACGTGATTGGTTCCCACAGTAAGCACTGAGCTCTGAGGAGGATGAAGCTCTGCTCACAATGTACACTTTTTACTGGCCAGTTCTGTCGCTGTTGGTCTGAAGCACACAAGTCTTGCTCTGTGCTCAAATACCTAATAATAAAGACATCACATGTGCCATGCCAGCTGTCTAAGAGAGACACAGATTTCATGACAAGCCATACATTTTCTGAAAAAAAGGAGCACTGCTATCGATTTCTTTTTTCTGGGTTCGTCTCCATTTAGCTTGTTTAAGTATCTTCATTTTGGTTCTGAAAAGGTGATGCTATGATTGTGACTTTTTTCAGGTTTTACTTTAGAATCCAGTTTTAAAAATCTTTGCAGACATGGACAGGCTGCATGTAAGGGCTGTTTCACTAGAGGGGGAACCTGTTACCCTCTGATGACTGACAATCCATTCAGGTACATTCAATCCATCCACATTTGAGTGCTCGTGGCTGGGTTTCAGCAGTTGATGTCTGTATATATAGAAAATATTATATAGAGGAAATGTGTTTCCTACCTGACTTTAAATGTGGCATCGAGCTAAAGGATGGATAAACACTGGCTGTTAACTGAATTTAGCATCCGGATTATGTGACAGCTGTGGATCTGTAGGTAGATGACACTTTGCAGAGTCAGAGTTAAAAATGCGAGAACACATAATAGGTTAAGATCTGGAATTAGCAGGAAGAGAAGGCCTGAGAAACAACAGCTTTTTGATCAGACTCAAATACATCCAGCAGTCGGCAGTGGATGAATTATGGTTTCACATGGCACATTTTTCAGTCCTATCTTACTGTAAGATTACAGCTTACATTTGAAGTCTTGACAGACTGAAGAAAAAGTGGCCGGTCCACACTGGCTCGTAAGCAGCTTTACAGGGTGCCTTTTGAGAGAAATCCTGAATAAATCAAAGATCTGAGCCATGATGAATATGTGGATGTAAGTACAAGACTGACTATAGTACACTAACCACAGTACAACATGTTTCCCAGTTGAAGTGAACTACACCTTATTGACTGATGTGTTTGAATGTTTTTGGTTTTCAGAGAGTTCTGGAAATGGATGAGTTTATTTTTATTGATGAGGCTGGCTTCACCCTCACAGAGACCAGGAGAAGGGGAAGGAACATCATTGGTCACAGAGCCACTGTAGATGTCCTCCGCCACCATACCAGCCTTGGTCCATACAACACAGCCCACATCCTGATACGGGTGGACCATATGGATCTGTTGTAGTATGGGACAATGTCAGCTTCCATCGTGCAGCCCTGCTCCAAAACTGCGTTGTTGACTACCCACATGTTCCCACTACCCACATGTTCTTGTCAGCCAATGGGAGAGGCATGTGATGATATTGATGTGGGTGCTGTCCAGGGCGCTTCTTCCCTCGATGTCCAGCCAAGGAAGATATTGCCTGTGACGTTTGTTGTATTTCCTCAAAGTTTTCTTTTTTTGGCCTGTTTTATTTTTTATTTTTCCCCTACTGAACTAAGTTTGGATAGACTGTAAACCATCTGAACCCCAACATCACCCTCACTGAGCTCTTTTTGTAAGGCTGTACCTCCCTAACATGGGTCAGTGAATAAACAGTTTGGACTGGGAAACCGAACAAAAAGAAAAAGGTTGTTTCACATTGGAAATGAAAACTAGTTACAGTACATTCACTTTTTTTCTTTGTTTGGAAGACCCTTCAGACTTTTTTTTCTTATAAGTTCAGTGGATAGGACACAAGACCTCGACCATATTCCACTGATTCCCACATTACTAGCAAAAGGTATCTGTCAGGGCTGAGTGCCGCGGTGCTCTCCAAGGTGCCGATCGTGCTGCTGGGAGCAGCTAGGGAGCTATACAGGCTGCTCTCTTTCTTCCCCGCCCACAGCAGTGGGGAAGGTTTCTGCCAGCGGGAAATGTCTCATCATTGTCTTCACCTGTTTCATAGCCCTTACCCCCTGTTAGTGGTGTCAGTGTCAATCATGGAGCTGCCCCCCCCAAATAATAACAAGCAACTTTTGCTAGAAGAAATATCTGTTTCCATCGCATTGTTTGTGCTTTCCAGAATAACGGATTTGGATTCAGGTACATCCCTAGTAGCTGGTTGGACAAAAATCTTGGAATGAGGTATGTGCGATTTGGTGCAAAGGTTTGATTTAGTTTTGAATGCAGTGCTTCATTTTGCAGGATATATGAGGTGTTCTGTAGACGAAAATGAGCCCTTTTTTCAAAAATGTATATTAGCAATTGCAAAAAAAACTGTAATCTTCAATACTTTTCTTGTGAACAATGGGTCAGAAGACTGTAACTAATGTGAAAGGTTATTCGTTGTGATGGACCCACAGAGAATCAGTTCCCTACAGCTCTGCAGAGCGTTTTAGCCTCTTTCAGCTCATTCTTTGGGTTTTACGTCCCACAAATTTACTGTTGTCGTTCACTCTCACTGCTCTCCTGAACAGCAGGCAGTTGTTTTCAACCTGCCCAGAAGCAGACAGCAGACAGACACAGTTAGAGACCAGCTGCTGAACATAGTGGACTCAAGAAGATGTCAGTTTGTACCTGTGTGCAAATCTATGATCATGGTCATCCTCACAGAGATGAACATAAATAATAATAAGTTAAATAAATCCTGCTAGGAGAGATGATCTATATAGTAGCCTAAGATACTGTATGTATTTGAGTACATCACACAAACAGCACTGCTGCAGTGGTTTACATCCCAGCAGGTCACACACAGGCCACAGTGTGTTATTGTGGCTATTTGTGCTCCCCCTCACTGCTGTGACAACTGAGTCTGAGATAGGTCCTCAGAAGTATGGATGAAATGCTGAAACAGTGCATACTGTCACTATTTGCACATGTCTTAACTGTTGCACACACTTCAACAGTCCATCATTCTCTCTCTGCTTTGTTTTTCTTGTTCTGTTCAGAGGAGCGCCCCTGAGCTGATCGTCACAATTCACAGTTCATCAGTGATAGTCTGCCTGAGCTCCATCTCCCCTCCAATACCTGAAGCACACACAAACTCATCCACAGCACAGCACAGAGGTTTGTATCACTATACTGAGAGGACACACACACACACACACACACACACACACACACAAACACAGACAGAAGCTTTATTATTCTGGCTGATATGTGCCATCAGGCACAGATATATGGATGGATATTTAATTGCTATTGTTTTTTGTCCTTCCCCTCTGGTCCACCTTGTTTTCTGTCTCTATTTTCTATTCTGTTTTCATTCCAGCTCTGCTCCAGGGCTTTACAGAAAAGACTGAGATACAATTTGCCATCATAATCTCCTCTGCCTTGGCCAGGCTACGCTTGGCCGCTACTGTGTGTGTGTGTGTGTGTGTGTGTGTGTGTGTGTGTGTGTGTTTGCTCTAGGTGATGAGAATAATTAAAAAAGAGTGTCACGTATGAAGTGCCTCAACAACCTGTGTGTGTACATGCATATATGCCCTGTCTGCTGATTGCAGACTCCTGGCAAAGGTTAAGGCATGTTAATAGACACAGTAAATCACTAAAAACACTTTTCATTTGTACATATATATATACTCACAATATATATACAATATTACATATTTTGTGATCAGAAACATATTCAGTGTTTTATTGTTGTTTGAATTATCATCATTTGGTTTATTTTTATTAATCAATCATGGTTGAAAAAAAATTATTTGATGGATAAATGCATCATACATAATTGCATCTTGATCTTAATTGTAATATTTTATATAAAATATACATTTTAACCTGTAGGTGTAGTAAATAAGAGAAAAAGACAAAGCAGTAGTGTATCCATTTTTAACACCTGTTGTAAGAAACACAGCTATGAGTCACCATAGTGTAGTAGCGTTGCATAGTTTGTATTTATTTAAATGTTAAGGACAACATTGATGTAAATGTGCCACAGTTCACCAAGATTGACTCATTTTCATCTACAGTTCCTTTATTAAAATGGTCCTACCTTTATTGAGTGTTTAAGCTACAAGGAAGTCCTCCGACTCTACAGGACTATTTAGTCTTTGAACTTCCAGTCTACACAGGAAGTGGGAATTAATGTGTTTTAGGACTGAACATACAGCAGAGCTGGAAGAACATGAGAGACTTTAGATGCAGCACAGCTCTGGGATCAG
The DNA here is from genome assembly GCA_005408345.1 of Macquaria australasica. Taxonomy (NCBI): domain Eukaryota; kingdom Metazoa; phylum Chordata; class Actinopteri; order Centrarchiformes; family Percichthyidae; genus Macquaria; species Macquaria australasica. Next base: position 130,123 of record SEMN01000688.1, read on the forward strand.
CTGCTCATCTTAGTGTTATTATCATCATGGTGACTGGTCACAATGTGTGTCTTTTGCCAAAGACCAACTCTGGAGATTTGGTATCGACCTCTCACCTGATCCACGAGTAAAGATCTTGCAGTAAGAATCCAGCAGGCAAAGGTCAACCCTTTGCGCTGTACTAATCGAAATCTTCATATTGATAACAATGGATCAAATGACTATCAAAATGTGAAAGCATCACTCATTGTGAGAATGTGAGATTTATCTCTCATCTCTGCAGCTCCCCTCAGCTCTACAGAGCCTTTTAGCATCTTTCAGCTCGTTGTTTTGGTTTGCAGCAGGCAGCTGTTTTTAGAGAAGATGCTGTAAAAAGCCACTGAACACTCCCTGCTCAGCAGCAAACAGCAGACACACAAAGTTAGTCACCTGTTAAACAGTTTAAAAAGCACTGACTATTGTATAGGACATTAAGGTGTTAATGGAAAATTCCTTCTTTTCTTGTCAGTAATACTCATCTATGAGTCCAACATCAAAATGAACAATTACCCTCAAACTCATCATGTACTATAACTGGTCTTGAGGAAATTGTATTGTTCTTTCAGGCATTGTTGTCTAGACTACGGTTTATAAATAAATGCAGCAAAATGACGTCTCAAATAAACTGAGCATTAGATACACACAAATGGCCATGGTATCTGCTCCACCACTCTCCTTGTCTCCATCAGAGTGCTGGAGCAGCCTCCAGATGAGGAAGGAAGGGAAGAAAGGAGAAGGAAAAAGAGGCTGAGTATTGGGGGACAGATTAAATAAGAGGCAGAGCAGGATGAATGTGGTCACTTTTGAAACTGGTGTAAAATATTAGCATCATTTCTCTGAGTCTATTATTAAAAGATTTTCTATTCATAACCTTCCTTGTGTTTCCCTGAGCTGCAGTGAAGGCCTATAAATGCAATAAGCTACAATGAACCAATCACTGTCAGGAATCAGCCCTAGAGACGACAAATGAGCAGGGAGCTCTGGGTGCAGGCAACATGGATGAAAGTTAAACATTGTTCATTTACTACCCACACTGTAATGATACAAAGCTGGTTGAAAATCAGCAAAGTTTCCCCTTTACTGTAAGTTGGCTTCTAGTAATACTGCCAGATGGTGTGTTATGTCACCTGGAATCCTCTATACAAACACACAACAACAGACGGGCAAAAAACAAGGAGCTTAATGATCCACATGGCTCACAGTATATAATCACAAACATAATTTATAGCTTTATATTCATATTCTGTTAGATATTTATGAGTCTTCTCCTTTTCAAAAACAACTAGGCCTTCGCACAGAAAGAAAGAAACACACATTCAAATGCATGTATACATTAACACATAGGAACAAATGGCAACTGTCCCATGCTGTGTGTTGAGTGATGACGACTTTAAGAATTTGTACAGTTCACTTGTAGGTCACTAATATGCTGGAGTTTTCTACTTTCCAAAGTTTCAAGTTTATTCAATAGGCTATACAATAAGTATAGCCTATTGTAACACTATCTTACTGCAACTTGACTCTTGCTCCAGTGGCTTTGATTTATTTATTTTTTTTTCACTTTGATGCAGCCAGCTTTCCCCTGCTCATATTACAAACGGCGGATGGTTGTTTGTTCGGACCATGTCTACGAGTTGCTCCACAGACGACAGATTACATCTGCATGCTTTGACACATCTCTTAAACTCTGTTGTTTTATCTCTAAAGATGATGAAATGAGTTGCTACAGATGACTTTAAGATCCACTTCTCCTGTCGATAAGGACAATGTCTAATATTTTGTTGCATTCAGTTTTATTATCTCATACCTTTCATTTGTCTGCAATGATCCCATTCTCATTAATCAAAAAGGCAATTATTATTATTATAAGGTTCGATCTAATCACTGCATTTATTCTACACAGTCAGACTTTATTTTTTCTGCCTTGCTTGCTTTCTAAATGCATGGATTTGAATGTATATTCATATTTGCAGCACTGTATAGCTATATATTTGGTGCAACCTTTTTGCAGATCTTGTGCCTGGTTTCTACTTTCGTTTCTACTTTCATTTCACTTTCAAGTAAAGGCTGCGTGTCTCTGTAAGGGATCCCCTTCCCTTGAAGGATGGATGGAAAAAGACTCAGAGCTCTACTGGGGCCTCCATATCTGTGATCAGGTGTGACTGCCAGGTGAACCCGTACACTCACACACAACACAGCTTTCTGGTGGGTCTAAACTTAACGACGAGAGGGCTAAACTGGTCTACTTCTGTGTAGATAAACTAAATTTTCTTGGAAGATAGGAGCTAAGTAAAATACTCACTGTTGATTGGCAGTTTAGTTTAAATATCACACTTTTTCTATGAATGAATAAAGGAATCATTTTTAGAAGCAGCTGTGGTGGAAACTGGTGTTTCTGCCTTTTATCAGTCAACAACATCTGTTGTTGAGTTCTACTGGTTGATACAGGCATTTTTCACAGCAGACACTTTGACTTGTCAGTGAAAAAAGCACAGGTGTAAATGATAAAATGCCTGATGGCTGAACCGAGCCATTGTTAATGTTATTAGTAACACCTGTACTTTTCTCACTATGACAAGTCAGACAGTCTGCTGTGGAAAAAGGCCTGTTAACTCTACGTTCAGTTACTCACAAATTAGGTTCGATTAGGAATTTGAAAGGATTTGGATTTGGTATTGTTGAATTTTCTTTGTTTTTAACACTCCTTCATCCTCATACTTCAAGCTACTGCTGCTTTGTGTAATGTCTAAAGTGTAATGATGTATTGAGAATCTACACAAATTTGACCACAGGGCATTTTTTGGTGTCTTTTGTAGCTTTATTTGCTCCTAACAGTCAGCGTAGTGGGTGTACAGGTGTTAGCTGCTGCTAGCTAGCAATATACACAGCGTCTGTGTTGAAGGTGTTTGTGTGAAGTTCAGACTGCCTCCAGTTTATCTCCTGTCTCACTGTCAATTTGCGTCCACTTGCATCTTTGCGTTGACTATGTGCAAATGTCATGATGAGCCATATAGGCAGCAGGGAGAAGGACCCAAATGCAGACAGGCGAGGAGTCTGAAGCAACTCGGATATATTAACTACAAAATAAACTTACAAAGCTCAGGAACTGATTCGCAGGGAAACACCAGGAACATCGACATCATCACAACATCAATGATGTGACAGAGAACAAAGGGAGAGGACCGGTGTATATAGGGGAGGAGACAACGAGGGAAACAGACACAGGTGAAAACAATTAAAACTGGAGGGAAAACAAAGACAGGAAATAAAAGGCACACAAGGAAACAAGAACAGTGATTTCAAAATAAAACAGGAAACAAGACAAAAAACACACAGAGTCCTAGGGATCATGACAGCAAATGCACCACCTCAAAAAGTGTCTTCATGTTCAGCCTAAACACACCATTAGAACTTCTTTAGAACTCGTCTGGGTTTTGTGATCCCATCAAGATTGACTCTCCCACTAAAGTGTGCTCTCTCCATTAAAAGGACTGGAGAGGAAGGTTTTGCCTTCTGGGGTTTTATGCAACCAAACCTTTGAAAGGCTGATAGTAAGTTTGTGATTATACACCTTTCAAGTCATTCTGATGGAAACTTTTTGTTTGTAGGAAAGTGAGACAATCTTGGCGAAGATTGGTGGCATCCATTGTGGGATTGTGTCCCATTTGGTGAGTGTTTTACAAAGATTTCCTTAGTTGGATGATAGCGTTGACAGTTTGGATGTGCTCTTTTCACCTTTGTTAATATTGCTTGCTGTGATGTCATTGAATTTCGTTTGACTCTGTGTGCTCCTGCAGTGATCCCGTTAATAAAGCAGGGGTCATTAAAGTTTGATCTAATCAATGCATTTAGTCTACAAAATCTTTACTTTTTCTTGTCTGTATTAGATTAGATTAGATATAGGTATCTTTTTTGGCTGTCATTTAGTATATTTGGTACTTTTAAACAGAATAAGAAATGGACAGGCAGATGGGTGTGGTATATGCAGTGCATGGGTACTAAGAGGGAGCTGAGTCTGAAGGGAAAGCCTTCAGTCCACCAGTCCACCTATGTTCCAAGCCTCACCTGTGGTCATGAGCTTTGGGCAGTGATGGAGAGAAGGAGATTGTGGACTCAAGCGGCCTAATTGAGTTTGCTTTTCAGGGTGTCTGGGCTCAGCCTCAGGGAGCTCACATATCCAACAGGAGCTCAGAGTAGAGACCAGAGGGCAGACTACACAGACCGCCTCAGGATCCCCCACATTGAGAAAAATTGATGTGGTGGTTAACTTTTTCACATTCTTGTCAGCTTGTCAACTGTGTCAGTGTTTGGTTATTGAACATTAGTCAATCAGCTTAGCCGGCTTATTATTATTCGAAGCTTCAAACTTGTCACCTTACAGCGAAATTTGCTGATTTGCATGGAAAATATGGCACTACCATACTCTGTAGATACAAAGAGATTTTTTTTATTTGGGGGGAGCGGGGTGTCTGCGCTCCGACTGGACCAATCATACACTCACCAGCACTCATGCAGGAGCTTGCTTGACCTCATGTTAGTGATACAATCGTTTTTTAAGATGCTGTTGAAATGTTTCTCTTTAACTGAGCTACAGTACCATTACCATGCGGTAAGCTAAAATATAAAATAAATAGCGTTCAGTGTGTGTGGGTGGGTGTTTCGGGGGTGGGAGCAGAGCTCGGCTGAGCAGTTAACTATGATTGACAGTGAATGTTTAGTATGAGCTACAGTTTGTCATAAAATTATTCTACTGCTCCTCGAGAACAAAGTTCCTGAATTTAGTAAACCAGCATATAGTATAGTGAAGGGGGTTAACCCTGAGGTTAGGCTTGGGTTTCTTTTGGCACATCATAACATATTTTAAGTTAAATCTTTTTCAACTCACCCTCTTTGCACAGCTTGATGCTGCAAGAATGATTATAATGATAATATATAAATTGAGTTTAATTCAGCAAACTAAAGCTACATGAAAAGTTAAGAGGATGACCAAAGTCATAGGATTCATCCTCTGGGGTCCATGTATGTCTGTACAGAATTCCCCGGTAATCCATCCAATAGCTGTTGAGATATTTCAGTCTTAAACAAAGTGGTAGACTGAAAATCCCTAGAGTCACAGTGCTAGCATGGCTAAAAAGCTGTACAGTACAAGACAACAGGAAATGTGAAAACTCGAGTAATGTGTGTGTCACACGGTTGAATTCATTATGGACATCCACTGTATTTTCATCCTGTCTATACATGAACACAAATGTTCTTCCACCTTAGTGTCATTAATGGAAAGCAGGAGCAGGTGATTTAGTATTTCACGTGTCTGCTTTTCTTTGAGCAGCTCAGACAGGCCGAGGAGACATTCAGTGTGACAGAATACAAATAGCAGGCAACAAAACTGAACATGCACATGACAGCCAGAGAGCCAGGTGCCCCATTCATTCCCCAATCTGTCACAAGTATAATGCTTCTGTGAATGTGTCCACACCTAAGATTACAGTGCAACCAACCAACTACAGTGATTGTTAGAAACACACATGGATATTATTAGAATATTTTTTGCATGTCAACAACAATAGCACAGAACAGCAACATCATTGCCAGACACTATGACATCCACAGCACCCAGATAAACATTCTATATAATCTCATTTCCTGTTATTCCTTCTGGCAGATCGCCCAAATAAAGTGACATGAATATATCAATGGGATCTGCAGACCAAGAACATGCTTGATTTACATTCAGTGATTGTAATGGTAGTCCTTCCCTTTTTTATTAGATGGTGCAAGACTTTACATTGATGTTTGGATCAGAGACTGCTTCTTGGAAAAATGGAACAGCAGTTTTAAAGACAAGGTAATCTGGTAGGCTAGGGCCTTCAAAGAGACTCCTCTCTGATGAAACAACTAGAATCTGCCCTGAATGACAAATCTGACACTGCTGATGAGCCAGGTAGTATTACAACAGTCAAACTTCATTAGTGTAGTAGCAAGTTGATCAACAGCTTCCACAATGTGTGTAGGATTACCTCAAGAAAACACTTATCAGTTTATACCCTCAATCTGCTGTTAATGGAAGTGAGAGTAATAATTTATATATAACCTATGAACCAAGATCAGAGTATTTCAAACCCCATGAAGGCCTAACTGAAATTGAGTTGCATTTTTGTGTCTGCTCCTGCATACATATTTGCTCTGTAAATCACTTGTCCTGCGTTCTACGTTGAGAAAAAGTCAGAAACCAAAAGGTAGATATTAATATGTTGTATTTTTTACTCCATAGCACACAGCACAAGAGCCACGGACTTTGAACAACAACCCACATTAGTTTCATGCTAAAACACCAATAACTCTTTCAATGTACATATAGGCATGTGAGTATTGTGTTAAGTCTGTGGGTTTGACCAAGGCACAGCACGAGTGTAATGACTGGCCCACTCTGAGCGGGGAGGTTTAAGAGGTTAGATGAATAGCAGAAGAGTTAACTTTGTCCTCCACCAGGTAGACATGTGAGGACAGACATTCTTAAGTAAATGGTGTTTTTTACACTGTCTGCAGAGTGGGACAGAGACATGACTTCTCTTCTTGTCTTGCTGCATCTTCTCACTCCACAACCAGATCGAAGGAATCGGCCCAAGAACATCAGTGTCGAAGATCACCTGGTGAAATTTCACAAGGTTTGTCAAGACAACATGATCCTGTTCCAAATATTGTGGTTCATTCAACATTTTTTAAACTAATGGCTTATATGGAGATACTTTTCATTGTGTTTCAGTCCTGTCAGATCCTTGAGGATCACCTCATGACCACTGAAGGAACCCTGAGTCATATCTCCTGGCCACAAGGACTTCAAAAGCACAGGTTTTCAGCTTCTACATTGTCAGCCATTTACATCCGTGGGCACATTTGGTGAGCTGTTCCACTTTGTTTTCAGTGTGAAATATGATGATGCTCTGTCCAGCATGTATATATTTTTGCAGACTACTGTGTACAATATTGATATAGGCACAACAGAAGAAACTCCAAAAGTCAAAGAGTTGAGAACAAGGCTGTTGAACAAGCAGTTATTAACTTATACAGCGAAAATGTTGAGATGTTTCCTCTGGGCTTCATCCTTTGAGACTAAAATGTGGTCAAACAGGATAAGTTCGTACTGACAACACATGAGACTTCCTCTGACCATGACTCCCACCAGCAGAATCATTCTCAGTGCTTAAATGATAAAACACCCTCTACTTCATCAGAATGCCAAACTACGGAAGCGGTGTACCAAATGCTGTAGTACTTTCTACGATTGAGAATTTAGAGGGTAAATTTGTGGTCTAAAATTCAAGCACTGAACTCACTCCCAGCCGACAATCCCTCCAGAGTTTTTTAAAAGTATGGACAGCCCTTTTAGTCAGCTGAATTCTGATGGCAAATGGAAGAAATATATTTTAGGGAAAAATAGGATATAGTATAGCCAGTTAAACTGCACCTAGGAGTGAGGTATAATGCCAGACGAAATAGAAAAACTGGAACCTATGAGCAAGTTTCAGTTTCAGTTTTATTTATATAGCGCCATATCATAACAAAGTTATCTCAGGGCACTTTTTCGAATAGAGCAGGTCTAGACCGACTCTTTATATTTACAGAGACCCAACAGTTCCCACCATGAGCAAGCACTATGCGACAGTGGCAAGGAAAAACTCCCTTTTAACAGGTAGAAACCTCGAGCAGAACCAGGCTCAAGGTGGGCGGTCATCTGCCTCGACCGGTTGGGTTGAAAGGGGGAGGGGGGAGCGGGAGAGAGAGAGCAGGAGGAAAGAGAACATACAGCAGCTCAATACAGCATAGATATGGTAATCAGTTCCAATCAATGACAATATATTCCCATATTGGAAACACTCCAGTTCATTTTCAAGAATTACAATATTTGTGAGATAATGCAAACATGTACTCAGTGTTACAAATATGAGAACATCTGTGATGGAAGCTACTTCAAAAGTCATCCTTTGTTTTCAAGTGTAATGACTGGCCCACTCTGCCCTCCAAATCCAACTGTACTAACACAAATTTGAGTGTGCTAATCTTCTAGGTTAAAACAAAAAAGGTATACATAAAGTTGGCTGCATTTGCTTCATCCTTAGAAATATTCCCCCCAGGGTGAATTCTGTCTTAATTAACATCCATCTGGTATCACTGTTTCATGCACAATGTGCAAAGAAATACGGAATTGATGAAATAGTGAAACCTTTAGTAAAGGACTTGTAAATATTAGAGAGAACTGGGGCTGCTGTTCCATTTGCTGAGGTTGTTGTACTGGTGGTAACTTGGGTATGCATAGCCTTCTTGGGTTCTTCAAGTCATTTAGAGCAAATTTATTCTGTAGATTTAGCTTAATTCATAAATTTTCAGCTCAGTCACTTTTCTCAATGGACTACCTACATTTGACTTTAAGATAACCAGTTTTGAAAGATCAGCATTATACCAGTTTGGTAGAAGATCTGACATTAACCTCTTCATTTGGCATCATAAGAAAGAGAAAACTTAATACATTGCAATATTTCAACATGGCAGAAAATTATGCTGTTGACATCATGCATGATATTTTGGAAGGGGTTGGTCAATACAAGGTCAAACTGCTGATTGAAAATTTGGTTGAACATTTTATCTCTTTGATATTTTGTGACCTTGTGCCAGAGGATGATTTGCACTGGCACTTGATGCTGAACATTATAAACATTGTGTTCTCATACAAGCACTTTATTATTGAACATCAATAGCTCTTCAAAGAACTGTACCCATCAAACAACTTGATTCCAAAACATCATTTCATGGTCCACTATCTGAGGTGCATTAGAAAGACTGATCAACTCATTCATATCTGGACTACGCGATTTGAAGCCACAACACACATTTTTCAGAGATTGTATGAAGAACTTCAAAGATTTGATAGTATCACTTGTGAAGAAACACCAGTTTGCAGTAGCTTGTCATTGGGAATGCTTGACTTTAAAAACATGTTTGTCTGATTCAGTCAAAATGTGTTTACTTGAAACATTAAAATATATCTGCATATCTTCATATTGATTCACAAGCCACTGTCAATCTCAGACTGGGTAAAACATTGTGGAGCTGAATATCATGTTGGCCTATTCATTTGCACAGGCACTGAAAAAGATGCTTGTGTTCAGCAAAATAGCCTTTATCATTTTGCACAATAGTAGCACAATAGGAAGATACTGGTTCTAGAAAGGGAGAGCTTAAGACATTGCAAATCATTTAATGCCCAAATATCATATGGGTGTGATTCACAATTTTATGTTGTGTCAGAGGGTTGCATTATTTAATTTGTTAACATTGTTGGTTTAATGGTTAATGGTTTAATATGGAATTGGTCCTTGCTTTAATGTACATGTTTATGTACTTTAAATAATAAAGTCAACAGTCTACCTCATAACACAATCCTGCATTACAGGGAAGTTCTTTTTTGTAATCTTATCAGACTTCTGTACAGTGAACAACGTTTGCACTTACTGTAATGCATATTCATGTGAAGAGTTTAGGCAATGCATAGGGATCTGTGGTTTCATATTTTGATAAGGCTTCTTTGTAATGTTTTATTTTTTACCATTATATAATAAAATGGATGAATAATTAATGTACCTATCCTGGATAAACTGTATTCTGTATATTCTCTTGATTCTTTAACAAAAAGATGTCTGCAGAGCTAAGTCTCTCTGCCAGTTCTGAACACTTGTTCTTTGATAAATAAACTTCTCATAAATAATACATTAGTTGCGATGTAAGTCTACATGATTTGAATGTGGTTGCCTGTAGCATCTGTTTAGTTTTTACTCTACTAGAAGTCCCACAGCAGCATGCCATAGGTTTTTAGTTACAGACTAATTAGTCTTTGAAGGGTGTTTAGGGTTGATGAAGACGTCATGATGCAACATACTGCAAGCCAACAGTAATGCTAATGTGGAAAATGCATTTTATCATAAACATGCAGTAAAAACGCCTACATGATTAAAAGATCCTTAATCAAGCTTCTTATCTCCATCCCTCTCCCAACAAGTCGTGTCGCTCTGATCACCTGACTGAACAGGAAGTGAGGACAAATAGCCCTTAGACACAGTGAAGCGTGCTCTCAAAAACAAACATGTTTGCTCTGTATTTTGTGGGACAGTTTCATACTGTGAGTTTGTTCAGATGGGAATCAGAGAGGACTGGCCTTTGATGGTTGGCAGCTGATTTGAGTCTCTTCTACCATCAGCCACCTAATCAGTTTCAACTCCTCTACAAACAGACTACTACTCAGCCTGGTTCCACTCTGAACCCTAGCTGCCTCTTTTCTGCCGTCACACTTTTCCAGCTCTAAGCTACATTTTTCTGCACTGATATCTGCAGACATCTTCAAAAAGGACATTTCTGACTGAATCATAAAGATTGTCACCATTAGAACTTTTCTTTCAACACAACATATGCTAATCAATGGACTCTAACGACTCTCTCTTTATTCAAATGAAGTGCACTGGAGGAAGAACTCCATCAAGATATTTTGCTTGAGGATCTGTTCAGACAAATATTAGGGAACTAATTGCAATTTATGATGAAGCTATAAATGGGAGATCATTATTGGTTTCTTTATGACCTTGAAGGCAGACACTGTTGTCATTACTGAGTGTCAAGGAAGATGTAGTAAACAAACAGGCAACCACAGATATATTTTTAGCCAGACTAGCAGCGTGGCTCTAGGGATGGCAACTTCAGCCTGTCAGTCCACCGCTTTGGTCAAGACTGAAATATCTCTTAACTACTTAAGGGATTGACATACAATTCTGAAACCAGATTTTTCCTGCAGCGCAACCAACAGGTTAATGTTTACTTAAAACATCTAATTTTGTACTAAATGGATTGTCATGACATTTTGTATGAAAACTCATGTTCCTGAGACAATAAGTCCTACAGAATTTAGTGATCCTCTGACTCACTTTTCATCTAGCACCACCTGCAGAGTCACATTTGTGGTTTTCAGTGAAACGTCTTGACAACTGTTGAATGGATTGCTGTTGGTTTAGAGAAGAAATTCAGTCTTTCTGAACTTTTCTTCTAGCACCATCATCAGGTCAAATGTTTAATTTGTCCAATACTTTGGTTTATGACCAATGTAGCATTATTACCACTTAAAAAAGGCAGCACCTAAAAAAAGGAAGCATAGGCCTAGATACAAACTCGTACAAAATGAAGTAGAGGGAATCAACTTCAGCAATCCGAAATAATCAATATTTATACTAAATAAAATAATTTAACTTGCATTAAATTCACCTTGGGGCACCGCCCTTAGAAAAGAAAATGATAGCCAGTCTCAGTTCTGGAAGTTGCTGCTAAATTCTTGACTCGTAAACAGCAACCGTTTTATTCATACACACAACCACATAGTTCCTTATAAATGAGACGTTTATTGAACTACTCACTACACAGACAACTAACAACTACTAAACATACACATGAATGGAAAAATGCATTGATGAATGAATGCAATGAACACAGTGACAGACAATAAATGAATGAATCAATGAAGCCTGGCAGGGTCTGTTTCGTGACCCAGAGGTCATGTGAACAGTGAAATCAGGAAAGGTTCACTCCTTTCTCAATGAAAGGTAAAATTGTTCATACAGTGAATACACTAAGTCCATATCAGTACTCATACAGTGCTTTGGCAGTATTGTATCTGAAAATGGTCATGATGCCAATAAATCCCTCTCTGAGAGTCTTAGCAGTGAAGTACCTGTCTCCTCGTCTGAACAAAAGCTAGTGTCATTCCTTTTCCTGTTAGGAAAACTGGATTATCCTGACAGGCTGATATTTGTTCAGCCTTCACAATAATTAACTAAAAACAGTAGCGAGAAAAGACGGACACTGGCCAGACACAGTACCACCTACTACTGCACAGTGTGCTGTAGCAGGATCAGGAAACGTAATCTGACACCACACACCAAAAGAAGTGCTTTGCTACAAACACCCACTCTTTTCTCATAATGCCTACTTTTCTCTGCCAATAAGGCTTGGAAAATCATATACTTACTTTTCAAATCAAAATTCCGACTAAACCTTAAGACTAAGACCTTAACAAAACCAGCCCTCACATACAATAACATAATGCCATCAAAGAACGTACACACAGGCACACATACATATCACATGAAACATCAACCCAGTCTTTAAATGCACATATTCCTGCATCAGTATTGCTTCATCTCAGAAATGTGTGTACTGCTTTTGGTTGGATTTTCCACTCAGTTATGCTGTTCTCTACCTCATCCAATCTGCACTAACATTTATACACACGGCTCCTTATCACTGCCTCACATGCGGTGCATTTATGCTGATGAACACTGTCCTGGCACACACAATAACATCCTCATGGCATCACTGTCATACAGTGTTGTGCATCTATGCACACCGTTCTCTACTCTATATATAGTATCCATCAGTGTTAACATATCTGTCAGCCCTTAAATGATCTATAGAACATTCACCAAACAACCGGACCTCACTGCTTTTTTACAGAACATATGCACTTCAAAATTCTGATATAATACTAATTTTCTTTTTACAGCTCATTATCAGAGGTGGCCCCCACTAAGAAGCAACTGTGCTGCGATCAACAATAAATAGGGCTGCTGCTAAACACTGATGAAAATCTGGTGCACAAAATCACACAGGTGGAGAAGCCAAAAGGATTTGATCTTTGTTATTTAAAACTCCATAGGCCTCACAATCAAACTGTCACAATGTCCCAGCCACATCTCCACTCTCCCAGGCCCCTTCAGCTTTATTCCTTACCTGTCCACCATATGCCCTCAGACTTTTCTCCTGTCTTTCCACATCCTGCCACTCCCATCTGCCCTGCAATCACCTCATTCCCCTCACCTGAGCATCCCCACCCACCTCCTCACCTGCATCTCATTCCCTCATCAGTCACTCTCTATATATACCGGCACAAATTCTTTCTTCCTCTGTCACTCCCAGTTGCTGTCTTGCTTTGTGTTTTTGCTTTCAAGCTTCTGTCACCTGAACCTGTCTGTAAGCTATTATCAATAAATCACTGCAGTCACCCTGCTGCCTCTTCTGTCTGCACTTTGGTCCAATCCTGCATTTCCTGGCTCATGACACAAACAGTAGGAACTGCTACTAAAGCAACAAGCATGTGATCCCTCAACAGCTTCCCACCTGTAAATATTGCCAATAATGTTCACTGGAAGTTCATGGTGTCTTTAATATTTGTGGTGATGAGTATATTTGGCCTCTGCCTTCCACTCAGTGAGCTACCTTAAAGCTGGGGTAGGCAAAATCTGTGCAACCTATACAAAACCTTCCGCCTCTCTCTCTGCTGCCTCGTATCACTCCACTAAGCCCCTCCCACCAAACCCACAATTTCGACCGGCAGCAGAAGGAGTCGGTTCCCCTGCGAAACCGTATCCCTTGTAGGTCTCGCTCTCCACGGACACCGCAACCTGTTTTCTCAAAGACGCCCCTCCAGCGCTCTACCCCAGGTTTCAGAGGCAGCTGCAACTCCGTCCAGCAGCGGGATGAGAGGCTAGTCTCTACCAATACATTGGTATTGGCTAAGCTACAATAACCTGAAATAACCTGTAATTGGCTAAAGTCTCCGGTCATGGGATAGATTTTCTGAAGCCTGAAAACAGAGCCAAGAGGGGGGGCTGAAGTAGAGGTTTGCTCTCAGACCACTTGAATTACAATATGCTGCATGGTTAATATGGCATTTTGCCCATTGACGCCAAAAGAAAACTGAATACCCCACCTTTAACTGGAGAAGACACCAGCTGGAATACTTTTGAACTTCCATCCTTCCATTTTCTAAAAGGCTGATCCTGTCCAGGGTTGCTGTGGGTTTAAGCCTATCCTAGAACACACAGTACACCCTGGACAGCTCACCAGTGTTTATTCAAATGTGATAGTGTCTTTTGTAATACTTAGGCCCATTTAGAACTCTACTAAGATCGAGACCCAAACCCGGCCCGTACCCATGCACCTTCAGACCCAACGCAACTGGTACCACTGAATTTGAGTACTGAATCATACCAGAGACCGAGGCTATATTTTTATATAAGACAAAGTTAAATGCTTGCTTTGAAAAGACTTTCTCACAAGTAAAAAAAAAAAAAACTAATCTGACACCAGCAACAGACCAACGCAGAGTATGGCACAGCGGCCCACCAGCCTGAGGTCAGGTTGCTGAACTAATACTTTGTCTAATACCATACCTCATATATAGTATTTTTAAAGTTTAGGCTGAATTGGTATAAATTTGCACTTTTTAATATCAGAAACAACTTTGTAACATTGTGATAAATCAGGTCCACATCAGGGTCCATTATGTCCCTGTTATCTCTGAAACGTCTACTTATTAGTAGGTTCTATGTTCCTCAATTTAAGAATGTGCATCCCAAAATGAGAGTCAACTGTAAACAGAACAAACAATATATTCTTCATGTGTCTTAAACTTTGACTGTTTCATCTTATTATTGCAAACATGAAGGATTCATAAATAATCACAGTGGCATAATATAATAATATTTGAAGTAAAACAGTCTCCTGTGTACGTTCTCCTAGTACTTGGAATGGTACTTCATCATGCCTTTCTAATCAATTTCAGTCGCTCTCTCCACGCTCTTGTTTTCTATTTGTTTGGTTTGCTTGTCCTTCATGCTCCATTATATTTCCTTGTTTTAATTATGATTTTACAATTTGTGTAAGTCCCTAAACTTACAGTAGCTGTCTCATCTGAGTGCACAGAACATAATCTACAGCCGACTTTAATTTATTAAAATAAAAAAGAGGCAGCTAGGCTCCTCTATAAACCAACCAGTATTCCCCAAGAAGTTTTCACTGCTCTCCAAAGAAACAAACGTCCACTGTGACTCCTGCCTCTCCTGTCCAGTGTCAGCGACAATGAAAGCTTAAATTTCAATCCAGTAGTCATCTTCATGATAGGAAATGCTCATTTGGTGCAACTTCAAAATGCCCAATTATGTCTCAGTTATTAGGCTGCTCAGGTTGTAAGCTCTCAGCAGCACTTTTCTATTAACCTTTCATTTGCCTCTCAAACAGAGATGTAAAGTCGTCTTAAACAGAAGACAAAAAAATGTTCTTTATATTAGCAGAGCTAGGAATTTCATTCTCTTGTATGTTCTTATGTAGAACTTTAATCATCAGTACCAACTCATTCATTACAAGAGACTAGTTGAATGACATGGCTGGGATGTTTGCAACCATTATCAAACTCTTCACTGCAGTTCAAATTATGTATCAACACAAAAGGTTGATGCAGGTGGATATAAAGAAAACAAACATGACACTGCTGCTGCCACCTCAGATAAAAACCGCAAATACCAACTGGCACAATTAACAGTGTGCTGAATGACCTGTTAGCAGCTCCTGTTTGCAGTGTACCCATGGATGTTCAGACAACTATCACTGGATTATTGTGATACAGAAGAAAACTTAGTAACTCAGTAAATATTGAACATCTATTTATTTGGACATATGGACATCAGAGATAATATGAAATCCTCAGAGTGTAAGTCACACTGAATCTAAAAATATGTGTATTATGTGTTCAGATTTGACTGAGTTTAAAAATGAAAATTAATCTGAGAGGGACGAATTATGATGCAAATTGCAGCAATCTGTCTCAATCTGTGTAATATCCTCCATGAGCTGTGTGTCGCAGCCACTGTCGCTGTTGACCGTGTCCACGCCACAAACTGCTGATGGTTCAAAAGTGTGCCCTGTTATACTTAACTCACCCGACAGCGATGTTATGGTGTACTGACACACCCTGGAGTACACTTTGATGTCACTGCAGCATGGTGAAGCACTGGAAATAAGTGAAAACAAGATTTCACCTGCTGTAAAGTTGATCTTTAAAGCCTCTGGAAACTTGACATTGATTCTATAACATTAAAGCTGCACTAACTGCTGTTTCTGTCCTCATGTTTTCAGTAGAAAAAAAGCTGCTAACACATTAACATATCATCACCTTTAAGTTGATATATTGAATTTGTGATTAAACAGCTGCTTATTTCCACATCCAGCAGTTACATAACAACATGATCATTCATGTGGAGTGGTGTTTGTGTCACCTGATGAATCTAAGTCCAGTATTCCCTCTCTGTTAGCTCTGTTTTTGGCCTCCACCAACTCCTGAGGGAAATATCTGGCTCTTTAGCTGCTAAATGCTCCACTATGTTCACCAGCTAGTCTCTAACTGTGTCTGTCTGCTGTTTGATGCTGAGCAGGTAGTGGACAGTGGCTTTTTACAGCTTTTTCTCTGAAACCAGCTGCCTGCTGCTAGAAACCAGGATGATAAGAGCAGTGAGGGTGAATCCAAACAATGAGTTAAAATACGGGAAAATGCTCCGCAGAGCTGAAGGGAACTGATAACTTTTAATTGAAAGTGACCAAATGCTCATGTTAACAGCCGTGCACTGCACTCCGTTGGTTTCAGTTCATTCAGGCTAACAAATAGATGCAGACAGA
This sequence comes from Macquaria australasica, assembly GCA_005408345.1. Lineage (NCBI taxonomy): Eukaryota > Metazoa > Chordata > Actinopteri > Centrarchiformes > Percichthyidae > Macquaria > Macquaria australasica. Next base: position 146,683 of record SEMN01000688.1, read on the forward strand.
AACTAAACCAAAGTACTTCAAGGATGAGGGTGATCATTCATTGTCCATCACCATCTCAACAAAACAGCAGCACACCACTCTCATGCCTTCCTATCTCTACTCTTTGGCTGCTTTCACAACAGCCAAATAAACATTGTGTATAATGTTGCAAACAGGGAGTAATTGTTAAACCCATAATGGCACATAATTTCTTCCTCACTCACTGACTTGGAGTGCTCTTTAGCAGCCTTTCGCTCCATGCTGCCACTGGTGGCCAAAAGGTATTTTGCAAAGTCTATGCTCCTACATAAGCATTGTAAGCACTGTTACAGGTGAGCCTCTCTGATTGGCTGAGTGATTTGAATGAATGAGTGTATAGGTGATTCCAGGAAGCTGATTGGTTCCAGCCTGACAGCTACAGGTTTAAAGGTCAGTTTGCATGTGTGTGTTTTTGTGACTTTAAACCCACCTGGCATTTGTTTTCCTGATAGTTTGCTGAGAAGAAGCTTCTCTTCTCTCCACTGACCTGTTCTTCTTCTCTAACTTTAATGGGGTTCTGAATGCAAGCAAACTTTCAGAGAACAATCTGAAAACACAAAGTCAATGGAGCCCCAATGGTATTGTGTTTAAATATTGAGTGACCCTTCACCGATCAGTATAGTAAGTTAGTGTGAGCGTGAACAGAGGGCTGGGGAATGATTTCTGAATGCTACAGAATTGTTTGGAGGCCTATGGCAGAGCAGCGGTGCAGTAGCAGAGGGTTTTGGCGCTCTGTCACTTCATCAGCAGTAAACTGTTGGTGACTGTGGGGTGATAGCCATTGACAGCTCGCTAAGTCTCTCCCAGGAGTGGACCCACTGTTGCTTTACTGCTGTTGTTGCACTGTTGGCTGGCAGGGGAGTGAGTAATGCATTCTGACACATATGCCAAGGGGCCAAGGGACAACTCAAATTAGAGGAGTCAAATACAACTGCTTAGACATTATGTTTCTGTGTGTGTGTGTGTGTGTGTGTGTGTGTGAGAAATGGGGGGCTAATTGAAGCTCAAGTGAATAATTGAGAAGCCCAAAACTGAGTCATACAGTATGATTAATTTAGTTTAATCTCAGCTGTTAGATTTGAGAGAGAAGCTGCCTGTGGTTTGCTTGTGGTTCTTCTGCACAAACACGAGGGAATGAAACAGTCTGATTAATATTACTTGGTGCAGTTTAGTTAAAACACAGTTGAAAGATGAAGTCGCTTTTAATGCAGTGAAGCAGGTGTAGGCTGAGCCACACAATCAGAACAATGCTTAGAAACTAATGTTTGTGACATGTCCAGTTTGAAGACCTCAGAATTGCGTCCCTGCTCTTTGCAGATGATGTGGTTCTATTGGTTTCATCCGACTGTGACCTACAACACACACTGGGGCGGTTTCCAGTCGAGTGTGAAGCGGTCAGGAAGAGACTCAGCACCTCAAGTCCGAGACTATGGTTCTCTGCCGGAAAATGGTGGATTGCTCCCTCCAGGTTGGGAGTGAGTTAGTGCCCCAAACAAAGGAGTTCAAGTATCTCAGGGTCTTGTTCATGAGTGAAGGTAAAACAGAGCATGAGATGGACAGGCACATTGGTGCGGTGTCAGCAGTAATGCAGGCATTGTACCAGACCATTGTGGATAAAAGGGAGTGGAGCTGGAAGGCAAAGCATTCGACTTACAAGTCAATCTACTTTCCAACCTTCACCTGTGATCATGAGGTCTGAGTAATGACCGAAAGAATTAGTTTGCAGATACACGCGGCTGAAATTAAAGTGGCTGGGCTCAGTCTTAGAGATAGGGTAAGGAGCTCAGACATCCGGAGGTTAGCTAGGAGTAGAGCCACTACTACTTTGCATCAAAAACTGTCATTAGTTCCGCAGGTATTTGGCCATAAACCAAGTATTGAAATTTTGACCTGATGATGGCACTAGATGAGAAGTCAGAAGATCACCAAAGTTGTTATAAGTTATTATCATCCTGAGGGGAACATGTCTGAACCACATTTCATAACAATTCATCCAACAGTTGTTTAGATATTTCAGTCTGGACCAACATTATTGAATCAGACTGTATAAATCTGGCTCAATAATCTCAGATGAAGAGACACATTAAACAATACATCTGGTTATCTGCTTAATCTGACCTGGTGGGCTGTTAAAGGTTTCTTGGCAAGGGTCTATAAGGTAATTATATTTATGCATTACCAAAAACTATACAAACTGGACAGTTGTAGTATTTACATTTTGTTTCTGTACATTGTCCTCTGAGACACATGTACTGTGTGTATTTCTACAAAAAGGGATGTAAGGCATACTGTGATAGAAATGAAAACACTAGTTTAGAGGAGACTAACCAGGCCACCCATCATCTATAGACAAAGCAACATAATCAATAGGCCTGTGTCAACCTGAAGCATGATCAAGTTTAAACACATGAACACTCTTCAGTCACAGTCTTTTCATTGTCCTTAAAATATTATTGCAAATACAGAACAAAAACCAAATCATAGTCCTTTTACAACATGAGAGTAATGTTGTGCTCTTTCTCTCCCTTAGAAAAAAAATACATATTCTTGTATGTCTCCCAACAGTAATAAATCACACTGGATTATGATTAATATGCCACATCTGTAAAGGGATTATATTTGGAATCAATGCTGCAGCTCGGTTTTCCTCAATCGACATATGAATATTTTAGCCAGAGTTATAAAGGATGCTATTCATCATTGCCCTTGTCACTCTTTGTTTTGACTGGCTAAATGTCACCATGGATACCAACAGAGCCATCCCACTTATTAAATTTACATGCCAAGGTCACACCTTTGAGGTATTAGATGAATTAATTGAAAGGAGATGATGTGAAAACCTAACATATTCATGCCAAATTAAATCACCATTTCCCTCCCTTAAAATCTCATCTTCCTGGATAAACATGGTCCAACAGAAAAAAAGAGCAGTTGTTTCCACTGCTTTTTCCACCGCTGAACGAAACTGTTGATGTACTTCTCTTCCCTATCTCCCTCATTTCATCATGAAGACCTCATTGGCCTTTTCTGGGCTGACGCCTCCTCGGCCACTCAATAAAATGGACACAGATTGAGGGACACTAGTCAATATGTTAGGAGGTGGGGGACATGGGAGGTGAACAATTCAATAAGATGCCAACAGGCTGGCTGCTGTCAGGTCAGACAAATAGAGCTGGTTTCACTCACACGGCAGCTGAAAAGGCAAAAATATAAATTTCTGCTAATAGCTTTCTTCACTGTCATTTACAGAATGGTTCAGATATTTGTTTAGCTAAATTCCTGAGGCAAACTGTGTCATATAGACCAAAACAAAGAATGCTAAAGCAGTCTAATAGCAGTAGCCTACACTGTAGCCTTTTTTTCTTATGGTTTGCACTTACCCTTAAGATAGTCAGATTTATGTATTTGGCCCTTCATAAAAAGTATGTATCAAAGAATCACACAGACTGATCCAGGCTCATTCTAACTACTGAAAAGAGCACAAGACAGCATAATAAGAGGTAATACAAGGCTAATTTAACCTTCTAGCATAATCCTCGACTTGGTGATACTGCCAAACGTAAACCTTAGACACACAAATAAATTTAACAGATTTAAGCTCCTAGTGTACTGTGTTTATACAGTCAGAAGAAGTTCCCGAGGAATTACATTCAAACATTGAGGTGGTGGATTGGTAGAGCATCCAACCTTCATGTGGGAGTCCAGTCACAATCCAACAGTTGTCCCTCACTTATTATTATTATTATTATTATTATTATTAGTTTTTACAGTAAGGATGCTCTTGTTTTAGTTGCCTAACCTTAAAGTTTTCCTGTGGAGTTTTTGACCACTGGTGGCACTATGGAGCAATGTTTTTATGAGTGGGCTCCCATTTAGTTTGTATCATACATGAAGCGATACACATCCTGCTGTTGGTTTCACATTATTCTGCTGATTGACAATTGGTGGAAGTAATATGCCAACAAAAGCAGAAATGCTTCAAAGAGTGTAAACAATTCAGGATTTAAAATAGACAATAGAAAATTGGCTTTGCAAATGTTTTATGAGGAGGGAAGTGCATTCAACATGTTTGTTAGACCTCAAAGATACACATAATGTGTTTTGGTGAGTAACACTGAATGTAAACGTACCCAGAATTCTCCTATAAAAGCACATGGCATGATCAGCACGAGTAAATAAAGGCCAGTCACTAATAAAGGATGGCTAAAACACACATTATGGGGGATGAAATTAACTATAGCCTACTACAGCAACTCACATGGTTATTTCATTTTATTTATTTTCAGTATAATTTTCGTTTCCACAGCACTGATTCTTACGGTCTGACGATACAACGGTCACACTCTCCACTCTCCTGAGAACACGCAATAATATGTTCATTGCAGGACAAGCTCTCCCAGCTGAGTGTGCCTGACTCCATCTGCAGGTGGATCACAGATTTCCTGTTGGACAGGAAGCAGCATGTAAAGCTGGGGAAACACATCTCTGACTCTCAGACCATTAGCACCGGTTCCCCTCAAGGCAGCATCATTTCCCCTCTCTTCTTCTCCCTGTACACCAACAGCTGCACCTCCAGTCATCAGTCCGTCAAGCTGCTGAAGTTTGCGGATGACACCACCCTCACTGAGCTCATCTCTGGTGGTCCACCTACAGGTGGGAGATGGAGATGGTTGTGGATTTCAGGAAGAATACAGCTCCACCCGACCCCGTCACCCTATGTGACTCCCCAGTTGACACTGTGGAGTCCTTACACTTCCTGGGCACCATCATAAGCCAGGACCTCAAGGACCTCACCAAGAAAGCCCAGCGGAGGATGTACTTCCTGTGGCAGCTGAAGAAATTCAACCTGCCAAAGACAATGATCAATGATGGTTCACTTATACACCGCCACCACTGAGTCCATCCTCACCTCCTCCATCACCATCTGGTATGATGCTGCCACTGCCAAGACAAGGGCAGACTGCAGTGTAGCTTTCACTTCACAGAGAAGGTGATTGGCTGCAATCTGCCATCCCTCCAGGACCTGTACGACTCCAGGATCCTGACGCATTCAGGAAAGATTGTGGCTGACCCCTCCCACCCCTGACACAAACTGTTTCAGTCACTCCCCAAAACGTTATGGCACTATTCTTGACTTGCTTTTTATTTGCTTTTACTTTATATATTTGTTTTTCTCTACTATGCTTATTTATGCACTAATATTCCAAAGCACTTGGCAATAAATCTGATAATGATTCTGATAATCACATTAATGCCAGTTATTTCTACTTTGCCGTACTCCTCATCGATGTCAACAACACACATAACCTGTTGTTTTTCAAATTAAAAGCCTATCTATAAAGGGAAGGCCGCAAGACTTTTATTGTGAAAGTTCTGGAGGACACACTGAGTTTGATTCATGGTAGCGTAACATCGTTTAGGGAAAAAAAGCAAAGTGAACGCCTTATGTGACTCTTGCTGTACTGATGGAATCAGTGGTGAGGAAGAAGACATTAGCCTCTTGTGAATTTATCAAGACAAAAGGTAAACATGGAGGAAGTGTTGAGTTTGTATTAACTGGGGAACAGCCTAAAGTTTTATAGACCTGTCCTGATTGGCTGAATGTGTCCCTGCAGATTTCAGCGGCCTGCTCTGTGGGGCTGAGTGAGGAGAACATCATACTTCCCATAATTTATAGTTCATATAGTTACCTCAAAGGATAACCAGCCTGAGGCATCAGTGAACCAAGCAGCTGCTTCAGGGCCCACAAGATGCAGGGGGTGGACATGAATGAGCAAATTAAAACTGTGAAATCTTTTTGAGCTCCTCTGTTAATGTAAATGTAATTTCTTTTTGTAATAATAAAAAACACATCACATTGGTCACAGGTATTCAGATATAGATATATTAAGTCAACCAATAACTCCTAGAAGCAGTGGTATGGCGTGGGAAAATGCTCAGCACCAGGCTGACAATCTCCGGTCGGCTAATCTCTACGAGCTGATTCACACTCAGGGACGTCGGTCTGGAATACTTCTCAAAATTTAATGACCTGACCGAGCAAACACAGTAACACTGTGAGGACACAGCACACGCTACATAACTTAAAGGTTGGGTAGGCAGTTTTCTTTTGGCGTCATTGGGCAAAAATGCCATATTAACCATGCAGCATATTGTAATTCAAGTGGTCTGAGAGCAGACCTCTACTTCAGCCCCCCCTCTTGGTTCTGTTTTAAGGCTTCAGAAAATCTATCCCGTGACAGGAGACTTTAGCCTATCACAGGTTATTTCAGAGAGACGGTGTGTTCGTATTGGCTAAGCTACAAGAGCAGATGTGTGTACACGTCCCTTCAGATGGTGAAAGCCTGACTGAAAGGTGGAAAATCCTGCTGAAAATCCTGAAACTTGTGATAAATTTCCAACATCTCCTTTGCCTACAGCGGTGTATAGTACAAAACAACACGTCCCGGCTCCACACGGAGCTGCAGGCTCATTATGTTAGATGCCATGGCGCTCGTGACGATGAGTGGCAAAGAGGCATGATGACAAACATTGGGGAATAACTTTTGACGGGGGACAGTGGTGTGTGTGTGGTGTACTAGCCTCTCTTCCCGCTGCTGGACGGCATTGCAGCTGCCTCTGAAGCCTGGGGTGCTCTGCTCTGCAGCCACGAAGCGCTGGAGGGGCGTCTTTGAGAAAACAGGTCGCGGTGTCCGTGGAGAGCGAGCCCTACAAGGGATACGGTTTCGCAGGGGAACCGACTCCTTCTGCTGCCTGTCGAAGTTGTGGGTTTGGTGGGAGGGGCTTAGTGGAGTGATACGAGAGAGGCGGAAGGTTTTGCATAGGTTGCACAGATTTTGCCTACCCCAGCTTTAACTTACCGGTTACAGCTGTTTCCCATAAATTAACTCTGATAGTGCCATTGTTACTTTTACTCTTATTTTAACAAAAGTGATCACCTCCAAACCTGGCTGTGATACCAAGAGTGTTATTTGGTTGTGATTTTAGATATAACTGTATAGAAACATACACCTTACAGTGTGAATATGAAAGCAACACACATGTAGTTAACGACACTGTGAGGTGTTCATGTCAACACTGCACACTAGTGTTGAGCAGTGTTCAACATCAACTACACAAAGAGTCAGTTGTAACTCAACTAAAGCGTCAAAATACCAACACTTTGTGCTGTGGACCTGACTCAAGTCATGTACAAGTACCTCAAAAATGTACTTAGTTACTTTCCATCACTTGAGAGTCCCAGTGTGTTGTGGGGGAGGGATCAGGGGTTGGGGGAGGAGTCCTGAGCTGACCCCTCTAAATAGTTTAACAAAAAGAGAGTCACAATTCTGATATATTGCAAATAAAGCAGACACTACTGTGTATCAATCACGTATGCACACACACACACACATACACACAGAAATTCACACTCTAATTTCCCCCTATCATTTGTGCATGTGGCTGTGGGAGCCATCGAGGCATAATAGAGTTGAAGAAGTTTTTCATGAAAGTGGAGATGGGGCCAGCATTGAGAAAAGAAGCCATCTCTTTTAGGCCGCCATTCTGAGAGCTCGTCGTTATTATTCACTCTGGTAATCTGAGGAAACGGCTGCTGCAGCAGTCTGACTGCTCCGCTGCTCACAGCCTCAGTAAACAACTTCCAACTGATGCAATAGCTCCATCTCAATATTTTTGTTCTGCTTTGTTGAGAAAAGCCAAATATGTGGTGGAAAACAGGAGAGGACTTGGAATTCCATAATGTACGATAGGAGAGCTAGATTAGATCATTCTGTCTTGTAAAAGTAAAGCTGATATTCGCCAGTTTCTTGGCGTAGCACACTTGAATAAAGACTCACACATGATTTTCTTCTTTTACTCTGCATTCTTCAAAAACACAGACATAACAATGCCTTTCTGTCCAGCTTTTTGCTTCAGCACTCCACTACAACATGTGTGTGTAAATGTCTGTTTTCAATTTCCTTTTTCAATTATTTCTTAGTTAAATAGAACACAAGAAAATAAAACGAAATAAAGTACTGTTACTCCTGTTTCTTACTGCAACACTATTCATGGTTACTGTATATGCAAAACAAATGCATCAAAATCAAAATGTACCGAGTCCTAACCATGAATATCACAACTGGATACTACCAGGTGACCCCCACTCCACTACTGAGAGCTACATGTTCTGATTGATACCACTCTCATGTTTGTACGGTGAATATAAAGCTACAGCCAGCAGCTGGTTAGCTAAGCTTAGCATAAAGGCTGGAAATAAATAAATGGTCATCATATTGTAAATGATGTGACAGCAGCTGTTTATTCCTCTCCTCCACCTTTTTGTTCCTCTCCTAAAGAGAATTTCAAGGTCAGAAAAATACCAAACTGTCGAAGCACTGTTGTGATTTTCATTTTAATTTGAGGATTAAATAATGTGTACCAATACATTTCCAACTTAGGGACTTGTTTGAAGATGGGATCTGATCTGCTTCAGAGCTGTGTCCATCACCTGCTGTGCGGTTTCCCTGGTAGACTGGTTTCACCTGTCTTTGATGTCCATTGCTTACTTTGTGTCCAGGACATAAAAATTTGTGACCTATACGCATTATATACATGCTGTATGTACACAGAGGTCAACTTTCCATCAAGGGAGAACATTTTGTCAGTTTTGCTTTTGATGTATGGTTGATGGTTGATTTTTTTCTTGGTATATTTCTTGAATCACCTTTATCAACAATCATCTATTTTCAGCCTTGTAATAGACAAATATTCTATCACTGTGTCACATCTTCACTAGTGATGGGAATTACGGCCCTTTTGAAGGGAGCTGGATCTTATGGCTCCGTTCCTTTACAAGAGCCGTTCAAAAGAACGTTTCCTTTCTTTTTTTAGGGGGTGGGGTTACTAGGTTTATCTGCGAAATAATCACTAGGATTATGATAGGGTAAGATTTGGATCAGATTGAAATTCAGACATCCCACCAATATAATTTTATTTGGCATGTGTGGACTTGGTTTAGCAGCACTAAATGATTCATATTGCCAGACCTAATGTCAATGATCTGCACTGTAGATTTGTCAGTGAATTTACTACTTTGAATTTACCCTCTGTATGAAATGTGTTATATACAAATAAAGTTGTCTTGCCTTGAATGCACTTCATGCAGCACTGTGACTGGCTGCTTCTCACTGTTCAAGTAAGGGGGAGTGGATTTAGGTCAGGCAGTGAAATTTGGGCACAACCATAAAAAGAACGGCTCTCACCAAGTACGACTCGGTTCCCTTTGTTCATACCAAAGAGCTGTTGAAAAGAATCGGATCGTTCACGAACATAACATCACTAATCTCCACTAACTTTTCAATGGAAACATGAATGGGGAAAAAAAGAGGCCGTTAAAAGCAAAGCTGTTAATTTTACTCTCAGTTTATTGCTGGACCCCATTTGCGACAATAGGCTTTTAAACAGGCCTTTAAAGATGCTAAATAGCTCTCCAGATGATCACTGTCAGATATATCAGCCAGAACAGGAGGAAGCAGCTGATTGCTGCTGTTGATATATGACGGGGAGAGATAGATAAGGCCAGAGGAGAACAAAGAACAGAAAGCTGCACTTTTTTTTTTAGGACAAGTTGGCTCAAGTGAGACACATCTTTTATACACTGATATCTACACTGAACCTGCGGTGTTCTTCTGTTTATAGCAAGTGATAGTGGAACCACAGTGCTACCCACCTAAAGCATGAATCAGAACAAGGTTTGGTAATCATCATATCTTCAATGATAAAACTAAGAAATTGTAATGATGTCTAACTGAAGGTATGTTAATTAAAAAGCTCTTAATACATCATCAACTACATCTCCGCTTTGATGAAGATGCATTTATAGCAGTAAATCAGCATTTTTACCTCTAGATTACAAACCATCTTGTTGGTCAGCTCTCATTACTCTCATGTAATAAGTGAGATCTGACTCCTGATACTCTGTGCTGCGACTCTGCTGCTGCTGCTGTATGGAGCAGACACTTTCACTTTATATTTGTAGCGTCCCTCATCCGACTAAGTATTGATAACACGCTTAGTATTTTACAAATTAGACTTTTTTTATTTGATGAACGTGGGCGCTGATACGTGAAAATGTAAAATATAAAATAAAAAGATAAAAGCAAAACGACGGTGGGGGTGGTGGGCAAATAATGTAATCGGTGTGTAATCAGTGTATGCCCGAACATGGTGTAACACCGGTAACACCAACTACCGTGGCAAGCCCGGTTGTATATATATACACTATGTATATACAGTATACTGTTTATATATGTATATAGCCACTGGCTGTGAGCACAGCTGCAGCTGCTCTGCCTGGCTGGGCTGGTTGAAGCTGTGGCTAAAGCTGTGGCTGTGGATAGGGTTATTGCAGAGCCACTCTGCAGCTGTGGTTGTATCACCCGTTGCTGCCGCATTGTTCCACCAGCTCGGCATACTTTGCCCTTTTCCTCTCGTTGGCCTCCTCAAGGCGATCCTCCCACAGGATGGTGAGATCTAGGAAGATGACTTGCTTGGAGGCTACCGAGAGTAGCACCATGTCCAGTGTGCGAAATACTGACAATGACAATCGAGGGGGTCTCGTGGCATGGGCAGTAAAAAAAAAAAAAAAAAAAACAACAAAAAAACAAAACAATATATGTGTGTATATATATATATATATATATATGACTGATCGGTGTGTATCAGCCATAAAATTATGACCACCTGTCTAATATTGTGTAGATGGTGACATTAGCAGCAGAACCTCCCTGAACAGGATCCAGTAACCATCACAGTCTCAGGGTGCTGGACTTGGGGTGAAATCCTCCATGCATTGTGAGGAGCTTTCTTGTCTTTATATCAGTGGCCTCTATCTCCTCTTTTGGCCAGCTTATTATGCCAGCGGGGTATCTGATGACGGGCAGGGCGTAGGTGTTGATAGCTCGGACCTTCTTCTTTCCATTCAGCTGACTCTTCAGGACTTGCCTTACTCTGTAGAGGTATTTGGCTGTGGCTGACCTTATTGCGGCCTCTTCATGGTTGCCATTTGCTTGCGGGATCCCAAGGTACTTGTAGCTGTCCTCCACATCTGCTATGGTGCCTTCTGGTAGTCCGATCCCTTCAGTTCTGACTACCTTCCCTCTCTTGGAGACCATCCGGCCACACTTGTCTAGTCCGAATGACATTCCAATGTCGTCGCTGTAGATCCTGGTGGTGTGGATTAGTGAGTCGATGTCTCGCTCACTCCTGGCATACAGCTTGATGTCATCCATGTAGAGAAGGTGGCTGATGGTTGCTCCATTCCGTAGCCGGTATCCGTAGCCACTCTTCGCGATGATCTGGCTGAGAGGGTTCAGGCCTATGCAGAACAGCAGTGGGGATAGTGCATCACCTTGGTATATGCTGCAATTGGCTTTGAGTTGGCCTCCAGAGTTGTCTTCCACAGCCCCATTGAGTTCTTGATGAAGGTTCTTATTGTCCTGTTGATGTTGTACATTTCCAAGCATTCCAGTATCCATGTGTGTCGCATTGAGTCATAGGCTTTCTTGTAATCAATCCAGGTGGTGCACAGATTGGTCTGTCTGGTCTTACAGTCTCGAGTGACTGCTCTGTCTACCAGCAGCTGGTGCTTGGCTCCCCTGGTATCGCTACCAATTCCTTTCTGGGCCCTGCTCATGTATTGGGCCATGTGCTTATTCATCTTCGCCACTACGATGCCTGACAGGAGCTTCCATGTTGTACAGAGGCAGGTTTTTGGCCGGTAGTTGGATGGAATTGCGCCCTTCTGGGGGTCCTTCATGATCAGGACTGTCCGCCCTTGGGTTAACCACTCTGGATGGGTCCCATCCATCAGCAGTTGGTTCATCTGTGCTGCCAGGCGTTCATGGAGTGCAATTAGTTTCTTGAGCCAGTAGGTGTGGATCATATCCAGGCCTGGTGCTGTCCAGCTCTTCATACCTGACACTCTTTCTTGGATGTCTGCCATTGTGTTGGTTACTGGCTCTTGTTCTGGGAGATTGCTATGGTCTGCTCTTAGATCCACTAGCCATTGAGCATTGGTGTTATGTGATGCCTCCTTCTCGCTTGTTGTACTTCTTAGGCAGCCCTTTCTTCATCACACCTTTCTGTAGTTCTGATAGCTGGCTCACTTCCCTCCGTGTTGCCTTAATCCTGGCCTCCATCCTCCTTCTCCATGGAGGATACTGCTCCTTATGGCTCTTATTCATCTTGCCAAGCATCTCAAGGATCACTGTTGCTGTGGTGTATGTCAGCTTATTGGTCTCAGTGATGGTTACAGTAGGGATTGTCTGTACACTGACCATGTCTGACCCCACAGTGGTTGTTGCAATGTATCTGGGAACTTAAGTTGCTTCTCCAAGTCAACCTTCAGTTCCAAGTCTTGTGCTGTTGCGAGCAGGCCAGTAGAGGTGGTCCTGGCAGCTGGTGTTGGCTTCTCCCCAGCCTTGACAAAAACAATGGTCTTCTTTGCTGGGCGGCCCACAAGACCTTGCGTTCTGTTGCTTGCTCCCATCTTGTCCAGGTTCCCTGTTGCCACATTCCAACCATCCTACTGGCTCGCTCCTCCTCGACTGATGCACGCACCTCCTCCTCGATCAGCACCCTCCTGTCATTTCCCTGTGCCTTGTCATAGCGTGGTGTTGTGTTGGTACCCATTCCAGCCCTTCCGTGAGTCACCATGCCCTCCAGCACGCTGTGCCTTAGCCGAGACTCAGCAGCCTCCACTGCCTCTGCCACCCTCTACTTTCATCCTGTTATGACCTCAATGCCAGCCTGGGAGACTTTTGGGCCACAGGACTCACAGTATTGTAGCACCTCCCTCGTGCAGGCCACCCTGATTTCTTCATTCAGGCTGCTGATGGGGAGCTTTAGCTTGTTGTTACACCCACAGAGGGCGATGCTGCTCAGGCTTTGAGGTAGGTTCCACCTTCGGAGGAACCTGCTGATCTTCATCTCAAAGCCCTGCACTGTGGAGATTGGGACCTCATAAACCAAGAAGGGCCAGAGAATCCTTGGGAGGATGCCGTGCTGGTAAATCCAGGCCTTAAACTTACCTGGTAGGCCTGACCTGTCACAGCAATTAACCAGGCTTCCAGTTTTTTTCCCCATCACTCTGATTGCAGCCTGAGGGATGCAGCATCCGTCAAACACCTTTCCCAGGCTCTTCACCGGTTTTTCAGTGATGGATGGTATCTAAGTGCTGCCGAGTGTGAGGCAGAATTTATCGATAGATTTTTTCAGCGCCAGGGATCTGGACTTCACTGGCTTAAAGTTCATGCAAGCCCAGGTTATCAGCTCCTCCTTCAGGATCCACCTGCACCCTGGGACAGATGTAGTTGTCACGGTCAGGTCATCCATGAAGGCCCTGATGGGCAGCTGTCGGACACCAGAGTTGGTAAGAGGTCCTCTGCACTCCACCTCAGCAGACTTCACCAGTATATTCATGGCTAGAGCAAAAAGGATCACTGAAATGGTACATCCAATGGTGATACCATTCTCGAGCATGTGCCACCCCAAAGTTATTGATCATGAAGTTCATAAAATACATGAAATCCACAAATGAATAGATACATGAAACAAAGTAAAACACTGACTTGTTAAATCCATTGTATCTGATATCAAAGCATGTGATATTATTTCCCAACAAAACAAATCATCATACTTTGATGTGATCATTCTTCATATAGAAGCAATTTTACTGGGTAATCTGTGATGGCCATTTATTGCAGTTGGTGATTATTTAATGTGCACTTAATGAACTGTCAAACAAACTGGTTTGATGAATAATTCTGACACACAGTTGAGGCTGAGATCATCAGCCCTGTAAACTATATTTCTCCTGTGTCCAAGCAGCAGAGTACAAACCATCATCTCCTGTGTTACTGGATTGTTTGTATTGTTGATGAGCTGATTATATCCTTCAGGAGTCCTCTGGACCTCCAACTTTTCTCAGACTGACCTGATACCTTTTAGCACTAAAATACTGTGAACTACTCTCAGACCAAAAACTGGGGAGTCTTAAAGTCAGCACTGACACACACAATGTTTTGTGAATATGACTCCAGAAGAGTTTAGGAACAGCTTCACCACAATGCTCAGCCAGCACAACCACACACATATCCCCTGCATTTGTATTACACCATTAAAAACAAATGTGTCACAGCAGTGGTAATATGGAGCCAGGACAATGACTTTAATATTTGTCATTGAAAATAAAATTTGGCTTTGAAAACAAAACCTGAACTGAAAAACGAAACATTGGCATTGAAACATTTGTATTGGAAAAGGTTGTATTGGCAATGAAACAAGTATTGGCACTGAAAGTTTCACTGAAAAATAAAACATAGGCATTACATCTTTGATGTCAGTAGTTTTCAGTTTCAACTTTCTGTCACCGTTTTGGCGTGGAGAGGAGGGGTTTGAGGGGAGGGGCAAGGAGAGCGTGATTGACATATAATCTGCATACCAAGGAGAAAACGTCACTCTTCACTTGTCCTGAACCAGTTGTCCTGTTGTCCGCTCTGAAGCCTCTGGCATCACCGTAAACCTACAGTGATGGCCTCCACGAGTTCATCGGGAACTCTTGAACAGCAAGTAAGTCTGCATGAGTTCACCTGGAACTCCCAAACCGCAGCTAAGTCTGATTGTCTCTGCCGTTGTTTGCTCACATAGAACCTAACGTTAGCTAGCTGTCATGTATTAGCAAAGGTTAGCGCTGGTTCCAGCGGACCTCTGCCAGACTAGCATAATGCAGGTAAAAGTTAACTTACACCCAGCCTGGTTCTATGTGAGAAAACAACGGCAGAGAGAAGCAGACTTGCTTGCTGTTCAAGAGTTCCCGGTGAACTCGTGGAGGCCATCGCCGTAGGTTTGCGGTGATGCCAGGGGCTTCAGAGCGGATGAGAGGACGGCTGGTTCAGGACAAGTGAAGAGTGATGTTCTCTCCTTGGTATACAGAGGAGAGAACATGTCCTCTGTCAATCACGCTCTCCTTGCCCCTCCCCTCAAACTCCTCCTCTCCACGCCAAAACGGTGACAGAAAGTTGAAACTGAAAACTACTGACATTGACGAAAAACTGACAATGTAAAAAAAAAAACTGTCACTGAAAAAAAATGGCATGAAGAAAAAGTCTGAACATTGTCATTGAAAAACACATCAGAATGCAAAAAATATCAATTTAAAATGAAAAAGAAATGTAATGCCTATGTTTTATTTTTTAGTGAAACTTTTTTCAGTGCCAATACTTGTTTCAGTGCCAATACAATTTTTTCCAGTACAAATGTTTCAATGCCAATGTTTCCTTTTTCAGTTCAGGTTTTGTTTTCAAAGCCAAATTTTATTTTCGATGCCAAATATTAAAGTCACTGTCCTGGCTCCATATGGTGACCATAACAATCAACCCACAGGCTACAGCCACAATCACAGCAATGGCTGACTGCTCATAACACACTGTAGAGAATCAGGTTGACTAGCCTCCACTATTTAACATTAGCTGCAATGATGCAGACTGGTGGTCAGTGGTCACAAACAGTGGCTGCAACTAATATTATTAATGTTGTCCATGCTGTATGCTACTGTCAAGGCCCGACATTCCTCTACGAATCAGAAAGAATGCAAAATGTATTGCGAGGTAATGCAAAATATTCAGAGGGAAAGTTAAAAAAATGTAGTTCAGAAACCAAATTCCCACTGTGAACTTTTGAGAGCTCTGTACTAAATGGGCCTCTTTATACAAACATGGTACGCATAAATTGTGAATTTGTTTGGTAGTAGCTGTTTGGTAGAGGCGCCCCACATTAAATCTAGATTTAAGACCATTATATTATATTATTCATTTTTCCTAAATAAATTGTGTTAAATTACAATCACCCAACAGTAATTACTAGCTAATACATGCACGATGTACAGAGAGTCGGAGAAACAGGGGTCAACTGGGGCTCCCCTAGCAGGTTAATGGAAAGAAAACACACAGTTTCTGTCTTGACTCTTTGCATTTTGATCCATGCTGATTTAAAACTAGATGTCACTGGGCGTCACTGGGCATTACTGGGCACCAGACTGCGTGCTTTAGTCAAAGACAGTGATGATGAGGTCTACAGTAAATACAGCAAGAGTTGTTGTGGAAGCTTGAATCAGCCAGGGCAAATTTTAGAAAATGGCCCAGTTAGTCAAGTGTGATACTACTGGGATTACGCTTGACTTTGATGCTCGACAATATGAACATGGTGTGAAATGCAACACTTTCAGTCTGCTGGCTCTGTTTTGAATGGATTTTAATGGCACTGTCAGCCACGACTGGACAAGTCACAACATGTACAGAGTACAGAGAAAGCCTCCAAATATGCTACCCAGGCTAGTTACGAACATCAGAGAGCCCTCAGTCTGTTTCAGCAGCCACTGTATTTCTGTACAGACGAGCATGGGGTGGCTGCAGCTCTATTTTTAACATTTGTCACTGTTCATGATTGTTTTGCTGTATAACTGAATACATGTTTGCCTTTGAGTTATGTGGTGGAACTTGATTGATGACTATCATTTATAGCAACAATAGACACATTTTTCTCTCACTGCATTACAAAATAGAGAAAGGATTTACTGGCAGAGAGTGAAACATCTCCACAGATCATCAACGGCTCATCACCTCTGCTTGCTCAAACCCTCATCACTGCTCCCACACCACGGCCTCGAGCTTCTTTTTACAGATGAAATGCCTTGTGGGATTGTAAATATAAATGTGCACTGCTGTATTGCTATTGAAAATGAAAAAAAAAACATGCAACAAACAAAATGACTTGGGAACTGCCTACTAAATATTGCATTCATTCATTGCAGTATGTAAATAGAAGTCATTAAAATGTATATGGATGTGTATGTTTTTTTTCTCAAACATTTGGTGACGTGTTCCAGAGTGTCACAGTATCACACCTGGAGCAGAGCAGCAAATCAGGCATCTCAAGTAGCCACTGAATGAGGCAGATGTGTGCTAATTGCCAAACTTGATGGGAAGCCATTGTTAGATTGCCACAGCTTCCCCGGGTGCCTTTTTATCATGGCTGCTATCCTGCTCAATGACGTGTCTGATGGTGATACTTCAGACCTGTACAGTTGTTTTTGGTTTGTTCTAAGCTTTGTGACTCAATACTTCAGGCCCTCTTTCCTCCAGTAATTCTCCTCTTTGGGGGGATTTACCAAATGAAATGTGACATTTGCAGAAATGTATAAAATTCAGTTCTTTTCAATTTCATATATGTGCATTTTTCTATCTTAGTGCTGCTACGTAAGTATCAATATAACTTTACTCTTTTCTTTATCTTTTTTAAATACACCCCACCCCCAAAAAAACAACAACAACAACAACAACACACACACACACACACACACACACACACACACACACACACAAAAGAAAAGGAAGAAAAACAAACCTAACCAGCTAAATATCAGTGGTTATCACATATTCAGCAAGTATCATGGGGTATCCAAGTCATAATAATAATAAAACACAACAACAGTAGCATACTCTTAAAACATAGTAATAAAAACACTATATGAAATCAGGTTAGGATTAGGATTGGGTTTTTCCATGAAATCTAGCTCGTTACCCCACACTTCATTAAATTCATTAGGGGTTTTTCTTGAAAAATTCAATCAATTACTCATCACTTATTATTATCCAATCACCCTCAAGTCACAACTTCTATATTTGAAGGAAAACTACAGTTTATTACAACTTGGGTCTTATTTTTGTAGCCCTGGCCATCATTTCTATCAGGTTTGATAACATTGTACTCACCAAAGTAATTGCTGAGATCTGGGAACAGAAACATGCAAAAAAAAAAAAAAAAAGTCATACGGTGCCGACAAACATGAACTGTCAAATGAATATATAGGTTGTATAAAAGATGACAGATTAGCCAGATTAAGCATCACTTTATTTGAAGATAAAACCGAAAGTGAGCACTAATATGTCACTTATTATTGTCTCCCCATTCCCTTCTGTGCTGGGCTTGGTGTTTCCTTGTAGGGAGTGACAAGGTCAGAGCCCAGACGCCAAACATTACTGTTGAACATTTTCTCCTCTCCATGTGAGCTTTTGGAAGGTGTGAGTTTGTACAGGCAGGGAAGGCCTAATTAAGAGTTGCTACTGAGTTGAATTATAGGTGGTGAAGGATCCAATGTTTTTGGAGCTTAAACCATACTAGGGCATCAAATATAAAATATGTTTTGCTTAATAAATCATCATCTGCCTGTCAGACTTAAAGGTACCCTGTGGAGTTTTTGACCCCTAGTAGCAGACCCCTATCGACAGGGATAGAGTTTGATAACATATTGAATTGAATTATCGAATCCACTTTCAACATTTCCAAGTAACTAAAGGCTAAAATAAGTCCAACTCAAGGATGTCTGGTCAGCTTTTGTCTGAGAAGCAGAAACACTACAGTTTAATGTTGACAATCTGAAGCTCCAACCTGAAAATGAGCCGAGCAGCAGAATATACGAAATGTTGATTCAATGTATCTGACACATTGAACGAACAGCTGCAGGCTCCTGTAGGCTACTTCACCAGTTAATCACATTCAAATGTTGATATGGATCAAAGTTCAGCTGACATGAGATGATCAGCTGATCATTTCTCTAGAGAAGAGTCACCACTCTGTTGATGGTGGTGGTGTTACAGTGAGCAACAAACCATCTTTGTCTGAACAGTGATCTAATCTGCTGCCGCTCATGTCTGTCATTTTAGTGGGTGAAGGGCAGCTAAAAATAAGAAGCTGCTACCTGAATGTTTGGTAGGTGACTTTTCTGCTAAGAAAAAGACTGAGGATAAGAGATTTGTCAGCGCCGGAGCTTAATGAATCCGGGGAATTTGTTGACCGAGAACTGGATCCAAAATGGAACCAGCAATCAGGGTAGTCATCCCTTGCTACAGAGAGCCAAAGTGAAAATGGAACTTCTAGGTTCTGTTCCAGAAGTGAGGACGGCATTAAAATATTTGTAACTATGCCAGTAACTAAAAATCCAGTAACACTGTGACATACAGTGTTACTGTATGTCACACTGTAATCAAATCTCTTATCTCTACCTGTCCAGCAGCCTGCGGGGCACACTGTGTCCTTTCAAAGGTCAGTGATTTAAAGCCAAGTTAGTCTGAGCACAGAGCATGAGCCAAATGCATTCAGTTTATTCTCCACTTACCTGTGTGGAATTAAATACGCTGCCATGGGAAATTCTCTTCAATCTGGATTTAGATTGGATACTATTAGACTTTGGCTACTTGATACTTAATGATGTTAAATTCATCTCTGAATTTGCTGAACCAAATTCTAACTGTGTCAACTCTAATCGTTCACTTCTGTTCCTTCTACTTGTCCTGAAATCCTGCGCTCATGGCTAATGACTATTGTATCGATTTGAATGTGCTAAAGTCATTTGTCAAGTTAATTGACATCCAGCCCTGCATTGTGACTCATACATGAGGTTCACCTGGTCCTTGAGTTCAAATACGTTTGGTGTATTTTCTTTTACAGAGTGTGCTCACAGTGGACCTCTTTACATCTACTTTTTGTTTATTTCCATATTTTGTTATAAATGAAGCTGACAGAAAATCAAATGCTTCCCAGGGAGGAGTAGCCTTTATCCTTGGCGCTGTGCCCCTACTCAAATTTCTCTTAGTGGTATTTTGTATTGACTGACATGGCAGAACACTGTGCAGTGGTACATACTGCAGAGCGGCAAGAAGAAGCTGCTCTGACTAAATTAGACATAAAATAATTAGACTCCCAGAACAAACACAAAGCATACAAACAACTTCCCACTGCTTCTCTGAGAACAGAGAAAAGCCCTCGTCTGTTCTCTTTTGACTTTAATAAGCAACCCCTGTCAAGTTTTCAGCTGAATATATTTTCCCCAAGATAACAGGCTGCTGTTAAAATAGACAGACAGATTCAATGGTGGAATGTGTCTAAAGATGGAGATATCAAGCAGGTAATGCTTACATGCTGACTAATGTGCTAACAATATTCAGAATAATTTTACAAAGCCAAACTTCAACCCTACCTGAGGGCAATTACGTGTACTTTTATTTCAGCCTCCATCAGTGCAGGATGAGTCACTACACGACCATCTGAGGAAATAAAAACTTGACAGAATCACATGAAAAAGGACAAGAAAAGAAGCCATGCTCAGACAGCAGGTGCTGTTACAGATGTCTAATACAAATGTTATCACATTGTCACATTGGTATCCAAATTAAGGTTGCCATGGTTCTGAGGTTGAAGGTCCAACTTTAACCTGGACACCAGCATACTGCTGGCTGTCATTCTCCAAGACATCTGCAGTCTCGGTTTTAGAACTGCACAGTTCAGATTCAGATTGCGATCTGGATTCAGGCCTGTATAGGCCACATTCTCATGTGGCAACAAATGGACATCCATTGAATCAAACCAAGCGCTCCCAGTTGCCCCTAAGCTGTATCAACAAATGAGTGTGTGTTCCTTCACAAACTCTGCACAGGAAGAGGAGTCAGGGCATCGATCGATGTAAATAAATTTTAAGCGTGTGAGATACAGAAAAGTAAAATACAGTGAAAGAAACATAAAAATGTGTAAGAATTGCAGAAACCCAGTGATGGTGAGGAACAAGAATAAATTTTGTTTTTTCTTTAGATATTAGTTTTTGGTGCTTTGGTTTTGGTTACATATTTATACTGAGACTGATTGTCCTGGTTTGTTTTATTTGTATATTAGTTGTAGTTTAGTTGGTGGTGTTTGTCTTTGTGTTGGTCTGCATAGCCCCTTTGTTTTCAGTTTGTTAGGTCAGTTTGGTCTGTTCAGTTGACTTCTTTTATGGGCCCAGAATTATTTGCATATTTTGTGAATTGTTGGCTTCATTTTTTGGGAGACTAACCCCCCCCTCCTTTATGAAAATCCACCCGTTTCACTCCTCATGAACTGCCAGCTCAGTCCCTCACACCATGCAATAGTTGTTGAGATATTTCAGTCTGGACCAAAGTGGTGGACTGACTGACACATAGTGCCATTCCCAGAGCCATGCTGCTAGCATGGCTAAAAATTCAGTATAATAAAAAGGTATCAAGGCCAGGAAAATGCCATCATAAAATCCCTGTTGCTGACCCCTCAAGCATCCACAGGGGGAGTCTAAAGACTACACTGGTTATGACTTATCACCTAAATTAGGTATGGCTCTGGTGACCACTGCAACACAGAGGATTAATGCTTAGCTAGACAGATACTATAATGCCCTCCTGTTGAGTGTGAAAAATGCATCACTTCGAGGAGACAGCAGATTTATGGTCAAGCTGAAGTATTGAATCGTACGTGAGTCTGACAGGTAGTTTTTATCAGTGATGACTTCATCATGAGTCTAAAGATCACATAGGACTGTCCCTGCTGGATTCTGGAGTTGGACACAATGGTTTGCTAACAATGGATCAAAGCAGTCTCCCCTCATAAGTGGACCGGTCTACAGAAAATCCAGATCTCATTTCTGACTGGAAAAATCATGCAGCCCTGATATGATCTATTTAATGCAGCGGAAGAAAGTTTTGACACCAATACAGGGAGAACACTCAGACAACACTTTTAGACTGTAATACAGCCTTAAGATGATCCACAGTGTACAGACTCATCTGCTCAGCCAGCACCACCCCATCTTCAGATCACATCCAGCAGGATTCTAAAAATAGGGTTTCGTCAGAAGCTTTGTCTCATTAAATCTGATCTTAAGGCTTTATGTGCTCTTTTCAGGCTCACGCCCCACACTGACTGAATGAGTGAACATTGCAGTAATGAAGGCAGAGCTACAGCCTATTTATGTGACAATGAAACTAACTTCTGATTAGAATCTGAATTTGTAACCCAAAATCTTAATAATTCATTGTGTGTTGTTGAGCTCCTGGAGGTGTGAGAGTCAGAGTCATTCCACGTCAGACCGTCTTTATCCAAATGTCCACAGCACAACATTAGACTGAGAAATGTCCGAGGTCTGATGAAACTATTAGAGAGCCAGCGGAGCTCTGCTATCTGTGTTTGAGCCGATCGTTCATCCGCATCTAGAGTAAGAACCCCACCAACACACACCATAAGTCAGTCAGTCCCTCCAATCACATCGCAGTAAAGTCTCTCAGCTGCTCGAGCTTCTCACACATCAGGAGTTTCAAAGTTCATCGGGTATTACAAGGCTACAAAACAGCCAAGTGCTTGTTGACGTAGTTATATTTCGCCGCCCCATTGCACCCATTGGCTAGCAAACATAAAAATAAAAGTAAACCATTCTGGTTTTAAATATTGCAAAAATGGCTTGGCAATTGTTTTATAAGGATGAAAATGCATTAATGCATTTTTTTCATGTTTCCTCAAGGAAACGATGAGGTTTAGTAAGAAACACTGAATATAAACACTGAATAATACTCTGTCATTTACAAGAAAATTCCACAGGTTACCTTAAGTATTAAAAAAGTCAATGCTAGCTAGAAGCACAAGACAAGACTAAATTACTTTTTCAATATTTAATCCTGCATGTATTGATTTTTTAGCCACTGGGGAACCAGCTGCACACAGGTCAACACAACAGTGATCTACTACCACATTATAAAGTTGTCATGGTGAATGTGTTACTACACATCCAGCAGTTACAGAGCAGCATGGTCATTCATGTGGAGTGGTGTTTGTGTCACCTGATGAAGTCCAGTATTCCCTCTCTGTTAGCTCTGTTTTTGGTCTCCACCAGCTCCTGAGGGAAATATCTGGCTCTTTAGCTGCTAAATGCTCCACTATGTTCACCAGCTAGTCTCTAACTGTGTCTGTCTGCTGTTTGCTGCTGAGCAGGTAGTGGACAGTGGGATTAACTAAGGAACAAAGTGAGTTTTTTCACCTTAAAGCAGCTTACAACAATACTGATGAGAGCTGTGAGAATGAAGCAAAACAGTAAGACCAAAACAAAGAGCTGAGGGGTTCTGCAGCTGGGTGGTGCTTCTCTGTGGGTTTGTCTCTTAAAGAAACGCCTTTCACATTACACATAGTCATTTGATCCATTTGTCAAGAAAGGCCTTCGAGGCAGCAGATCTGCCACGACAGGCCATCTAGGCAGCAGGGAGAGGACCCAAATGCAGACAGACCGCAGGCAGACAGGAGTAGTCCAAGGATTTATTAAATGTAAACAACATAAACTTACGGGTGACAAGAACATGGAACTCAGACAAAACAGGAAAACTGAGAATCAGGCAGGAAGACTTGACACGAAACTGACGATCTGACAACTAGGGAACTAACAACAACAATGAACCAACAACAAACAAAGGAAAAGGACCGGTATATATAGAGGAGTACTAAACGAGGGAATCACAGGCAGGTGAGTAAGAAAACAGGTGAACCTAATCAAAACTGGTGGGAACAAAACAAAGACAGGAAATGAAAAAGCACACAAGGAAACAAGAACAGGGATTTCAAAATAAAACAGGAAACAAGACCAAACAAGAGTCCTTCGTGGACCATGACACCATTGTTCATATGAAATTATTGATTAGTGCATCATGTAGTAGCCTAAACCTACCAACATTTGGGACATTTTAGTCCTATGCTTCCTTAATTGGAGAAAACATTGTCAGTGATGGTAATTCAGGCGGTAACTACTTTCCTCCAAAACATACGTGGCAAAGTAAACGAATATCTGAATGTATTTTGTGATATGGATATCACCATCATGACGGCCATTAAATGATGTCCCAGGCCAAACTACCACAGCTGCCATGTGCAGATATTAAGGTAAAAACATTCTTGTCCTCATCAGTTGGTTTCCAATGTCTTCTCGGTATGGTGGAACTCAGGTTCCCAGTCCCTCGAGTGGTACCTGTCCTCAGAACATTTGGTACTGGGCCACAAGCTGAATAATAGTTTATTTTTAACTTTATGGGCTATTTATTATTTTTGCAACTATTAACTTGAACTTGGCACAGTCTGTGCTCCCAGTCATGTCCCCATCAACAATATACTGACTTTTAATTAAAGGCAGATCTGCAGTCACCAGTCCACTGTAGTTATGTAGGTAAAACAGAAGAAAATATACCATGTAACATATATAACAACCCTGTATTAAAACAATGTGGGGGCTTCATTGGTGGGGCGTGTTGCTTCAGGTACAGGTGAGACAATGAAATAGGATCCAGGAAGTCCAGTGTGAGTAACAAATATGTGAATGTGAAGGTTTATCAGATGCCAAAACACTGCACAGGTTTATAATACTCACAGACTCTGGAAGGTTATCACAACGGCAACTTTTTTTTAGCCTGTTTCAACTTTTTTGCCGGACGACCCTGCAGTTTATTACTGAAGCCTTCTGTTATAGCGCCCCCGTCTGCACCGTCAGACTAGCTACATTCAAATGAATGAGAGAGCTGCATTTCTTCACGCAGGGCCAAAGTGGGTCTGAGCGTGTCCCAGTTCCGCAGCCCGTGTAGACAGCTGTACTGACTGTAACACATAATGACTGGCTGTTCTGTCGGATGCCGTTAGATGATGATCTCCTCCAAACAATCCAGAAGGATTTAATGGAATCTCTCCTACAGATGGCACTACAGAAAAATCTCCTTTTAAATAGCTGTAACGCAGTGGGTGTGGATCTGACTCACTTGATGAGTTATCCCATACAGGATTTAGGTATTGTAAAAACTCTTGGCTACCGTCAGCCAGTCAGCATGATTGTGTGTCATGTGTGCTTTGAAACAGATCCAGAAAAAAATAATTTTGCTTTGGTAGAGGTCTGTGGACTCACTTGCAGGTATTGTGTGATTGGCGCCTGCCTCCTCAGATCCCTCTGACCCAGCGCTGACCTTGCTGATGGTAGCTGGAGCCGCTCCTGCAGCTGTAATCTGTTGCCTATAGCCAGATAGAGCCAGGCTACTTCCTAATGACACAAAGAGGATTTCTAACCTAACTTCTGAGAGCAGTATTCTCCACTGTTCATGTAAATAAATCTGTTCATGCTCTCTGTTCTCCCCCCACGCCTCCCATTCGTTTCCCCCAGTTTACCTCACAGACAGTCGCTGTCAAGTCACTTTTATTCAGAAAATGCTTTTACCTAATAGCTTTGCTACCACGTGATTTACAGAAAATAAAAGATATAGAAGTGTTGTGAAAAATTGAAGCGAGATGCAAAATCTTAACACAAACTCACTTGTGTGCTTAAAACTTCAACCTGTGCTTTAACATGCAGAAGGTATTTGGCAGTGAAAAGTTTACTTTAATTTATTTGAGAGAAGGGACAGTGTAAATGAATAAAAACACACCAACAGGCTATTTTTCATCTGCAGTCCCCGGCCAAGGTGTTAAAAAGACTTAAAATCCTAAAATCCATCACAGCAACAAACAAAACAGGGCATGCAGTTTAAAGATTGGAAAAGGACACACAGCTGTTAAAAACAGTAACAGAACAACATTCCAAACAAGCAGATATCTAAGAGTTTAGTGCTGATGTGTATGTATTAATCATCCATTGTTTTAATTGCTAAGTGTTGAGTGGTCTGATGTGATTTGGAATTATATTCCACTCTCCTGAACCTCTGACAGACAAAAGGATGTAATCCATTGGCCTTGGATATTCTCCTTGAAGGCCAGTCCCCAGCCCGGAGCAGACCTGCATCACTGAGTGAAGCCGTAGAGGCAGCGAGTCATATGGCATGCCTCAGTCTGCCTCACCTATCAACATTAATAACGTGTTTTTATGAGGAGTGTAGGTCCGTGGTAAGCTGTCCCCGGTGAGCGTGCTTTATCCGTAGGATCAGCAGCAGTGCCTGGGCTTAAATGGGTCAAAGATCACAAACCTGCCATCCAGAGCCGCAAGAAACAGACTGCACACAGTATCTGAGCACAGTAGCTGCACAGGAAGGCTTTTACTCTAAAACTATAAAACAAAACAAAAAATACATACTGTAATTTTAGTTTTTGCTATAGGTCTATTTCAACCACCCCAATTGAGGCTATTACGTATAGTTATAGTTACTTTATAAAACCAAATTATGCAATTACTACTCTGAGAAGATCATATATTTCTCCCAGACAGGTTTATTCCACTAGCACATCTTATATTTGTACTGGTGCTGTTAGAAGAATGACAATATAATAAAACAAGCTACTGATAAAATACCTTTAAAACCTTCACATGATCAGCCAAACAGTCCATGTATTTAAACAGACACACCATGGACAGTTTTTAAAAACAGGATCAGAATGGATGCAGCAGAACCAGAGCTGATCTAGCTGGGTGAAATAAGCACCCACTAGCATAGCCCTTGCTAACATTATTGGTGCTGCTCTACATGGTGGTAAGCAATGATGGGGGAGCGTATCAATGCTCCCAGGGTCCTATGTTCCCCAGCTCAATATCCTCTTAATATGACACGTTAAGGAGACCTTTCAAAGGGTTTTATGTTCTCACCAATGTTTTTATCCAGGTTAAATGTTTAATGGATGTTTACCAGGGTCATTATGAAGATAGTTTTCTTGACTTTAGACATTGATTTCTCCACAGTGGCTAAAGGGATTTATACCATTCAAACTGCATTTGAAACATCCATCTCCCCTTGTTCTTCTGCTGCGAAGACAGCCCTTACCAATCTCTTACAATGTTAGTTTATATCAAGAGACACACATGCTGGGAACATAGGACCCTGGGAACATGAGCCCAATGCTGGTGGGGCCGTCTCATTAGCTGTGTAAACAGTTAATGGTCTGTCTTTTCTGGCACACACCCTACCTTTCACACTTAATGTGATCCCCAGTCCCCTCAGGGTGATATTTATCAAGCTGTCAGAAATTAATTGGCTGCACATTGCACAGGTTGTGACAGGTATGCTGCCCAAGGACATGGCTGCCCTTCATATTTGTATAACATATAAGCTGCAAGATACACCTACCGTCACTAAGTTGCAGAGTGAGCTTAGCAGGGACGGGGATATGCTTCAAACTACAAGTGATGCCAAGAGCGCGCTGGCATCCAAAGCTGTGACCTCTGCTTCTGTCCGTACTCCAGAGAGTAATGTTAATCCTGGAACGGAACGGCTGAGAAAAAATATGTGTGTTCTGAAAGCCGACACAACTTGACTTAATGCCCTGGCAGTCGTAGAGAGGCAAGATGCACAAAGTCTGAAGCCTAAACCCCCTGGCAAAACTACAGGCAAGAGGAGTGACTGCCTGAAGACAAACAAGGCGTCCTGCTGGTCCTTTGCTCACGAAAGCGCAAGTTAAAGGTTTATTAACAATTTTTTTTTTTATTCCGGCGCCGCTGTGAGTGGCAGCCTGTTGCAGCAGCTCCCGTTCGCGGTTTGAGTTTTTTTGAGTTTACTAGTTTGCTAGTGAAGTATACTTTTTTTTGCTATATATCTGTATGTATTTGCTATGTATTTTTAGTACTTGTTATATTGCTACTTTTTGGTGTCTTTGGCGTTTTTGGGACATTTTGTTTATCCTTTATGGAAACAAGACTGTTGATGCCCTTAGAGACCGCGTCCGTAGTTACCGCCGGCAGCCATGGTGATTCCATTGTTTACACCAGGGATCAGCTGTTAGCTCTCCGTCATACAGCGGTGCTACCACCCGGGGAGAGACCTGATGTGCCCAGCGAGCTTAGTAGGAGGAGACGGGGAAGCCGAGCGGGGGCTCAGCGCCGCGCCAGGAGAAGACATTATACACCCGTCCTCCCATTGATTATCATGGGGAATGTAAGATCTATAACCAATAAGATGGACGAGCTGGCGGCGCTGACCCGACATCAGAGGGAATACCGGGAGTGTAGCATCATGCTATTCACGGAGACTTGGCTAACCGCGCTAACTCCGGATACGAACGTTTCGGTAAATGGCTTCCATCTTTTTTGGGCAGACAGAGGAAGGGAGGAGGGCTGGCAGTGCTTGTTAATGATAGATGGTGTAACCCTGGGCACATCACTGTTAAAGAGCAAACCTGCGACAAGAACATTGAACTGCTAGCTGTTAGCATGAGGTCATACTATCTACCGAGGGAATTCTCGCATGCCATCGTGATGGTAGCTTACATTCCCCCCTCTGCTAATGCTGAGGCAGCCTGTGATATCCTGCTCTCAGCAGTAAGCAGGCTGCAGACACAACACCCAGATGCCCTCCTTGTCATCTCTGTTGATTTTAATCATGCCCCTCCGTCCTCCTCTCTACCCACATTCACTCAGTATGTTACGTGCCATACCAGAGACAACAGAATACTGGACTTATGTTATGCCAACACCAAGGATGCATACATCTCATTGAGTCCCCCCCCCGGGCAGATCTGATCACAACCTTGTGCATCTCAGGCCTGTCTACAGACCTCTTGTGCGCAGGCTGCCTGCTGTCCCACGCACAGTGAAGAAGTGGTCTAACGGAGCAGAGGATGCTTTGAAGGACTGTTTTGACACTACTGTATGGGACATTTTAGTGACGCTCATGGGGAGGATATTGACAACCTCACAGACTGTCTGACGGACTAAATAAACTTCTGTGTGGAAAACACCGTCCCCACTAGGACTGTATGTTGTTTCGCCAACAATAAACCCTGGATCACTCCTGATATTAAGGCTCTCCTCAAGGAAAAAAAGAGAGTTTTTTTATCGAGTTGAAGAGAGTTCAGCGAGAGCTAAAGAGGAGGATCAGGGAGGGGAAAAACAGCTACAGGAGGAAGTTGGAGAGTCAACTGCAGAAAAATAACACCAGAGGAGTTTGGAAGGGCCTTAAAACCATCTCGGGCCATATGGACTCCAAGCCCCGGCCTGCGGGGGATCAGAAGTGGGCAAATGACCTGAACGTATTCTTCAACAGATTCGATCAGGCATCTACCCCTCCCCCTGCCCCGTCTCCTCTGCAACCATCATTACCATCTACCCTCCCTGCCTGCAGCCCCCCCCTCCCCCCTCATCTCACCACTCCCCACAGCCCTCAGCTTACAGCCACTTAATACACCCACACCACAGCCTGGGCTGGGCCCATCTCCCCATTTCACACCCGCAAACACCCCCCATTCAGCCCCCATGCCCCCTACAAGCTCAACCGGGCTGTTCCTCACAACTTCCCAGGTGAGAAACGAACTGAGGAAGATAAGGGTGAGGAAGGCGGCGGGCCCAGACGGCATCAGCTCCAGACTTCTGAAGTCCTGTGTGGACCGACTGTGTGGGATTGCTGAGCACCTGTTCAACCTGAGTCTGAAGCTGGGGAGGGTGCCAAAACTGTGGAAAACATCGTGTCTGGTTCCTGTGCATAAGACCCCACACCCCAAGGACCTCAATGGCTATAGGCCAGTGGCATTGACCTCTCACCTGATGAAGACCCTGGAGAGACTGGTCCTTGTTCACCTGCGTCCGCTGGTGAGCCCATGTATGGACCCTCTGCAGTTTGCCTACCAACCCGGCATTGGGGTGGATGACGCTGTCATTTACCTACTTCACACATTCCTCTCTCACCTAGAAAAGGCTGGAAACACTGTGAGGATCATGTTTTTTGATTTATCCAGTGCTTTTAACACCATCCAGCCCAGGATTCTGGGGGACAAGTTGGAGCACGCTGGGGTGGACCATCACCTGGCAGCATGGATCCTGGACTACCTCACAAACCGACCACAGTATGTGAGGTTACAGGACTGTGTGTCTGACACACTTCTCTGCAGCACAGGGGCTCCACAGGGAACCGTTCTGGCGCCTTTCCTGTTCACCTTCTACACAGCGGACTTCACCCATAACACTTCGAACTGTCACCTGCAGAAGTTCTCTGACGACTCTGCCATCGTCGGCCTCATCACCGACGGGGATGATAGGGAGTACAGAGAACTGACCCAGGGCTTTGTGGGTTGGTGTCAGCAGAACCACCTCCAGATCAACGCGGGTAAAACCATAAAGCTGGTGGTGGACTTCGGCAGGCGCAAACTCCCTCCACCTACACCAGTGAACATCCAGGGAACGGACATTGAGATTGTGAGATCGTACAAGTATCTGGGTGTTCACTTGAACAACAAACTGGACTGGTCAGACAATACGGACGCTCTGTTTAAGAAGGGCCAGAGCCGTCTCTTTTTGCTCAGGAGACTAAGGTCTTTTGGAGTGCAGGGTGCGCTCCTGAGGACTTTCTATGACTCTGTGGTGGCATCAGCCGTCTTGTATGGGGTGACCTGTTGGGCCAGTGGCATCTCTTCCAGGGATAGAAAGAGACTTGACAGACTGGTCCTTGGATGCCCTCTGGACCCAGTGGAGGTGGTGGGAGGCAGGAGAATGGTGGCCAAGCTATCGTCACTACTGGAGAACACTTCCCACCCCCTACATGTCACTCTATCAGAACTGGGCAGCTCCTTCAGCAATCGGCTGCTCCACCCGCGGTGTCTGAAGGAGAGGTACCGTAGGTCCTTCCTGCCTGCTGCTGTCAGACTCTATAATCAGTACAACTCCTGGTAATCTACACTTGACTGTCAGTGTGCAGACTATTTGCTACTATACTTCATCTGCTGCTGTGCATTATCTTCATGCATATATTTTATTCATGATGTTATCTACTTCATATGTTGCTGTGAAATATTTTCATGTACATGTATATTATATATGTGCAATATTTTTATCTTATCTATTTGTTCATACTTACAACTGCACTCAGTCACTCTATTATTTATTTCTGTCTATACTGTGTACAGGACTATTTTTGTATTTTTCTATTTATTTTTATTGTATTTCTATATATGACATTTTTGCTGGCTGCTGTAACGCTGAAAATTTCCCCGCTGTGGGACAATAAAGGCTTATCTTATCTTATCTTATCTTATCTGGTACCAATTGTAAGACATAGAACACGTTCCACCAGCCAGACACAAGCTTAATGGTTAAATATGTGGGTGTGTGTGTGTGGTATGTAGACAATGAACATGCCAAAGAGAGTTGTTCCACTGTCTCTTGTGCAAAGTGATGGACCCTTCCACCTTGTCTGGATTCATTTCCTGTGGATGTGTGCTTCCAGAGGTTGGATCTGAAAGTCTTACTGCTACAGATGTGGAGAAGATAAACACTAAAAACTAGAACAATGAGAGGAGATTTGACCGGACTCTCCGCTACTGTGAACTAATGCCTTCTGACAGTGCTCTCATTAGAAACCAACGTTTGCAGGGAGAACCTACAGTGAGCCTGCTGATAGCTGGCTGGCTACACCATGTGTTGTTGGAAGTTTATGCCAGACCTGTCTGTGTCCCAGCTGAAACTCTAAGATGGAAGTGGAATTACCACATGGTAGTTTTTACCCAACCTTTGGTATATTTGACTTAAATTTCTTTCTGTCTTCTTCAGTCCTTATACTAGAGGTATGCAATCAAATGAGATACCAGAAATCATTTCACAAAACCCTGATGATGACCATACATAGAGTGTAAGAATGAAGATGATGGAATGATTTACATTTACCTGTAATGGAACCTCCAGATCCAGCTGGGATTGGCTCCAGCCCCCCGCGACCCTCTAAGAGGATAAGCGGTATAGAAAATGGATGGATGGATGGATGGAACCTCCAGATCCAGTTGCTTCTCTAATCATCATCAATGTGCAACTCCCCCATGCAGTACAGATGGACTATTCCATCACTATAGGAGCCACTGCAGCTGCTGCTGTGCACCTACATTTGTTGTTAAGGACGCTGAATCTCCAGTATTAAAGCCTCAAGGTAACACGCAAGTCAACATAACAACATTCAAACAAACAACATTCAATTCAATTCAAACTTATTTGTATAGCACCATATCATACAAAAGCAGTTCAGAATGCTTTACATAAAACTAAAATAAAAGAGCAAAAATGTGCAAATAAACAGAGACATCGATACAGAGACATAAAAATACATATACGCACACACATAGAAACAAGCGGACTGTAAAAATACAGTGTGTTCTTTAAAAGAATGACATAAATAACAGGGATCATTCCAAAAGAAAAAAAAAACACCAGGGGGAAAGTAAAGATTGATTGAAAAACTCCTGAAGGTAAACCTCCTTTCTCCTGAAACCACCAGCAGGGCCAGAGTTACTACAAATCCACTCACCCGTTCAGTGACAGCATGATGTCTTTAGTTGTGCTCATACAGCCTGTCTTTCTCTGCTTTGCAAGCATGTCTTTCTATTTATATTTCAGCACATCCATTATTCTCATCCATGTGTGTTTAATTTTAAATTTCATGTAAATAAATGTATACAATTAATGGGAGAAGAAAGAAGAAAAAGGCTAAGTTGTGATACACAAATCTGGCTTCAACTTTTTTACCAAACTTGATGTGTAGCTATAGAATGGAAGTAATGTATTTTGCCATATTTTGGTGAGAACATACTGAGCATTTGGATGGACATTACAGACATGGATTATGTGACTCATCACTTTTGTACTATACTGTAACTGTCTGAGTTCAAGCTGACTAAGGCTGTTCACTGGAGAGGAAACTAAAAGACAGACAAAAGACAGATATTGGACTCGTTTTAATCTAAGAGCTTATTAACTTTGCTAACATGGAGAAATCGATTGGCGAGAGCATTGTGAGAAGATCTCTGTATCCAAGATGTGGTCACCTAAATGTTTTCTTCCAAAATCAATAGATATATCAGTAATGTCTAAATGTAATTGATGGATGACTGCAGCAGCCGGACATTACTGCAGTTCCTAAAACCACTAAAATAACTGTAACAGTAATGGTCTCTCTGTCTCGCTCTCTGAGACCGCACGGAGAGAGAGAGAGAGAGAGCGACTGTGTGTGAGAGAGAGAGAGCAAGATAGAGGGTACATCCCTTAATGCCATCTACATTTTCCTTCCACAAGTCCTCCAAATGAAACGACAAAACACGTAGTTTGTCCTCTAGAACAACACGTAGAAGTGTTTTCTGGTCTGACACCTCTAACAGCAGGACCACGTCATCTGTCTGAGCCTTCAGTACTGTTGGAACATACATATGTTTTATACTGTGACCACACCATGGGTAAGGTTTGGTTAGGTTTGCACAAAAATCACTTGGTTAGGGTTAAAATAAGTACTTATTTAAGGTTTGGGGAGCTTTGCCGTCATGGTTATAGTAATAACAACGTAGTTAATGTTGGTGAAAAATGGCAGTCAACCATTTCTATGGGCAGCAACATGTTTTTGAATTGAAGTTATTTGCATCTGTATGTATTGATATTGTGTTTGTCAGGACATTGTTTAATAATCCAGGTCAATCATTTGTAGAACTGGTTTATCAGCCCAGATGTTTTAGGGAAAGTGTAAATGATCAAACACTTTCTACCTGACACTCAGAGACTTTCAGCCTCACATGTGACTGGATGGAAATGACCACAGACAATTCAAAGACAGAAAGACATCAGCCTCTCCTCCTCTCCCTAAATAGAAGATGATTCATGATACAGATGCAGATACAGACAGCTCATGAAGAGAAAAAGCTCTCTAATGAATCAAGAAAGGAGTTTCTGCTTCTTTTGTTTATCAGACCCACAGTAAACACAGATCCACTATTTTAACCAACAAATCCAACCTCAAACGTGAGAGTTGCTTCACTTATTTGTCCACTTTGGTCTAAAACAGTCATGTTGTGATGTAGTATCAGGTCAGTCCAATCAGCTGCAGCGTCCAATCACAGACAGATTTCTAATAAAGGGGCATGTCAGTCAGATAAAGGACTTTGCTCCTCAGAGCAGAAATAAGGATGCTGAGACGCCCTCTGAGGTCAAGTGAGGAGCTGGGAAATTTTTCTACATTATTTCCATGATCTGAATTCAGCCTTCCCTTTGAGACATCCGCCTTTTCTGTTCCAAACACCTAATCTATTCATGTGCTCTTCCATCTCTACTTTATCTCTACCTCATTCCCTCTCTGCTTTCCTCTGACACACTTCTCTAAGCACTTCACTCTCTTTGAGTCTGTCTCTGTGTGTGTGTGTGTGTGTGTGTGTGTGTGTGTGTGTGTGTGTGTGTGTGAGTGAGAGAGAGAGAGAGAGAGAGAGAGATTGAGCTTTTTCCAAGATGGATTTGCAGAGGCTGTCTACCTGAATAGCAAACCTCCATTGCTAATGTGGCACATTTTGAGGAGAATCATTTTCACTCAACAACAAACTGAATATCTGCCTTCTTTTTACCAAACATAGTCATAATCAAGAACATGGTAAACAAGAGAGTGTGAATTTGAATGACTGAAGATATGCACATAACCACTAAAATTTAGACAATCGGCAACCTCCAATCTGATTCTTTTATCGCCCCAAGCAGAGTCAACCAGCAGTGGGGTAGTGACACGTGTTGTTATGGACAATGAATGCTGGGACTCAAGGAGAACTTTGGTGGAGAAACTACAAGTTAAAGGTCTTGGCCCACATCAACCTGACATCATAATCAGACAGCAGGCAGAGAAAAATCTCAAACATACATGCCAGACAGGAAGTAGGGACATGACATTTATCTGAGAAAATTAAGAAACACAAGAGTACCAATCAGAGCACATTAACATTTAGTAAGATCACCAAGTACTCTACATTATTCGACCTGTCAAAAGTTTGAGTTCATTTTTTTATTACATTCTTTACACAGTTTGAACTTCCCTACAAACATTTCATTGGCTTACTACATTAAATGATATATTTACAGATAACTGTATAATTGTCAATCATTTGTTTTCAACAAGAGCAGTTTTAAATGCAAATGGAATTCTTGTGAATATAATAATCATCCAAATCAAAAACCTGGTGTCCAGCAGCTGTATTCAAATGTTAGACTACTGTATATGAAGTATGAAGTGTTGTGCTGTGTGTTCAGTGTGTGTTTGTGTGTGTGTAAAAAAATCCTCAACTGTTTTTAACGGTGGTATCAAATAATCAAATGAGTGAAGAACTTTCAGAAATTGACTGCATTTATCTGCATTTGTTTGATATCTTGCAGTTTCCACTAAATGATATTGGGATCATGGCGCTGTAATTCAGCCATCAGTGCTCTGCTCACTCTGCCACACCACTCACCTGGAAGCTACGCTGTCGCTTGCTGCTACTGCTGCTTATGTTCACATAGCATAACCTCCACCCAGCATCCATCTGTTCTTCTGAGTCAGTTGTTGTTATAGCTCCTTAAGTTATCGTCACTCCCTGCTGTGCTGAGATCGGAGCCTAGACACCAAACATCGATGCTGTCCGATATTCTACATATTCTTGGCGGACTGAAATACTGTTCCCAAAGGTCAAGAATGAACCTCCATGCTCAAAGTATGTGGATTCACTTGTTATTTTGAAATAATAGCTAATGTGAAAGCTATATATATTAAGGTTGTATTTCTGTGACTCTTCAACACATAAAGTTTCAGTCTGATAGGATGAGGAGGTGGGGGTGCCGAGACAAAACAGGGTAAAATATAAAGCAATCAATTAAACTAAAGTGATAACGAACTGCCTTCTCTGTGCTGTGACCGTGCAGTTATTATGCTCTGACCGTGCAGTTTATTCACTGCTGATGGGCAGTGCCAGTGGGAGGGAGCATGCAGTTCATACAACACACAACAGGTTCACAGGGGTGATTTTTTAGTTTCTGTCCAAGAACTGTTTGTCACTTCAGTAACATAATATCTATATCTAATAATATATATAATATATCTATACATAATATATATATATATGTTTTTTGTAAAATGGAGCCTGAAACATAATATTCACTTCTGTCCTTCAGACAGATGCACAGACTTGGGTTTGTGCTGTTTGTGTAGGCTCTGTCTGTTTAGATTTCAGTTTGACATGTCTACTATAATCAGCACAGACGTGTCGGACAGCATTGTCATCTCCTCACACTGCTACCCCCCTCTAAGCTTTCCTCCTCCTACATTGTGGGTGACTTGTTGCACTGAAAGCATGCCTCCCTGAATCTCACATCTCTTTGATCTGATCTCTCAGTGTCTGATAAGGAAAACCGGCTCCATGAGAGGAATCCAAAACAGACCGCTGGAGACGAGCACGCCGGCTCCTGCCTGCTGCTGTTAACTTGTCAGACATCTGATCGCTACTCAACAAAATGAAAGTAATCTCCACACTTACAACATTTGACTTGATAGGCAAACAAGCCTGCCTTTTTTCTCGCAGACACATAGTTGTCAGATAATATCACGTCTGGTCAGTACCACAAACACTGCACTGCCAATTGCCCAGTCTTGCTGATGAAGACCATAAGATGGCAATGGTAGAAAGTCTCAAAGAGCTAATGAGTGGACCTTTGAGTTGAGATTTGTTAGTCACACATGCATGTCATTTCATGACACTAATTACATGTAGTAGCTTTTAGTGACAATATGTAGAAACCAAGTTGTGTTAGCACTACAATTCTATTTCTGTAATAGGGAGCCAATAAGATTGATGGCCACTAGGGGTGTAACAGTAACTGCATCATGTGACTTTAATAAAGAGTACTGAAGAAAACAGTGAGTCTCCTTGAGGATTATGACGTGGAAACAATTCAAACAAGACTTTGATATCACTGACTTCTTCACACATTTCCACCAACCTTAGTCACCCCATCATGGATTCATCGTTTTAACATGGCTGGTTCTTGTTTTCTCCTGACACACTAAATGTGTACCAGCCTTTCCTGTCTCATATTGATGGGACTGAGCCAGGTGACTTTGTTATCAGTAACCACTGATAACAAAACTGTGGTGGTTACTTATTTCTTTAATATGCAGTGGTAACTCATTCCAATTTCTTGCACCACAGGACTTGTTGGTGTTAAACATTGCCAAGCACAAGTAAGTAAGGGTGGACGATACCGATCCAATACTGAGTAATATCAGGATGACCAATATCAATGACAATATCAATACTTTTTCCGATAAACCCTACAATCAAGCAACACTTGCTCTAGTCTTGTGGGCGAGTTCACCCAACCCTGTGAAAGTGGTCTTAGAGATACTCTGGGGATCTGTTGGGGACAATATGAACCACACTAAGCTGTAGTTGTGCCACCCTACTCTTCACTGGTAGCACCCTGAGCTGTTGGAACTATTGTCTGCCAATATGTGCTCTTGGATTCAAACCCAACAAACCTTCAAACCACCAACAGACTGAGTCAGAACTACTCAAAACAAGAGAATTGGCCAGCAGTCTCAAACTTTCTCTATCGATTAAATTAGCTTTTCTAACCAAAACCTGGTTCTGTTGGTCACTTTCCTGAGAGTCTTTAATGCCATCATTTCTCCACCCAAACTACTGTCTAACAAACATCCTCTGTAACTAACAGAGGGTTTGGCAGGAAGAATCTCACCATCTGGGACGGTACTGGTCAAACAGAGTATGCTCAGCTGAGGTTTTGCTCCAAAAAAAATAAATTCCATTCTGGCCATATGAAGCCATAAGTTCCAGTCCAAAAAATTCCAATAATGCAGCTCTAAATGAATATGACACAACTTATAAATAAGATGTTAGAGATGTTTGACGTTTCACTTTTGATGAAGCCAGGCTAGCAGTTATTTCTTGCTTTTAGTCCTTATGTTGAGCTATCTGAGTGCATAGAGATGAAACTTCGATAGATCTTTTCATCTGATTCTGTGCAAGACAGCAAACAAAGAGTATTTCCCCAAATGTCTTTAAAGCTGTTCACTATTCTTTGTTTCTCTCTTTGAATTTGTGGCATTTGTTATTTGTCAGTCCTCAAGTTCTCTTTGAACTGTTTTTTTCTTGTTCATCCTCTTATTGGAGATGGACAGGGGAATGTGTTCATGGTCTAAGTAAACTCTGATATCTTGATATAACATCCAATAAATAAAGCTTGTCTAAAAACACATCTCCCCTTGTTCTCCTGAGTCATAGCCTTGTCAGGTCACAATCCAACTGCAGTGTTTCATGTAGTGAAGTGATAGTGATCTCTCTGAAACCATGTCAGTGCAAGGAGCAGGGTACAAGCCCCCATCAGTCAGTAAGAGATCATAACAACACTAATGGTAAAGGTGATCCAGGCGCTGGCTTTGTGGCCTCTGTTGACTAATGAGGCTTGAAATGAAACAGTCCATTTGGCAATAAATCCCACAATATGTACTGTGATCTGCTTCCTTGTGTGATTAATGCATGTGCATGTGTGTGTGTGTGTGTGTGTGTGTGTGTGTGTGTGTGTGTGTGTGTGTGTGTGTGTGTGTGTGTGTGCGTGTGTGTGTGCATGATTTTGTAATTCACACTGAAAAGCCAACATGTTATCCAGCGACTGAAGGGCCTCTGCAGTCAGTCCCTCTGTGTGTTAGACACATCCTGTCCCTACATAGTGAAACAGTGCTTCAAGATGAAATATGCTACAGGCAGCATGTGCTTTTGCTGTTTTATTTGCATTTCTGTTATCACCATACATACATCTGATATATTTTTACAGCGTTGCAGAAATGACGCTTCAGAGGTTTGAGCCATGAAAATCACACGATGCCCATTCATCCAATTAAGAACATATATACATGGGTCTCTGCTCAGTGACATGCTGGCACCACCGCCTCTGGGCTGAACTAATAATTATGGTTTGACCAGTGCAGGTTTTTGAAGGCAGGTGCCTATTTTTATGCAGCGGTGGCATTAACCCAGAATATTCCCATTACTGACCATATTTTAAAAGCCTTGGGTAAATAATTCCAGACATCCATCATTTTGATGGATAAGAAGTAATTGCTGGCCCTGCAACATGGTTACTAATAACTTCACAAATTTAGATGAATGGAAGAATGGTCAACAGAGGTCCAACACAACAAGCGATCAGCAACTCAGGTTTCAGAGAAGCAGCTGCTGAACTCAGCAAGCCACCAAATAAGGACATATTAGGGTAGTGGGCCAGGTTGATGAGGATTGGAGTGTGGAACTGTGTGACCAGTTGCGGATCAGCATGCTGCAGTAAAGCTGCAAGAAAGGGAGGATCCCACAGATAGCTTTCTGTGGAACCACATCAGCATCATTCCTGTCCTGAACACACTATGTGCAATAAAACATCATCTCTCTTAGACATGGAACATATAACAATCTTCATCTTTCTGTTAAAATGGGGAGACTTTTACATTAATGTTCCGTACGCCTTCATTTTGACATGACAGCACATTTATGGAAAAAGACATAATGCTCGCGTGATATGTGGTACCTGGAGCGAGAGAGAGAGACGTAGAGAGCAAGAGAGAGAGAGAGATAGATAGATAGAGAGAGTTAAAAGTGTTATAATAAAGAGGAAGAAGAGTGCTTTAAGCTTTAATGACCAGATAGAGAAGCTCACCTCTTCTTCTCACAGTGAATCCACTCACACATTTGATCATCACTATCATCTTTTAATGTTACTAGAGAACCAATTCTGCTGTCTGTCTTATGAAAAATAAATTCCTTAGCTCACCTGCTGTATAAAACCTCTTCTGCTTCGGCTGCACTGCGAGTGGAAAATAGTTTTAATACACTGATCTGATATGAGAAGAATCTCATAGTTGTAACAGAGTTTCATAGTTTATTCAACTGATTTTGTTTTCTTTGTGCAGAAGAGATGATGAGTCACATATAAAATGTATTACAGTGGTGTTAGAAGGCGAAACCAAACGCTTAGAGCTTAGAGGAGGTGGAGCAGCAACCTGCAAGACTGAAGGAAGCCGGTAGACGCAGTGACAGAGTTGCTGCCAATTCACCATAGAGCTGAAGTCATGACATCATTTCCTGTCTAGCCTCTGTTCCACTAGCTTCTGTAACTCAATACAAACTCTCATTCAGCATTTCTGTCATTGGCCTTTCTAAAAAATGAAGAGTGCTCCTGAAGTTTACTTTCCACATTCTAAGACCAGTCAGCTCCACAACAGCAGTGGATATTAGAAACTGAAACCTCTGTGATTTTAACAAAGTTAAACAACAATTATTAAATGACGAATACATATAAGCGTGGAAGTGCGGGTACATGAGGTGTACTTACTCCTGGAACAGAACCCAGAAGTTCCAGTTTCACATCACAGTCAGCAGGCGGCAGATGCAGCCGTATAAAAGGAACTTCACACTATAAAGAGACACTCAAGACTGACCACATTCTTTGAGGGGGGTTAGCAAGTGTGTAGCAATGAAATGATGGCTGGCAGCGACATGAGCAGACATAAAGAGGTTCAGTGGCTAAATTCAACGACATGCCCCCAATAAGCAGGCTGCCAACTTTAACAAAGATACAGAGACGAAGCTTGTTATTGGAGATAAAGTGTGTAAGCACTCGCTGCTAGATGCAAATTTAGCTGCTGCTCTGAGACCAGCTCTGCCCCCTTCAGGTCTTTAGAGGACACTGTCACTGTACACAGTGCAAAGTCTAACATGAAAATTAAACAATATTAACATTAGCTAACTGCAGTTAATTAGCCCGACATGATCTCCAAGATATCTTGTGTCATTTAATGAACTCAGTAGGAGCATTGGAAATTAGTTCAAGGGTTCATTTACAACATACTGACCACAAAACAAAACACAAACATGCAGAGCACTCTACACTCATTAACTGATTAGTTCATTAGATAAGACCCCAAGAGGACAGAGTACAGGTAAATATAGACGTTATATCTCCTGCTGGGTGGGATTAATGTATAATGATTATTAATTACAAATGTGCTTATTAGATAATTAAACAAAGCAAGGATGCAAATAAAATACCCCACTCCAAGCAGCTGCTGCTGAGCACAGAGAAGGGAAACTGTTGGATTTGTCCATGAAGAAGCAGCGATGCATTATTAATGTTAGACAAAGCAGTTGGTGTTCAGTGTCCTGTGACTGCTTCTGCAGG
The DNA here is from genome assembly GCA_005408345.1 of Macquaria australasica. Classification (NCBI taxonomy): domain Eukaryota; kingdom Metazoa; phylum Chordata; class Actinopteri; order Centrarchiformes; family Percichthyidae; genus Macquaria; species Macquaria australasica. Next base: position 187,514 of record SEMN01000688.1, read on the forward strand.
AATGGAAGTTTATTCCAACACCTTCCCTACACCTGCAGGCCACTTATAGACAGAAAGAGCACAATTCTTTAGAGCAAATATCAGATTTTTAATTTTTTTTTACAATGTATGCTGGGGGGAGGGAGCATCTCTCTTCCGTTGCACCTCAGTATTATATTTGCTTTCTCTCAAAATGTATGTGTAACTGAGAAGCTGATGAGCAGCAGTATTCACAGACCTGCTTGTGTATTTTCTGTGTACCAGGAGAATCATCCCTGGCCGACACTGGAATATCTTCATTGAGGATTTCTGATTTTGCACATCTGTAAACATAACTCAACATGAGCTCACAGAGCTCACTCTATTGTTCATGTCGAGAAACTTTCTGTTTCTGGTTAAAAAAAAAAGATCTTACTCTGTAACAGTTTGTCTCTGTAGGGATTCTTTCCGTAATGTTGTTAGTGGACGTATTTTTCACGGGCGCAATTGCCTGCTAGGAGTGTGCGAAATATGGGGGGTCTCAGACCCCCTAATTAACAACTAGGACCCCCCGAAGATGGCAAATTTAAAATATGAGGGGGGCTCAAAATTAAGCTAATTATTTACTATTTGTCCGTATTGTAAAATGTATTTTCATGTTTAAATATTGAAAGGTGAGGAGCAACACAGAAAATGCAACTGATGACAGTGAACAGGCAGCTGATGTGTTACGGTATGCCATCTAGGCAGCAGGGAGAGGACCCAAGTGCAGACAGGCAGGGAGGCTGAAGCAGTTCTGAGATTTATTAAATAACAAAAATGCTTACATGCAGATCCATGGAAAAGAAACAAAAGGCAAAGCCGTGCAGGAAACACAGAAAGATTTATGTTTTATGTCCTTATTTATCCAATGGAAGAAGTTTTTCAACAGTCCTTAAATCTTGAAACAAAGTAATAAAACATGAGGTTTGGAGATTTGCTGCTATTCTACACATGATGTTGCTGTATAAATTGTGAATCTTTCAGAACAGCTCACCGGTGTCAGAAACGCCCACAAGGTCAGTTAACAGTTACAACCCGGTGAATTAATGAAGGTATCCACACTGTGCCAGCTATTAGGCAGAGTTTTGGAGAGGTGTGAGTATGTGTCTGTGACATTGAGTTTGTCTGAGACGACAACACAAGTGAACTGAAAACGTGGAGCTTCTGCCTGTTTTTAATTATTTATCTGTGTATTTGTTAACATTTATTTAGTTCCTCGTTGTGCGCTCCGACATTGTTTCCTGTAATCGGAGCAGGTCACCTCGTGAGAACGTTTTTTATAACATTTCTTATTTTTTCAGCTGAGAATGAAAATTAGTGCAAGGCTGATGTGTATATATACACATACACACACACACACACACACACACACATATATATATTTTTATTGGCCATGCCACGAGACCATCATAGAGCAGGGTTATTCAACTAAAATTCAAGAAGGTCCAGTCAGGGAAAATGTATTAAAGCAAAGGTCCGGAACATCATAAAGTCTAACTTGAGTTAGTGTGATATATGGTGATGTAGCCTAGTAGATGTATCAACATCTGCATGTAATCAATAACTGACTGTCAAATCAAATAAATTCAGTATTATTCAAAAACATTTTTACAATACTTATTGTCACTTAACATTTAATTAAACAGATACATAATACTGTAGATAGGTGTAACGTTCTTGTCTTATTAAGTAAAAGAAGGGCTGCATTTAGAAATAAGAGAAAATAAATAAAATAGCTTTTGAATAACTTAAAATAAAGTTCATAACTTGAGAAAAATAAAGTTTAGCAGCAGATTTTCCCTTTTTCTTTAACTGTCTAACACAGGGGTGTCAAACTTACGGCCCATGGGCCAGAACCAGCCCGCCAAAGGGTCCAATCCAGCCCACTGGATGACTTTGCAAAGTGTGAAAATAGCAGAGAAGTCATTAATTCCAATTTTTCAATAAAATGCACTGCTATTCCTACTGCACTGTCGTATTAAGAGCAGCAGGCACAAAGCCTTTCTGGCAGAAATCCCTGAAGGCTAATGTCTCCCGCATGTGAGTAGCAGGAACTATGCTGGATATACTATTATAGAACCCTTATTTACACTCTACGTGGCACAACACTGTCAAGCAAAGGCTACTGTTCATGCAGGAGCCGGTGGTAGAAAATGTCTTTGTCAAAGAGGAGAAAAGTGGACACAGAGTGTCAGGTTTTCCAAGAAAACATTTTGTGCCTTTGTAGATCCACTGTGATTTGTAAGTTGTAATGCACATAATGACAGTAGGCTTACTGAATGTGGATATTGTTGAAATTGCACTTATTTTTCTTAAGACATCTCAGGCTGTTCATCTGTTTTGTAAATGTATTGTTAATTAATTGTGAACATTTTCAGAATGTACTCGTACTTCTTCACATAAAAGAAAGGGAAAAATTTGGAGGTGTTATTATTTAGAGATTATTATGCCATGGTTTTACTGGTCCGGCCCACTTGAGATGAAATTGGGCTGTATGTGGCCCATGAGCTAAAATGAGTTTGACACCCCTGGTCTAACATCTTGACTGAACAGTCTCAACCAACTTTACAATATATAAATCTCAACAAATCTTAACAGTTGAACACTTTTACAGTTTCTCTTTCTTTCCCTCTTATATCCCACTCCCCTACTTTCTGTTGATTAGTGAGAGAATTGAGCTGTAGCTTGTCCTGCCAGGATTTTAAATCTAGGCCTGAATGGTGTCAGGGCCATTCTCATGCACATGTGGAGGTGCTCATTGGTGAGCCTGGAACGATATTTAGTCTTAATTATGTTCATTGTAGAGAATGCTGCCTCGCAGCTGTATGTGGAGCCAAACATGGTCAATATGTACAGGGCTACTTTCCTCAGACCTGGGAAAGCTGTCTCTGAGACTATTTGGAGCCAGAAAGTCGCAGGGTCACTTCCTCTGAACTGCTCTTTCAGGGCCACATCTGCTTGGAGATCAACCAGTTCCATCTGAAGAACCCCAGCATTTGCCCACTTGAAGTGCTGTGTGACTTCTTTTGAGAACCCCCTGACATCCCCTGGCGATCTACTGGACCAATTTCAAAACTAATGGTAAGTATTAGTCATTTCGACCCCAAATTTTGTAAAAATAGGGCCCAGGTTTAAAAATACCGGAGTTTCCCTTTAACTTACAGATGATGCCAGGACAGCGTGCCACTTATTGTAAACCCAGAGCAAAACATAGTGTAGTGTGCCGTTAGCAGCTCAATGCAGGTGAAATCCAAAGGTTCATCTGTTACATCCATAGTGGCTTTTTTTTTAACCATAACCATGATCTGTCCCTAACCTTAACCTGTTGTTTATTTGCTATAATCATAATCTGATGCCTCCCATTGGCATTGGACGTTAAAAAATTATCTGGAGCTATGCAGACTTGTCCAATATCCACATTCTTTTCTTGATATCGTAACATAATCAATGCAATGGAGAAAATATTTGGGAGGAAAAGTTTATTCAAAATAAGAGCAAGCAAATACCTGAGACAATGTTCTCTTTTCTTTACTTTCTACCTGTGTGTACTTAACTTATTTGTGTGTTTTATTCTGGCACAAAATCATCTGGACTCCTGTTTGTCTCTTTTCTTAAACTAACCCTGGCCAGATGTATTTATGTATGTACTGGAAAAACAGGTCCTTTTGCTTTGTTGTACATCAACACCAGTCAACTCAAATCTCTAGAAGCTCTTAAAGCCAAACAGGACCACTGCTGACGTGAATCTCTGACATTATTGAGATTGTGTGGGTAATACCAGTGTTATTTTTTAAATACGTATGTTAGACATGGCCTGTCTCCTTTGATTTGCCTCTATGACACAAAGCAGAGAAGCCAAGCGCTCATCAGTTGTTACATCAGAGACAAAACAATACTTCCAGGGACAGCATGACATCCCCATCAGACAAATATGGACTTCAGCACGTCCTCCACTATCCATCGAAATGTAGTTTCATGCTGTTTCCCTTCCCCCTGTCAGTTCTTAGCATGCTGCTCTGAATTAAGCTGTACAGCAGTCTGCCTTGGCGTCCAGCGTCTATATAAATGCTAATGAGTGGCGGGGTAGTGAGAGGCCACGGTGCTTTTGTCATGTTAATAATACATTTGCCTAAGAGGAAGTTGCAGGGCTAGGTATGGGGCTGCAGATGAGTGCCGAGGCTTTGAAGATCTAACACATTATTATCTAAAGTGAAATCACATGAAAAGGCAATGATTCTCACAGCCCTCACGTAAAACCTACTTACCTATTCTTTTCCTAAAGATGGAGGGAGAACGAGACAGAGTCTGAATAATGTGAAAAGAGGAAATGCTCGTGCCGTATCAGGTGTGTTTGTTTTTGCTGCCTCTGTTTGTTTGTGTTCACAAACATTCCCATATATACTGTACACCAAGGGCATGGGTTTGGTCTTGACTTATAGACGGCCTAGGGCGTAACCACGCATTTTTTGGGGGGGATTGTGTCCCCCCCAATACTGAGAAACTACCAATCTATCCCCCCAATATACAGTAGAAAATATGTTAAATATGTCCTCCTTTTATGAACCCTGTCAACAGATCTGTTTCTTGGTATTTCTTATTTATTTTCAATTTATTTTTGTTTGTTAAGGAAAACCCCCTGTGACCCCCCCTCCCAAATGTACACTTGGTTGCTCCCTTGCTCGCACACACAACTCGCGGTTGTTTGATTGACACCACTATCATGTTGTTGTTGTTATCAGTGTTGGTAATCTGACGGGTTTTTAGTTTGGTCAGTAAGTGGAGGTGAGTAAATAGAGGAAGACACGTTACCTAAAAAGCTTAGAAAGCAGGACCAGCAGCCGGACATACAAGTTTTTATTCAGACAGTAAGTTACGAGCTACCAAAATAGGTAACGTTTGCTTGGTAGATAAGGCAGTAGGTAACGTTTCAGGTAACTGTTACTACTGTACAGTGTACAGGGACTCGAGACACAACGTGGTTATTAACATTTAACTGAAACCACCATCTTTCACTGACATGGACCACACCCACACACACAAGACAGGGTAGAATGTAGGACTAATGCTTCTAATAGTGTGAAGACATTGAACCCATAGTGAAAGTGTCCTGCAGTAACATCTTCATGATCGTCTGATGTAAGTATGAATATTATTTGTGCTGCCCATCATTCAGTTTAAAACTGACCTCAAAGATGTCCTTTTGTGAGTACTGTACATACACCCATGGTGTTTAGTTTGGTCTGAAGTCTGCCTTTGCTAATGTGGCTAACAACATTGTTTTTGAAAGTGTTACACCTTCATTACTAGACATACAAAAATATCCAGTGTTGCTCGGTAGGTCTGTCCACCACTTCGGTCCAAACTGAAATATCTCAACAGCTATTGGATGGATTGTCATCGTCATGTCATTCATGTTCCCCTTAGGATGAATCCCAATAACTTTGGTGATCCTCTGACTGTTCATATAGCACCATCATCAGGTCAACATTTTAATGTGTCCAGTACTTAGGTTTATGACCAAATACCTGCAGAACTAATCAGATTCCCATCAGCCTCATCTGTACTTTGTGTTTACTGCTAATTAGCTAAAACACAATTAGTTAACTGTCATTATTAAGTTATCTGTCATCAGTCACAACAGCAGTGAAGGAGAGTTAACTTATATCAGTGTAAAATGAATAAATCAAAAAATAGGAAAGTCGTCATAACAACATGTAATAGCCCAGCAGTTGCTTGCTCTGTGAGTGGACTGTAGTGTCTCTGTGGTGGTCCTTAATGCTCAGAATTATAATGGTAATCAGTAGATCTGATTCTATGACGGCATATCACTGCCAAAATCTGCGCGTGCAAATGAGATCCTTGTGCGTGCAACTCAAACAGCCACGCACGCATATTATTTTTGCGAGCTCTTTCACAGCACTCGCATGCAGAATACTTCTGCTCGCGCGAGCAATATTGTAGCCTGCGAGGAGAAAACAATGCTTTGAGCGCGTACAGCTCTCCTGCTCGCAAAACTTTCACCTGCTGGCTCACGAGTGGATTTTCTGTTTGGCAGTAAGTGGGCGGATCCAGTCACCATTGTATCCCTAAATATAATTGGTCACAGCCCTCGTCTTTTAGGATTAGACGTTGTCTTTGTATCGGCTCAAGTACAAAAGAAAGGAAGAAGATACACTGAAGAAATGGATGTGGAAACACCTCACGTAAGAGCTATTTCATTTTACTAGTTTCATAATGCTACATTTACATTTTACTATGAGAGAAACGTTAGCTAGCTAACGTTACAGCTAATGTTAGCTAGCTAATCAGCTAATCAGATAACGGTAGGTTAGTGTAATAATTCAGGACCATTTCTCTCATAGAGAATCCTGCACAGGTTAGTTCTGTGTAATGACTGGTTAGGAATTGAAGGTGTGTATTAGTTCGTAATAGTTTATATACGATCAGCTAAGGAGCTCAGATGGCAACTGCCAACTTTTTTGCTTTCTTTTATTTGCTTTCTCGTGAGACCACACAGACCTCATTTCAATTATAAGATTATAATTGTTAGGATTTCAGTCCTGGTTGATTTGGTTACACCTTTGGCAGTGATGGAAAGTAACTAAATAAATTTACTTAAGTACAATGTTGAGATACTGGTACTTTACTTCCAATTTGTGTTACTTTATACTTCTACTCCAATACATTTATTTAATAGCTATAGTTACTTTTCAGATCAAGACTTTACATAAAACGCAATAAACTTCTAAAATACAACACATTGTTAAAGATTAAACCAGTGGTTTCCAATCTTTTTGTGGCCTTGTACAAAGAAGTAGAGTCTAGTTGTGTCTCATTGTCATGTTTCAGATGTCTATGAGTTGTTGTCAGTTCTACCAGAGACATTTCTCCTCTGTCGTGGTTTATTTTCAACAAAAAGACTCTAAAAACAACTAACTGAACAGAACTGAAGTAAGAGTTATAGGGCCCTTAAGAGGTCAACAAAACATAACTCTACTGAAAAATACAGCTAACAAAACAAGATGTCAACTCAACTGATAGACCTGAAAGAAACCTTTATGCTGACTGATCAAACCAATAAACAAATGCAGGGGAGGACAACATAAACCCAACACAAAGAAACCCTGATGAAAGTAACTGAACATGTGATGTGGGTGAGTGTGAAACCTTAAACCTGCAATTGTGTGGCTGTGGCCACGGCCATCACACCCTCTAAACTTCTCACATGTTTATTTTCAGTAAGTCTTCGAGGCTCAAAGAGGTTAAATTAAACAACAGTTCACAAAAAGTCCAAAAACTGAAAACATATTTTTATTTTCTTCTTTCCTCTCCAGTTAATCATCTCACAACCCCTCAGATTCATCTGGTGACCCTTTGAAGGGGCCCGACCCCTAGGTTGGAAACCACTGGACAAAAATAGCTAACTGTATATAAAGTAGCTCCACCTCGAGCAGCTACAACAGTAAAATACTGCTCTAACATTGATGCATCAGTAATAATCTAATGATGTCAGGACGAATCAGATATCAGTCACAGGGACAAAATCAGTAGCCTACTTTTAATGCTGATAGTACATTTTGCTCATAATACTTTACTGCACTTTTACTTGTAATGGAGTATTTTTACATTGTGGTGTTGGTACTTTTACCCAAGCAAAGAATGTGAGTACTTCCACCACTGACCTTTGGTTACTAGTGGTAATGGCGAGTGTGTTTTGTTTAACTCCCAGAGTTCCCTTCGAAATAACACACGTACCGACCACTGGGTGTAGCAAACTCTCCCTGAGTAGCTACAGAAGAACAGTTTACAGCACAGCCAAACAAACCGTGAGCTGAGAAGATTCAAGGTGTCACATTTGTTTAATAGAAAAGGTTATGTCATGACAGTGGCTACTCCGCTCTCCCTCTCCAGTGTTTTCTTGTTTTTCCCCTCCTCCCTGTGTTCCTGTTTGTCCCCAGTCTGTCTCTCTGTGTTTGTATGTCTATGCCTGGGCGTGGCCGTCTGGTTCCTGCTCCCGCCGATTCACCTGCACAGCTGTGGTTCATCCACTAATCACCCCTGCAGTCCTCTTATACCCGGTTCAACTCTCCAGTCTTTGCCAGATTGTTTCGTTCACCAGTGCGATAACTACCACAAGTCTCCTCAAATCCCTAGTATAGCTTCTCGTGTTTGTGCTTAGCCTAACTCTTACTCTCAGGTCTCTGCTACAGCTCCGTGTCCTGTCCACCCAGCTTGCCAACTACCCTTTGCCAGCTCGGCCCGCTCTGCTCCACCTGTTTCTGCCCCAGCGTCTGCGCGGATCTACCTGGCCCCGAACCCTTGCCATTTTCTGGTCCTTGGCTTTCCCTGTTCATCCCCCACTCAAGCCTCAATAAAACATTCATATTATTGATCTTGCTGAAGGTTTTGGGCTTTCTGGGGTCATTATTAGTGAAAACCTTAACAGGTTAAAGAAGACAGTTGCTGTCCAACATAGTATTACTGAACACTCATGAGTGAATGTTGTCTTCCACATTATTTGATACGCATGCATAAATCAGCTTTTGTCTTCTGCATTACGTGTGCATTGTTTGCTGTGAATCCCTCATGCGTGGGTACGCAAGGAGGACTCCATGGAATACATTCATCAGCTGCTGAGAAAGTGCCTGTCATCAGTAGTATCAGAAATGGGGTTTAATGTTACACAAATCTCAAGGACTTGTGTGTGACACTTGCATGTCAATTCAATAGAACAGTCCTTTATGACATATTCAATTTAATTGTTGTTAACACTGAGCCTGACAGGTGTCAGTTGAACTCTTTGGAGGTTTGAGGTTGGATATTGCATTGTTGCTGTATCAGATTGCATTATACTGTAAACTGTTTCTAATATTTTTACTACTGTCAATATAATGAGGTGAAGAAAATATTAGAAATTATTTTAAATGTATTGCAGTCCAATGTGAAAGATATAAAAATATAATCAAAAACAACACTTTATGTTAGCTTGTATTTATTTTACTGCATGACATCATAAAGGCATTTCTCTTTCTCTGGAGTGTAGATTAAGTTGTGAACTAGAGGCAGAGTTTTGTGTTGTTCCAGGCGTTTTCTGCAGAGTATCCATGTAAATTAGGTATGCAGCGTGATAGTTGGAGGGATCACATGGGACTGCAGAGCGCTGATGGAGAGAACGCTCAGCAAATCTCAGGACAGCACTATCACCTGTCTTCAATTACATTTGCCAGCAGAGAAGCAATGCACTATAAGATGTCTGTCAATACTCATACTCCTGCTTGTGCTTAAGAGGTGGATCTTTAGATTAGCATTTAGCCTTAGATTACAGTGCGACAGAGTGCCTCATTGTCCCAGTGTCTGAGAGCAGCTTTTAATTCTGACAGAAAGCCCTTCTGTCGTCATGATTTAACTGTCAACCTCATCCTTTTCAGGGTAACTCAGACCTTTCACGTCAGCTGAGTGGATCTCGTGTTACTGCAGAAAAACACCACAGACAGGACAACAGTGACAGATGTGATGATTATGATCTACAGGGACTATCTCAGTCTCCATTTTCACACTGTTCTACAGTGGGGAGGCCTCAGTGGAATTCATGTCAAGATGACATGACAAAGTGCAAACAACTGCTGATTGTCCTCTCAGCAAATATCTGCAGATATCCCAGATTACGTGGCTCCAGTGTCAATGTAAATGCCAGCCCATAGAAAGAGATACGGGCTGTCCTGATGGACCAGCAGCCTACGGCTCTCTCTATTTCCTTTCTTTCACACTACACTTTACTATCCAACTGAGGCAAACATGGCCACAATTCTAATAAGCTTAAAGGATAAGGCTGGTGATATTCTTCTTATTATTGTCAATAAATCCCATGAAAAGACCCAGACCAACAATGAATGTACCCTACTAACAACTATTGTGTGTGTTACCAAAGCCTACCTATATATCGTCTTCCTCTGTGCAATAGAGCTCCATTGTTGTCCAAAAATTATTTTAAAAAAGAATCAGTGCTTCAGGACTTGCCTGAGAATCCTCCTGTTGTTAAGTTTTCTTCAGTATCACAGTAATCCAGTGATAGTTGTCTGTACATCAATGGGTACACTGCAAACAGGAGCTGCTAACAGTTCATTCAGCTCACTGTTAATGGAGACAAATATAGGCTAAAAAGAGAACAGCAGCACCGACCTGTAACTGACATTACAACAGACATCTGAGGAGCTTTTACAGGGTCTTGCTCTCCTGATGGACAAATCGTCATATTGGTTCCCTAACAGTCCTATATGTTGGTGTTAGCATGTTTCCATGTATCAGATTAGCAACAACATTTTTGACTTCCTCCATTTTCACACAAAAGTCAGATTTCACGCTGAACTGATAAAAAATAAAGGTAGAAGAAAAAGTAACAACCCCTCAGAGATCCACTTTAAACTTTCACAGAGAAACAGGAGGTCACTGTGGCTGTAATTATTACTGGGGTGGAGATGAAATGACCCACATACGAACTGTTAAAATCACCCCCCCACCCCACCTGCAGACATAAATCCAGTCCACATGGGTCTTTGGACACATTAAAATGAATCAGAGGATCACCAGTAATTACAATTTATCCTGAGGGGAACATGAATGTCTGAGCCAAAGTTCATGACAATCCATCAAGTAGTTGTTGAGACATTTCAGTCTGGAATAAAATGGTGGACCAACTGACTGACAGGCCAACATTGCCATAAAAAGCAAACAACAATCTTTTCAGCCAAAAAAACATTTTGGACAATTTAAGTTTTTCTAATCAGATTTGACCCTGACTGCAGTGTCTTCCTATGTGGACAAGCTGAAAACCCTTCAAATGGTCCTGCTTTGAACTTTATATTCTCAGAGTGTATTAGTCTTTAAATTCAAGTCATACTTGCAACAAAGGAAATTGTAGAGGACAAACTGAGTGGCACTCAGTGTTAAGAAGCAGCCTACTGGTTTTGTTTGGCCTCTTGGAGAACAATGCTGGTAATCACATGGTGTTTGCCAACAACAAATAGAGAGGTTAGTTTCCTCTCTCATTCTCTGACACTCTGTCTCGTCTCGGTTCTGGCAGCCAAGAGAAGGCTTGTGTTTGGTCAAATCCAAGGCCCAGATATATATAGTGTGTCAGCATTTTCAGATTATGGAATTCACCTGTGTCCAGTCCAAGCCTCCATGGCTGTCAGGATTGTCTTGTGTTGAGCTCACTGTGACTCAAGTTTTCTAAAGTGTTTAGCCCATCCAACAAGTACTTGCCTTTAAAGGACCAGTGTGCAGAATTTAGTGGCATTTAGCAGTGAGGTTGCAGATTGCAACCAACTGATAACCCCTCCGCACACACACACACACACACACATACAACTTGCGAAAAACACGGAAGGCCCTCTCTAGAGCCAGTGTTTGGTTTGTCCATTCTGGGCTACTGTAGAAACATGGTGGTGCAACATGGCAGCCTTCGTGGAAGAGGACCCGCTCCCTCTGTAGATATACAGGGCTCATCTACAGTAACGAAAACTCAACTATTCTTATTTTCAGGTGATTATACACTAACAAAAACATACTTATGAATATTTAATTCCATTTCTGCCAACAGATCCCCCTAAATCCTACACACCTTTAAATCCTACAGAAATAGAGCAATACAACTGCTAAAGCAAATAGCAGTTCTCTATGTTAAATGTCAGCAGGGACACAATGAAATAAGGTGACCAAATAAAATGTATACAAGTAAAAAATAAACTATTGCAGTCATCCCCCTTGTAAATCCACCCAATAGTGCTTCAGTGTTTGAAAAGGATTGCAGATTTTGGCTAAGGAAATATGTATTTCATTCACTGATTACATTCCAAGAAATCATGGATTTTATGGTTATTGATGGATATCCATATGCTAATTTAACAGATGAACTCTGAGGAGCTAAAGCAATATGACAACAAATGCAGCCCCTTCATCTATTTCCGTGCCTTCACTGTCCCCACAATGGTTTCAGTTTCACAGTATGCAGTAATGGCAGCATTTCAAGAATGCAACTCATAAATCACACAACATATTCATTTGTAGCATGTTTGTCACTGTATGTGAAATGCATTCCTATGAACACAGAACTAACGAATCAAGTTACGTGATTAAGAGGATTTTTTTTTTCTTTTTTTGGCTTTTCGTCTTTATAAGATATAGACAGCTTTAGAGAGACAGGAAATGGAGGAGAGAGAGGGAACGACATGCAGGAAAGGGCCCGGGCTGGAATCGAACCCTGGCCCCTGCGGTGAGTACTCAGCCTACGTGGTATGCGATCAACCCAGGGCGCCCCAGGAGCATCATTTTAATGCAGTTCAGTGTTGTTACATGCTCTGTACTCTAACAGGAGAGTGAGTGACATGTCAAACAAACACAATCCGTACAGGCTAGAGACGACATCTCATTTGCCAAAATATAAGTAAAAACATTAATGAGGTAGGTGTTTCAGAAAAAGACACTTCCCACCATGGCCTTCTCAGAGCTTATATGTTGCTAAAAGGGTAAGTTCACATTTTTTCAAGTCTGTCTTGCTTACATGTCCATATACATTGAAAGAGATACTGGTGGCTGTAATCATCAGCATCACTGTAAATGTGCCAGTGTTAGCCAAAAGGCTCATTTTCAACTGCCTGATTGAATTAGCCATTAGGAAGATACCCATTTGATTCTTCTAAAGCAGCAGTCACTCCACAAAGGGACTTTCACTCGCCCATGCAAAATAGGTGTGGTCGGAAACGTGGTGACGTAGTGAGCAGCTGACACCAGGTTTTCTGTAGGATGAGTTTGGCTTCTGTGAGGCCTGAAAAATCTGCACTGGCTTCCCTCAAGCTGTTTTTCTTTGTCTCTGTTCAACTGTAGTTATTAGCAAGTGCATGAGGTGGGCAGCAATCTCCGTCCTGTCCACACACACAGTCTCTACTGTAGAGCAGTGAAATTATCATCATCAGAAACACACACACTGTCTACAACATTCTGGCAGAATGTGTCACAGCAACCCCTATATAATGTCAATGTCAGTCTTAGCCAGCAAGTTTATCTTCCCCCTGATCAAATGTTGTTCTCATACGTTCTCACTCACAACCAATGTCACAACACATTGATTCAATCATGAAACTTAATGTGGCAAACCACTGTTCATATTTTTTGATTACATTTTAAATGTCTCCATAATAAAATTGTCAGGAGCTCCTCTGCTGAGCGCCCTGGACACAAATCAAAGACCAGCTGAGAGGAGTGGAGTCAGGTTTTACAAAACCTTGAGTACTATTATTCAACTGAGTGCTACTTTCTGAGTGTAACACCAGTCTCTGTGGGTATTTTTTAGCCAGGTTTGTGGCGTGACTGGAGGGATGGCAGTGTAGGTCAGGTCTGTTGGTGCATAACTTTGGTCCAGACTGAAACATCTCAACAAATGGGATGAATAGAAATGCTGTCAAGACATTCACAGTCCCAACTATTTGGATGGCTTGCCATGAAATTTGTTACAGATATTTAAGGATAAAACCTAAAGATTTTGTCAATCCCTTAACTTTCCCTTTAGCTTTAACTTTTTCATCATCAGGTTAAATTTTATGGTTCAGATTGAAATGTCTATTGGACCTCAATGATTGGTTCATAGGAACATCTCTGAATTGTAATAACTTTAATGATCCTCTGACTTTTCATCTAGCACCATCATCAGGTCAACATGTTAATGTGTCCAATACTTTGGTTTATGACTAAATACCTGCAGAACTAATGACATTCCCATCAGCCTCAGATGTAGTTTGTTTTTACTGCTAATTATGAAATGTTAGCTTACTAACAATGTTGGGCAGTGATGCATTACTTAGTAACACGTTAGAGTGATGTTACGTTTTTCAGTAACATGTAGTGTAAGGGATTATAATTTCAAATGTAATAATTACAAACACCAGTTGGACGTGCCTGGAAAACCTCTAAAGGGAGGCGTCCAGGAGTCATCCTAATCAGATGCCCGAACCACCTCAACTGGCTCCTTTTGATGCGAAGGAGCAGCGGCTCTACTCCGAGCTCCCTCCGGATGTCCGAGCTCCTTTCCCTATCTCTAAGGGTGAGCCCAGCCACCCTGCGGAGGAAACTGGTAGGAGGCCCCGGGGCAGACCCAGAACACGCTGGAGGGATTATATATCTCATCTGGCCTGGGAACGCCTTGGGGTCCCCCAGGAGGAGCTGGAAAGCGTTGCCGGGGAGAGGGACGTCTGGACAACCCTGCTTAACCTGCTGCCACCGCGACCCGGCCCCGGATAAGCGGAAGAAAATGGATGGATGGATGGATGGATAATTACATCACAGAAACTAACCCCAGTAACGCTATTTTGACATCTTTGGGCTCGGTTCATTTGCTGATGTACCTGGAGTTTGATTTGGGGTTTTATTAGTTTCGTCTGTGTGTAGTTGGCAGACTGGTCCGGGACATGTTAGCTTGGAGCAGGGGCAGTAGGCTAGCCTCTATCAAACTAGGAGCAGTGCACCTCCTGGTTACTCAAAAGTAACCTGCCTAACACTCCTTGCTAACATGGGAAACTGAAATGGAGACCATGGAAAACCTTACCTGCACCAGTTAGCAGTATGTTAATGCTTTCATTGTGAGCATGTTAGTATGATGTTAGCATTTTGTTAGCTGCCTCACAGAGCCACCAGCTCTTCTTAACATCTAATAAATTATAATGAACAAAAATGATATACTGAACAAATAATGTCACGCTTGATGCTCTTCCTCTAGCAAACATTATGCATCTGGAACATTTAAATGAGAAAAACATCTGCATAACAAAGAGCCAAGAAAACGTGGTTAGAATTGTTAAATTGCGTGAACCCATTTGTGTGAAATTGGTACTTCTAAATTCTTGTGTTTGAAGACGCTGTGCAAGTTGAACAAAAACAATTTGTCTTTTATTCCTTATACTGTTTCAGATCTGAAAGAAATCTGCAACTGAAAGAAAGATTCTGTCAACATGGTGTGTTGTCCGAAGCAAATAAATTGGCTCTGCTGGAGAGACAGCTGGAATACAAAATGAAAAAAAGAACACATTGAGAGCAGCCAAGACAGACAGAGAGAAAGATGTGGGCAGAGATGCAAATGACATTTCTATCAGAGTGACGACTGAGATAAATGTGCAGAGCTTTTGCTTCCTGTTTGATACGAAATGACTTTTCATAACTAAAGAACGTGTGCTTTTCTGTCCAGTCTCTTTCAATAGAGGCCATTAAGATGGACGTCCGATTTGCCACGGGGAGGAGAGCAAAGGCTTTTTTTTTCTCACTGAGCGAATGTACTGAAGTCTGCACTCAAAGAGCAAGGTCACTCTACAGCAATTTAATGACATGAACATACTACACAAGTGTACTAAACACAGAGTCTATTTCACTTGTCCATATTTGTAATAATGTCAAACAAACATTCTTTGTATAGCAGTTCTCACAAAATGAGGTTAAAGTATCACATAAAATACCAGTTAGAGAAAAAGGATCAAAAAGTGACAACAACAACAACGAGATATCATCATTTATGGGCAAACATTAATATCAGAATGGATTTGATTCGATTCAGCTTTATTGTCACTGCATAGAGTAGAGGTACTAAGACAACAAAGTGCAGTTTAGTCTAAGCAGAGGTGCAAAAAGCAGTAGTGCAGTCCTTCCTGTAGGTCATAATGAGCTCTTTGGTCTTTTTGGTGCTGAGGGTCAGGTTGTTGTCAGCGCTCCACACTGCCAGGTGCTGGACCTCCTCCCTGTAGGCCGACTGTTGATGAGGTTGTCTACAGACTTGATAATGGTATTGGAACCATATACAGGTGTGCAGTCGGAGGTGAGAGGCATAGAGGACAGCTGACTTTACAGATTCCTGCCACCTATTGTTTGTATTGTTTTGATTATTCTGTTGTAAATCAATGACTGTTATTTAGTAAACCTGTGTGTAGAGCCGGGCTGTGACAAGATTTTCAATGTATAATGTGAAAACAGTGTGACCTTCACAGTGAAAGGGGTCTCTGGTAGTGATGAAGCTACAGAGCATTATCAGCTGAATCGTTACAGAGATTCATAGTGAGTTTCAGCTTATAGTTTATCTGTCCAGCTGCAGCTTTACTGTTTTGGTTCCCTCTCAGAGAAGAAGCTGTAAAAAGCCACTGTCCACTACCTGCTCAGCAGCAAACAGCAGACAGACACAGTTAGAGACTAGCTGGTGAACATAGTGGAGCATTTAGCAGCTAAAGAGCCAGATATTTCCCTCAGGAGTTGGTGGAGACCAAAAACAGAGCTAACAGAGAGGGAATACCCTCTCTGTTAGATGATACGTTCACAGCTTGTTTCTGCTGAAAACAAGTGGACAAAACAATCAGTTAGTTCAGGTTTGTCTGCTAGACTGACAGGTGTCTCGGCCAATTAGTTGTGGTGGTTGCCACTTACCTGCCCCACCTCAGGTGCACCTTGGGGCTCCAGCAGTAACTGAGCGTCTGTACATTTGGGATAACTGTGGTGTGCAGACCTTGAACGACAATCAGCTCAGTCTGAGATGCAGTACAGCAGGATCTGTTGCTTCATCGTAGTGCAGACAATACCACCTTCAAAATGAAAAAACAAAACAAATGTTAGCTGTACTGCTAAATCCACGACTGAAGTGAACGGCCCCACTATTCAAGGAAAACGTGAGAAGCTGACAGAGTGTGCTAGGTTTTCAGCCACAGTTGTGACAGAAATATATTAATAACATATTTCAGTCCTAAAGATTGTTATATTATCATTTTATGAGTAATAGTTTATCTTATGTATAGATGAAGTAAATGTTTTGCATGTAAGATTGCTATAATCTATTGTCTTTTTTTACAGAGCTTTTCTGATGCCTTGGTAAATCAGGCCCCAAACATGCAGCAGTCTGCTCATCTCTCGTCTCCAGGGTGCCGCAATAAAATCCAACCACATGTTTGAAAGCTCTCATAGTGTCTGGGACACTACATGTTGGACGTGCTGCTGCTTTAAAACTGATCCTCTGACGTGTGTTTGGGTTGCCTGTACTACATGGGTGATTCCTGTGAGCACACACCCCAGTTAGCACCATTCTTTCATGACTGAAGAGACTGATTGCCTGCAGTTTCTGAGTGAGTAGCCCCATAGCTACAGCATGTCCTGATGCCATGTATGCAGTTACATGTTGAGTTAAGTATAAGGTTTGGCAACGTCTAGTGTGCCATGTACAGCCTGTACAGTGTGCTGTGTTGAGTGTGGAGATAAGAGGGTTGAGGCTGCACAACACGATATGTATAGCAGAAGAATGTCTCACTGCACTTATAGGATAATACCATTATAATATTCTTCCTTTTGCTATTAATTTCCATCAAAATTCATAATGCACAGATATTTTCCACAGTGGAATAGATATAATAGAATAGTGACAGAAAAAGAAAAAAACATCACACTGGTATTATAATTGATTCTACCTGTAACTGTACAGCAGCAGAGAAGAGGATCATGCTGCAGGAGAGGTTTGTGAAGCTTCTGTGGACCAATGGTGACAGGGGACAGCCACTGACACCTGCACAAACATATGATGAGACAAATTCTTATTTGAGTTATTGCACCCCATTAGTTACTGTGTTGGTAGTTCTAATTTACATACCACTCATCCTGCAGTCAATTACATGAATGATTTGGATTGTGTTGTGGGTTTTTAAATCGGTCAACTTAGGTTGACTTGCAGTGTGTCCCAATTCCACAAGTGTGCTGTTGATGGACACATTTTCCCATAATGCAATGCATAAAAGAAATGGAGGAGTTGGAAAAACATTTGAACCAGTTGTAAATGGTGTTGAAACTGCATCAAGAACAGAAACACAACTGCATTTTTTGTAAAAACATTTTGTTGTCTCTCATTTTATAGTTGGCAGCTTCTTTTTCCTGTTAGTACAAAACAAACATGTTGATATGTTGTATACAACAGTTAGTATTGTATACAATGTATCAACATGCCTGTTTTGTACTATAGAGTAGGGATGGGTATGAGAAATAGATTAATTGATTTCTTATCATACATGTACCTGATCAATAATTTTTTGCTATTCGATCTTTTTTCTTTCAGTATCTATGGATTGTGAGCACGTTCACATGAATTAATTCATATTCTATAAATTATTCCAATTAGGGAACATTTCTTCTCTGTGTGAAGACTCCATCTGGAATCCACTATATTACATGATGACATCCCTACTATAGAGAGCAGTATATACTGTACACAGTTATCATGTACAGCTTTGGGAACAGCCTCAGCTGATTGTTGGTTTGATGGTTCTACATTTCTGGCTGTGTGGCTCTGCAGCGCTGTCCATGGTGCTGAATGCTCTTCACATACAGTAGGAGGCATGGTTGCCTGCTTCTTGTTGGGCACACACACACACACACCCTAGATTACGTTATCTACCACTATCCACCCCCCCATGCACAGTCTCCCAAAGGTTACCCAGCATCTGAGAAACACAATAAGACAAACTGCTGTTTCATAACCAGCTGTAAATGGTGGTGAATACAAATCATCTTCTTACATAATGGACCATTTGTAGAAAACCAGTCAATATTCAGGTCACCAAGAAGGAAGATGTCCTTACTTTCATCCGTCACTATATCTAGATTTTCACATATTTTGTCAAATACAAATACAAACAACAACCAACTAGAACAAGCTTACAGCCACATTAGTTCAATGTCAGTTCTCATAATATCTTTTCACAGCACAACTGAAATGTGTTCCTGAATGTAAAATGCAACACAGCCACCATACTCCACCCTGTCGCCACCCTGTCTCTTCTGTATAACCTATATCCTTTGACAGCCAGCTCAGGATCATCAAAAGTAGTGTCCTGGTGTGTTTCTGACAGTGCTACAACATGAATATTGTCTGAAGAACAGATTCTGGTAATCTCATGAACGAAACCCTTCCTTGGCAAACTTAAAAACAGATGTAGTTTTGTTATTTGGGCACATAAAACAAACAAAAACAGCATAAAAAGTTAAAAAACGAGACAAAATTGTACCATGAGGTTCTTTAAGCTGATGACTGAGTTTGTCCCTCCCTGGGAATGATGACCAGCTTATCATACTTCAGGTGGCTTCATCACCTCTTTCTCAGGCAGGTTTCAATGTGGGCAACAGCTCTCTCCTCCTCAGCTGCACAGCCTCTGAGAAGTCTTTTCTATAGATGTTTGTGCCCTTTAATTTCTCTTTAAGTTTACAACAATTCCCCCCCTCCTGGCCAATTGTGGGTGTGCTCAATGTACATATTTATACCATCTAGTCCCATGTTGCCTGAGAGCATTTGTCAAACCCTCTTCTCTGATCCTTTCTCATCTGCAATCCCATCAATTAAAGCGCTTGTCCTGCTGCACTGATTTTCAATATAGTCCAGCATGGTAAACATTCCATCCATTTCCTGCTTTGAATTCATTGTGTCGATTCTCAGAGACAAGGCATGACAGCCATCTTGTACTTATACCCTTCAAGAACAGTTCAGAAAATAAAACACTGCATTTTTTGTAAATACATTTTGTTTTCTCTTATTGCAGTTTAGTTGGCAGAGGTGTTCTAAAGACTTCCAACGGCATCACTTTAGTCAACATAACATAACATAGATCCCGTACAGATCAGCACATATACTGTGTATCTATCTATCTACCTATCTATCTATCTATAAAAAAAAAAAAATTCCCCACTCGCCCCTGTGGGCGGTCTATTCCTCCTTCAAGTTTGTCCACCACTACTATGTCCGGTTGATTCGCCATTACCAGTTTGTCAGTCTGTATCTGGAAGTCCCACAGGATCTTAGTTTGGTCATTCTCAACCACCTTCGGAGGTGTGTCCCATCTTGACCGTGGGACTTCCAGCCCATACTCGGCACAGATGTTCCTGTACACTATGCCAGCTACTTGGTTATAGCGTTCCATGTACGCCCTGCCTGCTTGCATCTTACACTCCGCTGTTATGAGCTGGATTGTCTCAGGGGCATCTTTGCACAGTCTGCACCTGGCGTCCTGCCTGGTGTGGTAGATCCCGGCCTCTATCGATCTTGTGCTCAGAGCCTGTTCCTGTGCTGCCATGATTAGTGCCTCTGTGTTGTCTTTCAGTCCAGTCTTTTCCAGCCACTGGCAGGATTTCTCGATATCAGCCACTTCTTCTATCTGCCGGTGGTACATACCGTGCAGGGGTTTGTCCTCCCATGATGGTTCCACCTGCTCTCCTTCCTCATCTGGCTTCTGCTGCCTGAGGTACTCACTAAGCATCTCATCACTTGGGGCCATCTTCCTGATGTACTCATGGATCTTTGTTGTTTCATCCTGGATAGTGGTTCTGACGCTCACTAGTCCTCGGCCTCCTGCCTTCCGGTTAGTGTACAGTCTCAGGGTGCTGGACTTGGGGTGAAATCCTCCATGCATTGTGAGGAGCTTCCTGGACTTTATATCAGTGGCATCGATCTCCTCTTTTGGCCAGCTTATTATGCCAGTGGGGTATCTGATGACGGGCAGGGCGTAGGTGTTGATAGCTCAGACCTTGTTCTTCCCATTCAGCTGACTCTTCAGGACTTGCCTTACTCTGTGGAGGTTTTGGCTGTGGCTGACCTTCTTGCGGCCTCTTCATGGTTGCCATTTGCTTGCGGGATCCCAAGGTACTTGTAGCTGTCCTCCACATCTGCTATGTTGCCTTCTGGTAGTCTGATCCCTTCAGTTCTGATTACCTTCCCTCTCTTGGAGACCATCCGGCCACACTTGTCTAGTCCGAATGACATTCCAATGTCGTCGCTGTAGATCCTGGTGGTGTGGATTAGTGAGTCGATGTCTCGCTCACTCCTGGCATACAGCTTGATGTCATCCATGTAGAGAAGGTGGCTGATGGTTGCTCCATTCCGTAGCCGGTATCCGTAGCCACTCTTCGCGATGATCTGGCTGAGAGGGTTCAGGCCTATGCAGAACAGCAGTGGGGATAGTGCATCACCTTGGTATATGCTGCACTTGATGGTCACTTGTGCAATTGGCTTTGAGTTGGCCTCCAGAGTTGTCTTCCACAGCCCCATTGAGTTCTTGATGAAGGTTCTTATTGTCCTGTTGATGTTGTACATTTCCAAGCATTCCAGTATCCACGTTTGTGGCATTGAGTCGTAAGCTTTCTTGTAATCAATCCAGGCGGTGCACAGATTGGTCTGTCTGGTCTTACAGTCTCGAGTGACTGCTCTGTCTACCAGCAGCTGGTGCTTAGCTCCCCTGGTATCGCTACTAATTCCTTTCTGGGCGCTGCTCATGTATTGGGCCATGTGCCTATTCATCTTAGCCGCTACAATGCCTGACAGGAGCTTCCATGTTGTACAGAGGCAGGTTATTGGCCAGTGGAATTGCACCCTTCTGGGGGTCCTTCATGATCAGGACCATCCTCCCTTGGGTTAACCACTCTGGGTGGGTCCCATCCATCAGCAGTTGGTTCATCTGTGCTGCCAGGCGTTCATGGAGTGCAGTTAGTTTCTTGAGCCAGTAGGTGTGGATCATATCCGGGCCTGGTGGTGTCCAACTCTTCATACCTGACACTCTTTCTTGGATGTCTGCCATTGTGTTGGTTACTGGCTCTTGTTCTGGGAGATTGCTATGGTCTGCTCTTAGATCCACTAGCCATTGAGCATTGGTGTTATGTGATGCCTCCTTCTCCCATATGCTCTTCCAGTATTGTTCAGTCTCAGCCCTGGGCGGATCTGTTCTTGTGTTATTACCCTGCCACTGAGAGTACACTTTGGATGGTTCAGTGGAGAACATTCTGTTTATTCTCCTAGCTTCTGCATCTCTGGTGTACCTCTTTAGGTGGGTGGCCAGGGCTGTGAGTCTTTGTTTGGCAGTCTCCAGGGCCTCAGGTATGGGCAGCTTGCAGTCCTTTCTTCATCCCACCTTTCTGTAGTTCTGATAGCTGGCTCACTTCTCTCCGTGTTGCCTTAATCCTGAACTCCAGCCTCCTTCTCCATGGAGGATACTGCTCCTTATGGCTTTTATTCATCTTGCCAAGCATCTCAAGGATCACTGTTGCTGTGGTGTATGTCAGCTTATTGGTCTCAGTGATGGTCGCAGTAGGGATTGTCTGTAGTGCTGCGTTTACATCTTCTTTCAGAGGGTACTTCAGTTAGTCTTGCTAATCGGCCACGGGGGTTCCAGGTGTCCAGCTTGGTTATGATCTTCAATCTCAGGTCAGCTGCTCTTGCGTTAAGCCTCTCTGCAGGGCTTGTTATTGGTGCTTGGAACCCAATCTCGGGTGGGGATGATGATGATGATATCTCCCCCCTGACCTGTCGTCCTGGCTCCCCCTTGCCATAGCGTTCTTGTTGTACCTCTTCAATCTCTATTTGTGAGAGCATCTTCCGCTTGTGAATGTTGGAACACTGAGCTACTAGTTGTTTCTAGTTGTTTCGAAGAATCCATAGGTCCCACATCTTCTGCATATACCCCTGTTCACTGGGGTTACTTGTATAGTAGCATTCCAACAATTCCCTATTCTCTGCTCTTGTCCACGAACGTCTTGTTCTTGTTCCAGTAGCCCATATATATATATATATATATATATATATATATATATATATATATATATATATATATATATATATATATATATATATACAGTATGTATATAGACATATTTCTAATGTAAATTTCTATTTCATATTTATGATTGCTTGACTTTGTGGTACTTGTATTTTCTCTTACTTTATAATATTTTGACCGCTGTGCACCACAACATCAAAGGGAATTCTTTGGCCTTGGCAATAAACCTGATTCTGATTCTTCACCATCTCTTGAAAAAAATAGGGAATCAAAAACACTAGAAAACTAAATGCAGTTTGTTCCCGAAATAAAAAAAAAAGAAAGAAATTGATCCAGTTGATTTGTAACTGCTATGAGAACCAACACATGAAGCCATAAAATGTAAGAAGAGTAAATAGCAACAGGATCAATAAATTACTATTTCAACAGTGATATTTCCCACTGGGTTTAACCCATTACAGTTTAATTTAACCTAGTATTTGTGAGTGTATGTATCCTGCTGTGAACATCTTCATTTTTTTCAAAATGAAAACATCAGTGGAATCCACTGTAAGCTACTGAAACCAAGCTGAAATGTGAGAGAACATCAAATGTCAAGTCTCTCTCTCTCTCTCTCTCTGCATGTCACAGTGTGTGGGTTGTCTGTCCCTTTTCTCTGTGGATGTTTTTCTGTTTTCTTTGCTTGTGGGGCAGTGATTTGTTGGAGTGGGTTTGTTGTGGTTTCTGGAGGCAGCAGCTGATGGTGGAGCCACTCAGCGGGTCCACTCGGCGTGGTTGCAGGTGGAGGCTCTGGTTTGGGCAGGCTGGCTCGCCGGCATGCAGATGGGCTTTCTCCGGCTGTCAGTTGTTCGGTGAGGGGGGTGCGGTTTGGCGGTGGGTGGGATTATTGTTCGTGGGGGTCTGGGGTCAGCTTCTGGAATGAGCAGTGCTGTTGTGGTCTTTTTGGGTGGTGTTGGGGAGATGGGTTGCTCGAGGTTGGAGTGGTGATTTGGGGCGGTGAGACTGGCACGAGGGTTGGTCATTTCTGGTGTGCCGCCTTTCTTGGGAGGTGGTTTGTTGAAGGGGGAGTTATCCAGACACAGATAGTTGGTGTCCCCAGTTGAAGTAATCCCTCTCGGCTGTGGGTCTCCTTGCCTCGAGCATGTTGTGTCTTTTGGAGGACAGGTGTACATGATTGTAGGGGGTAGTGATGGGGAGCTCAATCTGGTCTTTGAATTTGGAGTGGATGATTCTGATTGCACTGTGCATGTGGTTTCTGGGATGGTGGGGTGTTTCGGGTGTGGAGTGGAGGGGTATTTGGTTTGCTCGTGCCCAGGTGGAGGAGGTGGGGGCTGGCCAGTGGCGTCTGCATCTGGGCCGCCACCTGCTGGGGTTGGTAGCAGGCCAGCACCCCTAACTGAGAATGGTACTCAAGTACATAAAGTCATACAAAACTCACAAGAAGAAGACAGAGCTGAAAGTGAACAGGAAAATGATCATGGTGAAAATCTGTTGAGTCAACGGGATGAACAGGAAGAGCAAACTCAGTTAAAAGAACAAATTGGACAAACAGCAACAAGAGTAGCAGAATCAGTATTGGCTGAAGAAGAGGACATTGTTTTGGATGATGATGTCTCAAAATTATTGATCAAAAGAAAAGTCCTGAAAGCAAACCCAACAGTGACAAAGCCAGGAAATTGCCAAAGAAAACCTCAGAGTGCTCTTCCTCAGTAAACACAAAGGAAAGTGATAGTGTATTAACTGAAAATATGCCGATGGACATTGAAAGGGGTTATTCTTTCACAAGAATCAGATCCTTTCTGCAGGAAACACAAGGAATGAGGCTAGTAAAGGTTGAACATTGTTTCATGACTCTGTTAAACACAGGACATATTGGACAAACAGCATTTACAGAAAAAATGGCTGAAAAAAGTCAAAACCCAAATTGCTGATGATGAATAAGACCCCCCCCCTTTTTTTGTTTCTTCTTTTTCTGCTGTTTCTTTTCCTTTCTGTTTAGATGCCGCTCAATATTTAATATGTGTGACATCAAGCTGGGCTCTCGAAACATTAATGGTGCTAGAAACGATGTTAAAACAGTTTCACTCTTTAGTCTTTTTGAAGCTTAGAAGTTCAGTGTAGCCCTTTGATAATGAGCAGAGTGGAAGAGGGAGTGGAGTGGGGAGGTTTTTAAAAGCCACAAAAGCAGCAACAGTGGTGGACTTGGGATTTTGTTGTCAAAAGACATTTTATCTGTTTCCTGTGTCCCTGAGGAAATTATTGAAGGTCACTGGTTAAAAATATGTGCTGTATTCGAAAATGGTGTTTCTAAATGTGTGTGCTCCAACCACTGGCACAGAGAGATTAGCTTTCCTGGATGTACAAACTAATGTTGTAAATAACTGTATTAGCGAAGATTATTTATTTCTGGGTGGAGATTTCAACTGCACTGAAAATGCAGCTCTGGATAGAAACCAGCAGTAACCACATGGAGCCTCCAAAAGCTGCCTGATCAAAGTGACTGAAACTTATGAGCTATGTGATATTAGGAGGTTCTTTCATCGAAACCAGCGTCAAAACATTTGGGCTTACTCCAAAGATAACTCATTATCCTTAGCCAGATTTCTATTGTTTCAAACACCAAATGAATTCAGTTCAAAGTTGTTCAATACACCCAGTTGGATTATCAGATCATTCTCTTGTACAGTGCTCAATTTTTGTTAAGAATGCAAAATCTAATAGTGCATACTGTTTCAATATGGCTCTTCTCACTGACAATGCTTTAAAAAAAGCTTTCACTCTCTTTTGGAATAACTATAAGAAAACAAAATCTGAATACAGCCCTCCGCAACAATGGTGGGACGACAGTACACTCTCAATGTCACAAGAGACATGACTAGATCTGTGAAAGCTCTGGAGAGAGAAGTAGTTGAGCTGCAAACCTTGGCAGACTCCACAGGAGAAAGAGGACATTTTGAAGTTCTTAAAAAGCAGCAAAAGAGAGCAAAAGGTCAGCTCTATCTGACCTGCTGGATTTTTCTGCTCAAGGTGCTCTGGTCTGATATCGTTTTCAGAACATTGCTAAAATGGATGCTCCTTCTTTTTCTTTGGTCTTGAGCTCATGCATTCCCTGCGGTTCGACACTGGACAACTGCTGCAGGAGGCTACTGAGATTCATGTGCAGTTGCTTTCTTTGACAAGCTGTTCAGGGCGGAGTTCAGAAAGAGGCCGGAGGTGGCACAGACCTTCTACAAAGGCTTCCCCAAAGTCCCTGTAGAGGCCAGTACAGAGCTGGAGGCACAGATCTCTGCTGAGGAACTATCAGCACTGCAGAACCTGGAGAGCGCCAAGCGGAGATAGACGGCCTACCTGCAGACTTCCTGGCCTGTTATTGGTGAGGACCTATTAATTGTTCTCAGAGACCAGTAAGGGCCAGCTGCCGCAGAGCTGCAGGAGGGCAGAAAGGAGACCTTCAAGAAATCAAGAAATGGTGGCCAGTGGCTCTACTCTGTACGGACTACAAGCTTCTCTCCAAGGTGTTAGCTACAAGACTGAGAAAAGGGATGGAGCAGGTCATTCATATTGACCAGACTTATTGCGTACCCAGCAGGCTGATAACTGACAATATCTTTTTAAGTCGGGACATTTTGGACCTCTCTAGTTCACTGGGAAGTGAAATTGGTCTGATTTCCATAGATCAAGTAATGGCTTTTGACCAAGTTGAACACCAGTACTAGTGGCAGACTTTTGGGTTCATCTCTGGTCTAATACGGGTTCTGTACATTGACATTGAGAGAGTACTAAAGATTAACAGTGATTTGAGTGCCCCCTTTAAAGTCCAGAGGGGAGTCAGGGTTGCTCCCTGGAAACTGTGAATAATTTTGGCAAATTTTCCTTTGCAAAAGTCAACTGGGAGAAAAGTGAAGCTCTAATAGTGGGTAAAAAGCTAACTTTTTTTAAAGGTTTAGTTTGGACCACAGGAGGTTTCAAATATCTAGGAATTTCTCTTAGAGATGAAACATCCGCTAATAAAAACTGGGAAAATGTCACTGAAAACATTGAGGGTAGACTAAAGAAACGGAAATGAGTTTTACCAAAAATGTCTTTCAAAAGTCACATCCTGGTGATGAAAAACTTAATGTCTTCTATGTTGTGGCACCAGCTAGCATGCACAGATCCTCCATCCAATCTGCTGGCCAGAGTGCAGGCAGTCATGGTGGACTTCTTCTGCTTTTCCTGTTGAAGGAAGAGGGAGGACATGGACTCATTCACCTGTCCAGCAGAAGCATTGTTTTACGCCTCCAGTTTATACAGACCAGGCCGGTGTGGTGGGCTGGGTCTCACTGAAACTTTGTTTTTAATGGACTTGAGTGGACACAGGCTGGACAATCTACCAAGTTTTTATCATGGACTGTTTAAAGTGTGAACTGTTCCACAAAAAAGACCTAAAAACTGCAGTTCGCTTTACTGGTTTTTAAAGAGCCAGTGGTTTATGGGACTCATCTCAACTGTGATGCAGGATCTTCTCTACTACTAGCGACTTTGTGTGGCAAAAACTGTCACACTGGGTTGTGTGGTTGAGCTGTGTGGCCCCCCTCTAAACAACGCCGCAGCCTCCTGCATCGGAACCAGATCTATCAGGATCCTCAGCCACATGCTCAGAGACTGAAACCAGCAGCTAACACATACTGAACTCTCTTTGCTTGCTGCACACTATGATGTACTTGTTCAACCTGATGAAAATGATTATTTTCCTGTTGTAAAAATTGTTCCCAATTTTAAAACTCATACTGGTTGTTTGTTAAATATAAGTGAAACTGTCAAAAACACATTGAATGCCATGGGAGGAAAAATAATGCAGCACTTGGTGGAACTGACACCGCGTGGAGGGCTCATAGCATTCAGAGATGATGTAAAGCCTGAGTGGAGAGCACTTTACAAGCCTCCATTAGCAAAAAAAAGTTGGTGACCTACAGTGGAGAGTTGCTGCTGTCAATGCATGTGTCTGTCATCAATCCAAATGTTAATGATAACTGTCCTTTTTGTTTGCAAAGGGAATCAGTTTCTCACTGTTGCCTGGAATGTGGTAGACTTTTTTCTCTATTTCAACTGTTAAATCAAATGTTTGGTTTGTTTAGTGAGACTTTTTCAAATCAGATGTTTACTTTGGCTTAATACAACAAAAATGGAAAAATTAAATGTCATCTTTTCAGTTTTCTTTTTGCACAAGCAAAAGGGCCATCTACCTCAGTAGGGAAAATAGGATTCTCTGGACTTCGATGCAAAGACAATTTTCATCCGAATGTTAATTAATCCAGACTGAAAACTGATTACAACTTTTACAGTTAAACAATGTGGAAGAATTCACATACTGTATGGTGCTATAAAAATGTTTTGTTCTGTAGAAAGAGATGAGTTGGTTTTTGGACTTATTTTGACTTCAACAATATGGATGTTTTCAATTTAATTTAATTTCTTTGTTCAGGATTTCTAAGTTAACTTTCTAAATATTGTCATGAGCGAATTAAAAGCTTTTGAAAATTCAAATTCAATTCTCTCTCTGTCTCTCTCAAGTAGCATTAGGGGCTAGCATGTGTTGCTGCCCTTTTAGCTTAGCTCTTCGCCTAGCCTAGACTACAAGCTTAACCTTTCACCCGCAGCTAACGCAACCTCTAACTGTGTTACGATGGTTTGTATTGACTGCTCTGCTGTCTCTTTTATAGATACGTGTCCATCAGTGAGAACAGGGTAACTGATTTTGTAGCTGTGCAAAGGATTTTGTCTTCCTTCATGTCACCCCGCATGGATCTATCAGTGCCAATATTGAACTTATTGAGCAGATCAGGTGTCAGCCATGATGTGACCAGTACACATTTAATTCAGTTGCTTCATCAATGTCATTATAAAAATCTGTGTTTTTATAACAAATCTGTGTGAGAGAAAGACTGGCATCAGATTGGTCCTCAGCATTGGCAGATACCCCGAATCCATCAAAAGCATTGGTGCATCCAGCTGCTGCATGAGGCAAAGGAAAAAACACAATAAAAAATGATGCAACTTTAAAACATTAAAATGGAATGGAATTCCCCATTGTGTTTCTTTGAATGTTTCCCGAGTGAACCATTGCTGATTGTTTGTATGCTACACATGATGCCACCTCCATTCATGCCCAATGCAGGTGTTGGAAATGTTCAAATGGAAACACGTCCTGAACGCCTGTGCACCTCTCCTCGCTGCACCAGCCTTTTCAAAGAGCAGTGTTTGATTCCCATCAGGGATTTAATGTGAATTAAGCCTCTGGAACTGTCTGGCTGAGGCAGTATAGATTATCTCGATGCCCTTAATGTAAAACGGGAGGTCTGATAGAGACAGTAACTCACTCACTGTGTGTGTGTGTTTTCATAAATGAAAGACAAAAACACTTTATTATGTGGAAGTCAGGAGACAAGGCACTGGCACACTGTAGAGAGAGAGAGAGAGAGAGAGAGCACGGGGACCCCTGCTGCTCGCGCCTCCTCGCGGTGCGCACGCGACGCACACCAGTCCGCGGGAAGGCTCCAGGTCGGTGACAGACAGCAGCCAGAGGAGAGAGGTGGAACCAAACACGGACACTCGTCTGTCTCTCCCCAGCAATCAGTCCTGGTCCTCCGTGTCAGGGGACTGTCCTCTCAGCGTCCTCCCGGCTGTTGCAGCCTCTCTCTCACACAGAGGATCGGTTATGTGATGGGTGTTGGAGCGGAGCCCGGAGAGGGAAGCGGGGTGATGATGATGAAGAGCAGGTTTCTGCTGCTGACCGGGAAGTTCGGCATCCACTTACAGACGGCGCTCAGCGGGGAATAACGGAGCCACTGAGGGATTACCGTCACTTCTTTCACTACTTTGCAGTCGAATTCCTGTTGTTCTGGTTTCTGCGCTGAGATGTGGTTTTAATGATGCTCGAGCTCACCTTCGGATCGTAGGCCTGCGTGTTGTCTGGCTGATCCAGCGGCTGCCTCTGGATTGTGGCTCTTCTCTGCCCATATTTGGAGCTATTTGAGTTAACAGGACGCTACCCATCCAGGTCTACTGACCGTCTGATGTCCGTGCAGAGTGAGACGAGCCTTACTGTGACATGGAAAAAACGGGACTCTACAGCCTCCTTTATTACTTCATTCTCAACTGGCCCTTTCTGATTTGTGCAGATGGTAAGTGAAGCCCCCGAGAGGAAGAAGCAAATAGAGAATGAGAGAAATATCGGACATAGACTGTGGCTTTTAAAAAGCTATACTTTAAAATAAATGCCAGCTGTCCGCAGGATTAAACATGCACCCCGCTGAAATAAGCCAGAGCATTTTTACTGTACAGTGATTAAAATAGCTGGAGGGCTGTTAAAGAGCAGAAGAAAACAGTAAAACATTGCAAACAAACACACAGCATGACCCAGCTGGGCCCACACACAGCAGCACCAGGAAAAGGTTAGACAAGCGCTCAACATCATTTGATCAAATAAAGCTGAGGCAGATTATAGGTCACAGGTGCTCTAATAAAACCATTTCAGTCTATAAATCACGCTTAATGGGGACTATAGGAGGAGAGCTTAAAATAAAGGAAGTCTGCATGATGGCAGGAGAATGGATGGCCGAACAACAGGCCAAAATCTGGATTGTTTTAAAAGGTGTTTCACATTAGCATGATCCCACTCATTAATCTGTGCTTCTGCTGTCCTGCTTCTCTCCTCTTCATATACCAAAGCTGCATTTACTGAAGTCCCTAAAGATGTGAGTGTGGGGGAGGGAGAGGACGTGGAGATGCCCTGCGCCTTCAAGGCTGTCAGCTCAGCGCCCATGTCTCTGGAGATCCAGTGGTGGTACCTGAAGGAGGATATGCCTAAAGAACTGCCTCATGAGCTGCAGATCAGCTCCCCGGCCAACAGAGCCAAGGTAACTGCAACTCTGACAACAGAAAGTTAATTATACATAACTCAGGTCTAAAAATGTGTGTGTGTGTTTGCTACAACCTGCCCTACATGACCTGCATATTGTTTGGACAAAGACTGTCCCTGCACACCTGAAGCGCTACAGCACGTTGTGTTTCCAACAGCTAAAGATCTGATAATATTCATAGATGCCGGTTGCACTTCTATCATGTAAATTTGCCATCAACATTTGTACACTTTGCATAATATATGCATTCACACTGGTCTATATTTGTAAATCCTCATGCTGCAAATATCTGTAAAGTCCTCCTTGATATGAACCTGATGCAGACGGTATCTTTGATCTCCGGTGTGTTCAGTTCAGTGTCTACATTTCTTAAGTAAGAATCAGCTGTGCTTGGAGCCATATTATATAGAAATCCATACATCATGCAGTTTATCAGCTTATCATAACATCCTCGTGATATGTGTCTGACCTCGGCTACACCATTTGTTTGTCTTTACCATCAGGCAGAAGCAAGGGAGCATGTGCATTAGTCAGGAGCAGGGCGATGTCACTGGGACTGCAGGAAGGGCACTTGTTGGTTATCAGCACCATTACATTACTCTCAGGTCTGCTGCCTAAAACCGCCATGATAGGATATTGTGGCAGGACGCGGTGGGAATTACTTTTCCTCTCGGCATGACAAATCAGTCTTTTTCAGTCATCGGAGGAGTCAGGGACAATCACATCTGCGGCATTTCCTCTGCGGTTTAAGCACATTAAAACATGCAGCGGGGGTAAAGAGAGCAGAGGAGAAAGGCAGAGAGAGAGAGACAGAGAGAGAGAGGGGTTATCAATGGCGTCTTTGAGAAATGTACGCAACCAGCTCTGCTCATGCCACTTGCTCTCTCCACCATGTGAAAGAGAAATCTCGTGTTATTGTTGCCAGTAATGTGCATCTTTAGTAATGTAACAGTTGCTGTTTTGTTCATTGATAAACATGTTGATTCCCAATGCTTTCTCTTTTCAGGTCGCTCCCAGAGAAGCCACCAAAATAAGTGTAAGTGTTGATCAACAGATCTTTATTTTCCATATACCACACAGAGGACTGTCATTTGATACATTCATATTTATTTGACAGAACAATACCTAGCATGTCCTAAGAGAAAGACATGGGGGAGTAGATTATGATTAAAAGGTGGAGTAGTATTTCTCCCACTGATGGACAGGCTGAATCATGTTCTGTGTCTCTTCATGATGCCACAACTCCATTAAATGCCAAAGGTCTGGCTCAACTCTAATGGCTGATACCCCTGACACTCACTCACAGGCCATTATTTGACTGTGTGTGCTCTTCTAATGGGAAATAAGCTTCTAATCATTTCTGGTAAATTAAAGTTTGATCTCGGCACATCAAAACTAAAGTTCAAGAGATCCTTGTTATGTATATTTATACACATGTTCAATTTAAATCAACTGATCAATTAGTCAAAGAAATCCTCTGAAGTCTTCTACTGTTTCTTCAGATCTGGTGTCAGAGTTAAACGCTGTGGCAGGTTGGGCTGTGATAATAAGTTACAGTTTTACTGTTAAAGCGTGCCCTTATTAGGGATAATTGAGGCTCTGTAAGAACTGATTATACCCTTATTAAGCTGATGGTCAATGCATACTAAAACTGCTAGTTGTTGAAGCGTCACTGCCTGCCATGTTTCAGTGTTTCATTCTTCCTCTGCCTCGGCTTTAGACTGTGCGTGTTCAGGGCAACGCCATCTCCCACCGCCTCAGCCTGTCCAAGGTGAAGAAGGAAGACGAGGGGGTGTACGAGTGCCGCGTGTCTGACCTGTGGGCCGACGAGACTCAGGAATTTACGGTTCATGCCACGCTGCACGTCAGGCCGGGGGACGGCATGGTGGCCGAGGAGGCCGTGTCGCACATCCAGAACCGCTGGCCACTGAGGAATACCAACACAGCGCTGGGAGGGGGCGGAGCAGGGAGGGCCACCTCAGAGCCTGGACGGGGCCTGGCAGGAGGTCAGAGGTTAGGGCAGGGGAAGCACCGGGTGCCTCAGCAGGCCCAGCCCGGCCTTCTCCCGTCCATCTCGTCCACCACCACCTCGGTGGCCAAGTCGTCAGCCTCACCGCTGCCAGGGAACGCAGCCATCCTCCGGCAGCAGCATGGAGCTGGTGAGTGAGTGTGGGATGGGGGGTGGGGGGGGACTGAAACAGAGCCACAGTGACCCCTAGTGGTGCTAGAAGGGAGGAACACACAGCTCAGCAGACTGCTGTGCTGCTCTGCATCTGTCTCCAGGTTCATCCATCTTTGTAAGTCAGATCTGAGCAAACGTGCTGTTGTTCCTCTCTGACAGGGAGCCTTCATTTTTGTGTTGCTGTGGGAAATATTTCAGTCTCAGAGTCACCATGGAGTCTTTAGATCAATTGCACCTGCTACTATGCTTAAGTGTGTACGATTTCTGCTACATACTTGACTAGTCTGGATTCTGCCTAATGTCCATGTCATATTGGACACAGAGTACTTAGAATATTAACAACCTGTTATGCACCCTGGAATTACTTAGAATAGAAAGTGTCTTTCATTTGGCCACCTTTGGAAATAGAGACAGAGATAGACCCCAATAGACTGTGGGAGGACTGGGTTTATTAGGTGTGATGTGTCCATGTGTTTTTATTCTGGCACCAGTAGGAACTCTCAGATTTGGTGGCAACCCTGCATGTGAGAGTATGAATATCTCTGCATTCACACATACGGTATGTGTCCTCTCGTGTTGTGTGTGTGATGATGAGTGTGGTCACCCAGCTCAGCGTTCTCCATCATCTATTCATAAGCTACTGCCATACCTCAGTCACACTTTTCAAATCTCTTTACATCAGGGGAGCGTTTTTGTTGACTTGTGTACGAGCATGTAACACTTATTGATGCCAGCAGCTTGGCAGATGGTACGGGAGGGATGGCAGCAAGGGGGGGGGAGTTGTAATCTACCTCCCCATAGCTCTTCTACCTGCCCCAGTTCTGTTCGACGAGGCGTACTTGTGAATAATTAAAACTCATCCAAGTTGAGTGGAGTCTGTGAGCCGTGCTGCTGATGCAGAGAGCAGTCAGCCAGCATGGACTGTAGGACAGACGCTGTGTGCAGGACTGAGACTGCAGACACCATGTGGTGCTCATATGAAGTGCCTGTGCTGTGGCACTTACATGTGCTGGAGTGCATTTGTGAAAATGTTCCCCCAAAATAAATGGGCCATGTTTTCTACACTTGAGTTGATGTAATGTGTGCTCACCTCCTTCAGTGATTGCACACACTTAGTTTAATCAGGACAGGTACAAATAACACAGTTGTGTCTGCTCCAAGCATAGCACTTATAATGAGGAAACCCCTCTGGTGGTCATATGCAGTGAGACATGTGGTGGTGCAGTGAAATGAAAAATATAGTATGTAATCACAGACATGGTCAGTTATCAGTTTGTTGTAGTTTAAATGTGGCAGGCCCACCCTGCAGCAGACGGACCTGTAATGAGGCCAAATGCAATAAATCCAAACCTGCTATTACTGGACACACAGTTCCTCCTCCTGTGTCTGTGTCCTTTCAGTAAGCCCCTAACCAAAACCAAACCAGTGATCAACAAAGGAGTTGTGAAGCCATGTGCTCACTGTTCATTTATGTAACCTACATCTGTTGGTTGTATTCTGGATGATTACTGACGCAGCACATTAAACCTCACAGTCAGAAGCTCAACTTATTACTGAACGGTCAAGCCTGATCGCTTAATGCCTCTTATTGTTTTGGTCATTTCACAGCAGGTACGGCAATGATATCAACTGTTCTCTGCGCTCGCATTTCCCTCTGGTACAAGGCTGAAGTGACCATAATAATCAGTGAGAGGTGGACTTCTGCTACAACCGCTCCAAAACTTCAGTCTGTTCACATGAACAAAGAGATAAGCATACACCACCAATTAGTAATAATACATGTTTTTATGGTAACTTTTGA
The DNA here is from genome assembly GCA_005408345.1 of Macquaria australasica. Lineage (NCBI taxonomy): Eukaryota > Metazoa > Chordata > Actinopteri > Centrarchiformes > Percichthyidae > Macquaria > Macquaria australasica. Next base: position 221,996 of record SEMN01000688.1, read on the forward strand.
ATATAACTGTGACTCTGACTTCCACTGTGTAGTCCCCTTAGATCAGTGATCTCCAGTCTTTTTGGCTTGTGACTAGAGGCTGGGAAATATCACCTCAAATCAATATCATGATTAATTGTCACATTCACCTCGGTAACGATGAATAAACAATTCATATCTTATTAAATATGCTTATTTATATGTTGTACTGAACAATAAACAGGACCCATGGACTATAGCACAGGAGGGACTCCTTTGTTGTAGCTAACTTTGTGTCAATATTCAGCTGCTGGTTCACACTTAGGAACTGGACCGGCTCTACTGTAACTAACGTTACAGTATCTTACAGTTTTTTACATTCCTGTGTTTAAAATGTTTTATTTTAAAGATAAATAGACACCATACAAATGTCATATAAAGCTTCCATACTTTCTTCTTCTTTAAGTCTTCAAAAATAAACCTCCAACAGTCGGCTACATACAAAAGAAAACAATGCACATTCAAAAATACTCCTCAAACAGCTGGTTCTAAGGTCTGTCTATGACCAGGCTGATAGCCAGTTATTGTTTAGGATAATGGAATGGCACCTGGGGTGGCCAGTCAGATTTCCAGGCCACACCCTGGACACGCCCCTGTCACCAAAGCGTGAGTTTTCTACTACTGTTACTATTAGAGGTCAGAAGAAGCAAAAGTATAGAAAAAAAAGCAACATTTAGAGGAAAGTCCCAAAAAAGAACACAAGCATTCGTAGTGTGTTTTGTGTTTTTCTTCCTTCCTGTTTCATTAATCGTGTCGCGACCCCTCACATTTATTTTGTGATTGGGAACCCCTGCCTTAGATAATGAGCTGAGGGAAGTGAACGTCTGTGTAAACGTGCTATGATTTCTCATACTGTAATCAGATGAAACTCAGACACAAGATCTTCCGGCCACTCGGTCTTTAGCAGTCCCTGGAATGTGAGCTTTTAATTCAAGTGAAATTGATTTCATGGAGCAGAGGCTTGTTGATTTAGCTTTCCAAAGTTGATTTTTATTGCTGGAGCAGCTAATAACAGCACACATTTGATGAAAAGACCTGGACTAAATCTTGTTATGGGTTCTTGAGGATCTCCTGGACAGGTTTCTTGGCAAAATCAGAGAGAAAGTGACATCCTCCCCATACACTACCGTGTTATTTCGTGGGTATACGAGTGAGATATCCGATTAGTCTGTACCCATGGACAAGAAGTCATATCAAGACAGCATGCCTATAATGGAGGAAAATCTAATATTTATATTTAGAATCTGGTATCTGCTTTTGTTGCTGCACTCCAGTAGGACCTCTGTTCTCTGTCCTCTGAACCAGCATTTAACAGTCACTCAAGGAAAAATCTATTTCAGTGTAAGGATACACATTTCTCCACAAGCAGAGCAGCAGCAAAGAGATGTATGGGGTTTTAAATGAAGAGGGTAAAAGTGATTCCAGGAAAGGATGAAAGCACGTACTAAAGCCGAAGTGCATGAGACGGCATGCTCAACCACACAATGAAGGAATGTACTGAACATCACTGTGTACGAGTATCCAAGGTTAGATATCCCCTTTTCTGCAGTTCAAACTATTCGAATTGAATGAAAGAGAAGTAAATGTCAGCACTAATATGCACAGTAGGTCACAAGAATTAAAGAAGTCCATCGATGTCAAGAGAACAAACTATTGCGGCTACATGTTGGTCATTTCTGAAGGTCTAAATAAGCAGCCAACCTTTTTAACTGGCTTGCTTCCTATCTGCTCTCACCTCAGTCACTGCCTCCTGATTTGATGATTCACTGAAGCACAAACCTTCGACAGTTTAGCTGCGTCATGTTTAAACCACAATTTTAATTTTAGCTCACTTAGCAACACAAGCCGTGTACAGAGCCTGGTGGTACAAATTCACTTGAATCCATTTGGTGAAGCAGCTAACAAAAGATCATCCAATGGATCTGTCACATAATGGCCATCAACATGTGAGTGGGATTAAAAAGCTTCATTGTTATTATGAAATATGTTTTCTCTCCAGTCATTTCAGCTGACCAGAGAACTAACAGAGTGCAGTCAGCTTATTTCACACTCCATCCCCAATTCAGTGACTAACATTGATCCACATTGTATTTGCTGTGTATAAAAACATACATATGTGACTTTCTGACAGAGACACATTGACAGGCAGTATCATTTTGTTCAGATGAGAGGGGAAGCATATAAAAGTGCAAATACAGCACAGTCGCTGATGGTGAAATCAGTCAACAGAAAAGTGATTTCACATCTGGCTGAAGTGCAGTGGCTGATCACAGAACAAGTAAGTTCTCTGATCTTAATCCAGATGATCCTGTTGTTGTCCTCTTTGCTCAAATACATTTATTGTAGCTTATAATTCTGCTTTTTTTCTGAAATGCTGCTGAAATCAAACAGTCCTTTTGTTAAGTGCACCACTGACCATTTCAGACAAACACCCTGCTTTCTCATTAGTTTCCTCCTCCATGTTTGTCTTGACTTTACATCTAGTGTTTGTTTTTCTCTCTAAACTGCTGTTTGCTTTTGTTTCCTGTCTTCATCACATCTTGCTGTCGATATTCCTTAGTATTAAAAACCTGAACAGACATTAAATTCTAGTGAAGATTCCAAAGTTTCCAATGATGCCAATTATGTCAGGATATGTGTATCTATCAGTATATATACAAAACATCTGGGGGGTCTAAAATCCTCTCTCCTGATTGGCTGCTGACAGTTTTGTCTGCTGAAGAGTCAGTCACACTGGATGGCAGGAGAGGAGGAGGAGGTTGGACCAGTGTCTGGTTCAAAAGAAGTTTAGCCTGCTTCACTGACATTCAGCAGGGGAGCTGAGAGCGTCGGAGCGGCCAACAGAAAGCAGTTGCGCTGCTCTGCCTCGCGCTGTCCAGCGTTTCCATGACCTTCTCTGCTTCCATCACAGTTAGTCTGGTGGTTCAGTCATTGGTAAAGTTTACAGCCTGCCATGCTGTTGCTTCTGTGTTGCTCTGTGTACAATGACGCAGTTAAAACTGGTAACTCCAGTCATGGACTTTTAGGGGGCAGTTGTTTCTACTTTAATTAAAAGTTGCATAAACATCGGATCATTTAAGAAAATAAATGCTTTTTTGAAATGATCTTTGTTTTTTATTATGGTGGCATTTGCCTCATGATGATCAAGGTTTTTTTATTACATGAGTGGTTGTCGATTATTGTAATCTAGAATTGAAATTCAATTTTAAATAACTGCTTAACTTGATGTCTGATGTTATTAATTATTAATATGTTCATTATTCTTGATTGAAAAGAAGAAGAAGAATAAGAATTAGATGAAATGGATTTTATTGGAGTAGCATACAGCCAGTGCAGATTTACTGCTGATTAATATTGCGGTGGTGTGGGCTGATATTTTCACATTTGAGTCCTTGAGTGGACTGTCAGCCGGGCAGGCTGCTGGTGTCTGTTATACACTAAATCCAATACAGTTTAAGTGGCTCACTGACACTTTTCTATTGACAGAAGAACCCGGAGGACTCCATCTTCGCAGTTTTTTTTCCAGTTTCCTCGGAGTTGATCTGCTCTAAGCATTTAACAACAGATGAAGGTTACAAAGCGTGGCAAAATTGAAAGATTACCTCATGCTCACTCTCGGCTCTGCTGCCTTATCCTCAGTAATAACAGTAACAGTGATGTTGTGAGCGGGGTGGTGGGGCTCAGAAATGCAGGCATCTGTCACTTTTCTGCAATGTCATCTGACATCTGAGTGGCAGAAATAATTAGTATGGGAGGGGGGGCAGTGGCAGCGGCTGGCAGGGGGAGGGGAGAGATAAGCTTACAGGTGTCTCAAATTGCCTCTCATATTTTCATTTGGACTTGCCTAGTCACTGATAAGCCTGCCCCACCCCCCTCTCTCTGTCTGTCCATCTCAGTCACGTGCGCCATGCTGCATTCGCTGAGTCCTCGTCAACTTGTAAAGTTGGGAAACCATGGCATGACCACACTGTATTTACAAAGTGTTTACATTCAGATGCTCGTCAATCACTGTCTGTCAGCTACACTGTTGTCCGGTTCTGCTCATTATGAAAGACTGCTGCTGTTTTGTGAACTACATGTTGTTTTACGACAGAATGAAACTGAAGTAAACTAAACTAAGTCAAGTCCAACTTATCACATTTGATATCCGATTGTTGACCTTAATGATACTGTTGACAGCTCTGCACTGTAGTTGCTTAAACCTACATTCATTCATTTTTTTTGGTCACTCAAGCTATAAACACAATTATTGACACATTATTTCATTGATGAAATAATGGTGGCTGGATGCTGACAGTGGTGGTGGAGGTGATGGCTAGAGGTGGTGGCTGGATGGTGGTGGTGGAGGTGATGGCTAGAGGTGGTGGCTGGATGGTGGTGGTGGAGGTGATGGCTGGATGCTGACAGTGGTGGTGGAGGTGATGGCTAGAGGTGGTGGCTGGATGGTGGTGGTGGAGGTGATGGCTAGAGGTGGTGGCTGGATGGTGGTGGTGGAGGTGATGGCTGGATGCTGACAGTGGTGGTGGAGGTGATGGCTAGAGGTGGTGGCTGGATGCTGACAGTGGTGGTGGTGGCTGGATGGTGACAGTGTCAGGAGCTGGAGGACGTGTGTTACTCATGCAGCTGATTTGGTTAATAAATACCCAATGAGGGTAAACGAGGAGGGCTCAGTGACTGGATGGTGTGAATCAGCAGGGCGTTTTCTCAGATATGAAACTGGCAGGATAACAGAGCGCAGTGGGAAAATATGTGGATGGGTAGGAGCCAAGAGACGTGGTTTAGAGGAAGAAATGAGAGGAAAAAGAATGAAAAATGAAGCGGGTTATTAACTGTAGTTTTTAAGAGTGCCTACGTGTTTTAGAATAAAAACTGTTGAGAACATTTGCATATGTATACACCAAGCACAGTCTCTTAGGCAAAGAAAATCATGGTGGATGGGTGTTTTCTCCATGAATGCCACAGTATCTCAACATACACAGAAAGAGCAATTATAGGTGAAATATTTCATAATGTGTAGTGGTTCCAGTTTCTCTTGCACAACAGTAATATTGCAGTAAATGTTATATGAGATTTTGGGAAGGACAGGAAGATTAAATACAGTGAGACAGAATCAGACACCTACACAGACTGGCACACGGAGGACCTCCACGTCTCTCTGCAGAATCTGGCCTGACAGCTGCTCCAATCCCTTATCTGCACGGGCTCTGTATGTGTGTGTGTGTGTGTGTGTGTGTGTGTGTGTGTGTGTGTGTGTTTGTGTGTATGTGCGCGTGCGTGTTCACATGTGGGACTTGAGGGTGGATGTATGTTGTTTTCCATTTAAATGTCACAGGTTTTACCTTTTCAGTACATCTGAATTGAGTCGTGCTGTAAGAAGCTGCTGCAGACCTCATCTTACTGTTAAGTAAGACAAGTGCTAAGTAACCAAAATGTCTACTAATGTTTGAGATGGTGTGTGTGTACGTGTGTGTATGAGGTGACAGTGCTGTCAGTAAAGCCATGAAGCTCCAGTGCATTCTGCAGTATTTTCCTTGTTTTTCTTATTATAGCTCCAGGGACTGCAGAGGCACACAGACATCTACATTATTATTTTTTTAATGATTATTATTATTTGAACTGTAACATTTCTTTACTGCACTCTACTGCATTTCTTTACTGTACTCTACTGCGTTTCTTTACTGCATTCTACTGCGTTTCTTTGTGTTTGGTTGGCAACATACACATATTCGTTATCATTACCAAAGAGCAGAGTAGAAAACATTCAGGTAGCAGCTTCTCATGTCTAGCCAGTGCTGACCGTCACTTTCACCAGTTAAAATGGCAAACGTCTCTGTGACACCACTGTACAAACTGAGTGTTTCTGTAGTTCTAACAACTCCAACAGAGTGAGACGTCTTCTGTCTAGCGGATCGCTTAACATCAGTTTAAAGGGTAACTTAAAGGGTATTTTTAAACTGTTGTCTGGGCCATGTTTTTACATATTTTGAGGTCTAAATTACTAAAAGGTACCAAAGGTTTAGGAATTGGTCCAGTAGATTGCCTCAGCCGGCAGCCGTGAACGGGCTGCAACGTAATTCTTGGGGGCAACTGCGTCCGTCAAAGTGTGTCCACAAAAGTGCTTGTTTTTGCCACTGACAGGTTCAGACTGTTATTCGGAGTGTCTGACAACATTATACAAAGGATCCCTACAGAGACAGATCGTTTTGTTAAAGAGTGAGATCCTTTTTGTTTTAGCAGAAACAGAAAGTCTCTCTCAAGGAAAAGGCTCGCGCTGAAATCTTGCGAGAGGTTGAGTTGTTGCAGGAAGACAACGATGGAAACGTGAGTCTGAGTTTGAGAGAAGAGTTTACATAGAGGAACTGCTAGCAAGAATTTATTTCCAAAGTCATGGCTGAAAATTTTGCTGATTTGGACGAGTTGCTCCCCCTGCAACAACTGTACGCCCGGTAGGCAAACTGCAGGGGGTCCAGCAGGGGTCTGTGATGTCCTTCAGGTGGGCCAACACTAGACTCTCAAAGGATTTCATGAGCACAGACATCAGGGCGATAGGCCTGTAGTCACTGAATCCTGTGATGGAGGGTTTCTTGGGGACCAAGATGATAGTTGAGTGTTTGAAGCAGGAGGGGGCTTCACACAGCTCCAGTGATCTGTTGAAGACCTGCGTGAAGATGAGGGCCAGCTGTTCAGCACAAGCTTTCAGACAGGAGGATGACGTGCTGTCTGGGCCTGGTGCCTTCCTGATCTTCTGTCTCTGAAAGAGCTGACACACATCCTCCTCACAGATCCTGAGTGCAGGTGGAGGGGGTGTAGTTGGTTGTGTGAGGGGTATGAATGGTGGCTTATCAAATGTACAGTAAAACACATGCAGGTCATCAGCCAGTTGATGGTTTCCTGTAGCTGGTGATGTCCTGCAGGCCTCTCCCCAATGACGCATGGCTGAAAACCTGTTCAGCTTTTCACTGTAGCTCCTCTTTCCAATCTGATCTCCTTTGTGTTTCTTGCCTGGTTGTACAGGATTGCTGCCTGAGTTTAGCTGTAAATCAGGGTTTGTTGTTGTTGAATGTGCAGAAAGTTTTAGTCTGCACTCACATGTCCTCACAAAAGCTGATGTAAGATGTCACAGTGTCAGAGAGTTCATCCAGGTCTGTGGCTGCAGCCTCAGAAACACTGTAATCAGTGCAGATGATTACGTCATAGTGAAAACTGTAAAAACAATAGTGAGCTGCTAACACTATTGGAAAAGAGTATACAGTACATGATCCTCTTCCATTATGACATACCAAACACAGAAACAACTTACACTATTTGTAAAGATAGACGTAATATAATAATTACAATAATAGTTATAACGTACAGTATTTCTCAGCAGCAGTGGTGACAGTGACAGTGAGCGGGTAGGTTGAGTGTGGGGTGGGTGGGGGTAGAAGGGTTTACAGTTGACTTATATGGGAACATGGAAAACTTAAAAACATGCCATACTGATTATTTCTAAAAGCAAAGCATTTCATTTTCTTTAGCCAATTTCTTCTAGTACATTGATGCAGTTGAGGTCAACAGTCATATAATAAATCAACCGGTCAAATGATGTCTGAGCTGCTTTACCTGTGCTGTCATCTCTTTTTCCTCTAGCACAGGTTTGTAACAAATGCTGGGATGCTTGCGTAGTTTGAAGTAAAGATTGAGAGATCAAGTGTCAATTTCCTGAATATCCTGAGGGCCAGATTTACTAAGAAAATGGCGTTGTGTAAATGTGCACTTTCATCGAGTTTGCGTTCGCAATCTGTATGTATTCAGTGTGATTTACAAGGACAGCAGCTCATTACGCAGTCAGCTCCTGACTCCACACTTGGTTTTAGCGCTGTGCCAGCACTGGAGAAAGGTCTGGCTGAACCCATTATCATTCTGGTATAGGGTAAAAACACTCTGGCTTGTTTGTATTTCTTTAAACCAATCACAATCGTCTTGGGCGATGCTAAGTCCAGGATGCAGCGATGGTGCCCTTGCTTAATAGTGTCACAGATAGTGGAAGGGAAGGAGAATTCCACCTGAAATATTCGGCCAATGGCAGGTTTATATCCACAGCCTACTTCCTGTGAGTCAGACCAGCTCCTGACTGATCCTGGTGCTGAACCTTCAGACACACACTGAGAATGAAGGAGAGATCAGAGGTGGGATTTCTATGAGATCACTACGTTCAAAAAGGAAATCTTAACAATGGTCACAGTCTAGCACATCTGAACATGATGACGGCCTACTGGCTCGACTGTGTTTAGGGACACCCTTTTGAGTGCTTTCCTCCAAACAATTGTTTTCTTTTCTTTTCTTTTTTTTGGGGGGATTTATACAGAGTGTTACACTATTGATTTGTGTTACACTATATAATATAATAATAATAATAATATAATAGTGTTACACTGTTGATTTCGGTACTCTATGAATGCAGGGCCATGCACATTATCGTGTGTGTATGTGTATGTATATACATGGACGTATTTATGTGTGTGTGTACATACATATGGATAGATTTGTTCAAAATATGCTACTGCGATGTCATACTAGAGACCTGACTCACGTGATCACGTCATGTGACTGTATCATGTGTACATTTAAGATGGCGCCATACATTGCCACTTTAGTCTGATGAAGAGCAGCCGTGCTTTTGCGGTTTGGATATGCATGCTGACTCCTATTTTGCTAATGTCAATGTTAGCTTCTCCAACTACACTACATGAAAGAATATTTAGCTTACCTGACAAGAAACATTATGTTAACACTACTTAAAGTCTTGAGCAAACAGATGTGAACGTTTTCATATCTGGTTAAGTTAAAAGAAAAAAAAAAGGCCACTAAAGGCCTCATGGCTGTGGACTCTACTCTCTTCCCATTGGCTCGCAGTCCTGCAGGTCCTCAGACATGTGGTCCACAGTTGGACCCTTCTCCCCTGCAGTGCTTATAAAAGAGATGAGGCTAAAAAATCTGGTGTAAACTGGAGTATTCTTTTAATGTTATTAATCAAAGTCTCAAAGTCTTAATCAAAGTAATCAAATGTCTTTGAATGTACTTTAAAGCACATTTAGGTTTTCAAATTATAAATGCCTGAAATAACTTCATTCACTTTTCCTTCTCTGGCAGTATGACATTTCAGTCTGAAAGTATTTCCATGTAACTTTTATCATACCCAGTTTACATTTCAAAGACTACATCAGTCATCAGTGAGCTGTTGGTGATTTTCAGGCTTTTATTCCATCAGAACTCTCTGCTTATCCTCTGTGTGGTCCAGCAGATGATCTGTTCTGTGCCAGACACAGAATCCACTGTAGTCAACACATCCTGCCTTTTCAATCTGTGACACAATGATTTTATGTTGTGTAGATGTTTTTACTCCCACACTGTTGTGTTGAAACAGTTTGTATAAAAGAATTTGACTTGCTTGCATTACTTTGGTAGATTATTTTGTTACCTATTTTAAAAATTCCATTCCATTTTCATTCTGGTTGTAAAGGGGTGGGGAGATTATTATGGGGGTTGACGGTTGCATAAGTGTACCAGGTGAGCTGGGATGGCCAGCTGTGAGTGGGGGTGTCCAGGTTTACCATGAGGTCTGGTCTTATCTCCTGAACTTACATTATGGGTCATTCATCAAAGTACATCCTACAAATTCAACAACTAAATCAGAAGCTTTTATTGACTGACAGCTAAGAACACCTCAGCTCACCCTACAATTCAAATGGACTGTTGATTTGCTGACAAGAGACGGGGGGGGGGGGAGAGGCAGTCTAATCAGGTCATAGCTGAACATTTCTGGGTGGGTCAAATCTGTTTGGGTGGGCAGACTAAATGATGTTTATGGGAAAGCAGCTCTTTAACATGAATAAGTCACTGTCTCTTTTGATATATGCTATTTTTAAATGTAAAGAACACTGGTGATATATTTGGCAGGCTCAATATTACATTTTGCATTGTGATGTCAGATTAGGTGGAAAATCAGCTGCAATGCGCTTGGACTTCTTTTTGTGCCAGCAATGCCACTTACATAAGAAGGAACTAACCAACTTACCATTACTTAAATCCCTCCCCCAAAGAGTGATTGTCCATGGTCTCATTTCTCTGTGGATGGCAACTACTTGATGGATTGACATGACATTTTGTACAGACATCCTAGAGGATGAATCCTAATGACTTTGGTCCCCTGACTTTTCCTCTAGCGCCATCTGCATGTCAATTTTTTCACTTATCCAGTGAAATATCTCTAGATCTACCTTATGAATTGGCCCAGTATTTTGCAGACACATGCATGGTGTCCAGATGATGAATTGAGGTTGAGATTTGTGGTTTTGATTGAAATATCTCAACAACTATTGGATGGATTGTGATGAAATGTGGTTCAGACATTCATGTTCCCCTCAAGATGAGCTGTAATATCTTTGGAGATCCTCTGACTTTTCATCTTGCGCCATCATCAGGTCAAAGTTTTAATGTGTCCAATACTTTGGTTTATGACCAAATACCAGCAGACCTAATGACATTCCCATCAGCCTCAGCTGGACATGGTAAGCATTATACCTGTGAGCATGTTAGCATGGTGACGTTTAGCTCAAAGCACCGCTGTGTCTTAAGTACAGCCTCACAGAGCTGCTAGCGTGGCTGTAGACGCTTATGCTGTGTCTCAATTCGGATACTTCCGTTAGTACACTTCCATGCAGTATACTGTGTACACTATGTACTTACTTGCGTAGTGCATGAATTTTGACAGGGTAGTGTTGTCTCAAATCGAACACAGCCATTGTGCACTTACCAGAAATGACGGTCGCAACCTTTGTCCCCGTCTTCTTCTTCTGGCGACCATTGAGGGTGAGAAGTGTGCAGCGTTCCACACAACTTTCTGACTGTTACGAGCACACCATCCAGGTACTCATAGTACACTGCATTTTGCCATAATTGTCAGTGTGAACGCACTTATGCACTCAAAATAGCACGTGTAAGTACAGAAGTACGCGTATTGAGACACAGCATTAGTCTTGTCGATTGATCCGTCTTTAGTAAAATTATTAAACAAGACACTGTAAGTCTAAGTGTGATTTGCAGAATCCAGTTATAATTTTCTTCTTTCTTTATCTTCTACATTTCTCTCTCAACCAGGCAGCAGTGTGATGAGCACCATGGATCCCCTCCTCTGCATCACTCTCCTGTTCCTGCATAAGCTCCTCCCCTTCCTGTTGGCCCACTGAAGAGACTTCAACCAAAATTATGTCAACCTGCAACTTTCTCACTTTCTATACCAAAAAAACAAACAAAAAACAAGCAGCAGTCAGTGCCCACCAGGGCAGAACGGGTCACATTAAAATCGATGTAAGCTGTTGCAACCCATCACTGCAGGGAGTGAAAGCAGTGCAACAAAGGACGGAGCAGTCGCACAGACAAGACTAAAGGAAAGGAGTAAAAGAGGACTAAAGGAGGACACTCCTCGGACTGGAAACAGAAGAAAACTACAGGACTGACAAATACAGTGAATGATGGCAGCATTGCTACTGATCCACACACAGCCTATACAGCGTGGCCATATGAAGCGCTGCTTCTACTCTGCACCTGCTTCATGCATGGCCCTCCTCAAACCCTCCACACTCACCTTTCGGCAGCATTTCCATTGTCACTTCTGTTCATCTGACAACACAGATCCTTTCAGTGTGAGTCCTCTTGCTGATTTCACCGTAACCTCTTTCATCTGTTATCATCTGTTATATGAAAGACATGTGACCTCCATGTTGTTTTCTTTGGAAGGGGCACTTCGATCAGCATGACTTGTCCATCATTTACATATTTTTCTGTAGCCATGTCAGGCATCTTCATTATACAGAGTTCATCCAGTGGTTTAGTCTGATGTATGCCATTTCCACCCCCTTCTACACACACACACACACACACACACACACACACACACACACACTTTTGTTCTGAGCTGTGTTCCATAATATAACAAATAATAAGCTGATATATTTTGATTAAGATAAGGCACACCTTACCATTGTTGTTGTTAATCACCTCCAATAATGTTTATTTTTATTAAATATATGGTGATCAAAGTGAGTCATTTCATTTCGATGACAGAAAATGATTTATTGGTAACTTGCCAACAGTTATTGAGATGAAGGTTTATTGTTTTTGTAATAAAAGGTAGATTTCAAAGGTGTTAGTGGCTTTCTTTCACCACAGACAGTTTATTCACAATAGCACAAGGAAATACACAGGAAATGACTGAGCTTAAGTATGCTGATGTCATCTTCCACATTATTGTATTAGCCTGTTCTCTAGCAGCATCGGCATCATCTCAGCAGTTCCCCAGGACCAACACCTGAGTCTAGGGAAAGGTTTCCCAAACATTCATGTCTTGATTTCCAGGAAATTTGCCTTGAATATTCATCAATTCCAACATTTCAGTGACCTCTGACCTCTAATTCTACAAACAGGCCAAAGTTTCCACTTGTACAAAAGAAACAACAAAATGAAATGCACAAATTAAGATGAAACTGGCTGACCACATTCATGCTCAACAACATTTAATAACATTTAAAAGGGGATGAATGATTATCAACATATCCAGAGAAACAACTGAAACCAGGTCAAACACCATATACTATCTAACTTTTGATTTATCTAACTATAATAACATACTTTCTAATGAAGCACTTTTTCCTGTTATTGGCAATCCTTGTATTATTGTCTCCTGGTTGTCACTTGAAAAGTTACAGACACTGTGATTCCCATCCAAGTCTTTAAATCTTCCAGTAACCTTTGTGACTCTGGTGTTATTAACCCTGAAGATACAAATAGCCTATCCATAACTTTACCCCACTAACTCACAATGTGCCTCATGCAGGTATTTTTCTCCTAAACATCTCTGAGTCTGACGAAAATTTTCTTGCATCCCCAGACGTACACTGTTTCATATACAAAAACACAACATTGAACCAAAACAACTAAACAAATACTACAAACATGTACATCAGACATTATAAATGAGTGGCTGCAGTGCAATCAGTTGAATCATTCCCTTTTACAATCAGTGCATAGTCTATACAGGAACACTGAGGCCTACTTGTGTTTCAAGATGGATTCATCAAACTCTTTTTAGCTGCACAAACTGGTCATAAATGGCTCATTTCAGCCTGATGAATACCACGTGGCTAAAGTTGCCATATAAGGCTGTCTCTTCTGATCTGTGTGTGGGCAAATGTTACCAAAGAGCAAAAAAGTGACACTGTGGAGCTTCAAGTTTAGCAGTGTCAGTTGTCATATTAGAGGACATGAAACAATTAGAAAATATTAACAGTACAGTTGATAATGACATGTAGCATCGCAGTGATGTACTGTGAAGTTAGACTCTAAAAATGTCTTTCTAAAGCAAAGCGGTCCAGGACTAATATGAGAAGAGGTCGTGTGACGTGTCATGGATATTGGAGTTGCTGTGCCGAAATATGCCAATAAAAATCAGAACATTTTACAAACCTCTCAGTAAATTGGCAGCCATGATAATGATATGGTGAATAGAATGTTAATTTTGCATTGCCCTTTGTTCATGTAACTGCAGCCTGATTTAGCTCATTATTAGTACAAAATCTAAAAAATCTATTATACAGGGAAGTATGACTGAGAGAAAGGCTCTCTTTTTCAGGAACAGCCCGTTATCACTCCCAAGCTGCCCAGTACAACCACTGTCTGATCTGTTAAGATAAGGGAGGGGCAAGTTCTGCTCTTCCACCTTGCTTATCGGGATCGAACCAGTAACCTTCCTCTTCTCTAACGCCGCAGGCAAGAGTACAGGCTGGTGGTCAGTTTCCACAGAGACTGGCTTGCTGTGGACACAGTTAAGTCATTTTTAGTGAGCAAACCCAACAGACAGAAGTGGTTTTCTTTTTGTGCATCGTGTGTTTCTGTCAGGTATACCATCTTTATGCAGGACATGCACTTATGACACGGTCTAGTGAGGCTGCATTCAGCCTGCATTGGACCCGCTCATACACTGTCAAAGGTTCATCCCTGGTTGTCACCGTTAGCAGAGACCAGTCTGCAGAGTAGTTCAGTACACTGATAAATCAGAGAATGTCACCAAATGACATTACATGACTATCTAATAAAGCGAAGTTGTGGTTTCACTTGTCTCATTGCTGACCGGCTTGCCTGTGTTGACCTTTCATATAAACTACAGATTTGACCCACATGATTGTGTCAGTCTGAATGGAGTATTAGTGTCCATATTGTGAAGCATAACAGGTAAGTGACTGGTTTGTTGACTGTGTAGTAAGACAAGACTTGAAATACTTCAAATTAAGTAGATCGTGCTAAGGAGGAAGAAGATGAGGTAGAAGATGTCCAAAAACCTGAGCGCTGTCCTCCAGATGAAGAGGAAAAAAATGTATTTTACTCCAAACCAATGGAGTTGTCCCAGGTATGCCCCTACAGTCATGAGGAAACCAGAGATGCAGTTTCCAGATCAGATCAGAAGGCTGTGCAATACACATAATTCAGAAAGCATGCTCCTCATCAGTCCCAGAAATCAGCCTTACACTGCCAGAGGGAAACAAGAGAAGAGAGGTAGAAACAACAAAACACTTTACTGAGCCATGGTGGGAATGGATAAAAAAGACTGAAGAAAGGTAAAGAAAATATGCCAGTGAGCGAAATAAACTGAGAGCCGCGAAGCTATCGACACATAAGAGAAGGGAGGACAAAGTCAGTCTTTTACACAGAGATGAAAACAGTCGGATATTCCTGGGGAAAAAACAGTGACAAAAAACAAAACCAAACAACAAGAAAGAATTCTGTCAAAGTCAGCTGCAGAGCTCCTCATTCAGTAAAGTACAAAAGTTATGGAGCCCATGAGACTGTCATACAGACAGTTAGCTCGATACTGTCCTTTCTTTATGACAGGACCAAAGTGGACTGGTATGGAACATGATAACAGATACTTTAGATCCAAGAGGTCTTCTGCAGACCACAAGTACTTCAGTCACTCTCTGCCATTATGTGTGCAAAGTGCTCGATAAACAAAGAAACAGTTGTGACATATGAGCAGTGGTCATGAGTAATGGGTCGTTCGCTAAAAAAAAACCCAAACAGTGATTGTGCAGTGATCATAGCTTAGCCACTGTAACCGGGCACAGAAGACCTGTCAATCTTCAGATTTCTCAACATGCTGAAGGGCTGTGCATGAGGCTGCAGTAAGAGAGATACTCAGCATTTAAAAAGTTTGTAGGGTGATTTTATCACCTTTCCTTTTCATACGAGCCAGCCAGTAATATTAAAAAGTCAGCTGGAAATGGAGTTTTGAATTTAGCTAGCTAGCTACAACTGATCGACTCTGCTCGTTTCAGCCGACTACCAATGAGGAACCTACTTTCTGTCTGAAATCAAAGACCCATTGGACAAAAGGTACGAGTTTTCAAGTGGTAAATCTGCCACTACTGTCACTGTAAACGGCATGAGAGCAGTGCTAAATCTGAAAGCTTGACAGGTGAAGCAACAGTAACTAAATGGGATGGGGCCTTCCTTGTGAAGGGTCAATTAACAAAGATGGTGTGAAACAGATGTAAAGAGTGGAGCATGTTTTGATGTGCTGAATCTCTTCAGTACCACTTCAACTACCTGGATCAAGTCAAAGAGTTCAGGAACCTGAAGGAAACACGGGAGGAGGGTGACATTTGTAAACTTTACATGGAAGCAGCAATGGACTTCCATTTGGGCAGAGACCGCAAGCAAGCTGCTATATATACATACCATACATAAAGAGATCATTGAATATTCAGCAAGTGAGCCTGATACAATTCAGCATAAGGAAATATCATGTTTCTGCTCCAGGGTAGATATCTGCAGATGATACTTTCCATGTCAAGTGGGGCCTAACTGAAGTTCTTCCCTCCACCTCAACTCTTGGAAATGAATGGGAAGTTCATAGTTGTAAATTATTACAGCCAACCTCTTATGGGCAGGTCCTCCAGCTGGTCAGTGAAGAACTGCATGGAGCAGTTAGGTGAGGAGAATGTTTTCACGTGGCCTCATTCACCTGACATCATCTTCTATGGATCAGATGTACTTCAAGTACTCCTACAAATAGTGTGTTACGCTTCCCCTGCAAAGACTTCAAGGATGAGGACTACCCGGTTGGTTTGGCAAATGTATGTCTGATTAATAACTCTTTCACCTCTGAGAAAGAGCAGCACCCAGACACTTCCCTGAGCTTTTGTGGATGACATAGTTCAAAACAGTGCTAGTGTTCAGCCTTCCACATTGTGCTGTCAAGATTCCACCACTGGTTTCCAAAGTTGTACGGGGATTGGAGCTTCTTCTACAGTCACAGTACTGCCAATCAGAGAGTCGAGAGCTGGTGGGACTACCTGTGGATGGCTGCACAGACTAAAGGATGAGGGACATTTTGATGTGGACTTCTTGGACAAGAACTTGGTTCTAACAAAGAAAGTGGTAGTCCATTCTTCAAACGTGCATGAAGTCATTGATAGCAAAAATGAGACTTGTGTTAATGACAAAGGAGTACATCTAATGTTACTATCTTAACATTAGCAAGATAATGTAATTAATGTTTAAACTTATAGACCACCCTAAAGTAAATCAAACAAGTTTTACCTGCACTTCATTCACTGAGCATGAGCCATCAAGTGAAGTAATGTAGTAACTAATGTTACAGAAGAGGAGGCAAATATATAAAATTATATTAAAATAAGAGACAAATGAAGTAATCCATACAAACAAATTCAAGTGCACAAATTGTTATTTATTTTTCTCCATGACACCTCCCGGGTGCCGTAGGATGTTATAGAACGAATGAACAGTATGGTTTGAGTGATTGAACTGATTTTGAAACAGGAATCTTAGCACACACATGACTTCATGGAAATCTGCAGAAGCTCCAGTATGATGTTGTACAGAAACAGCTTTGTATATTTAAATACATCTCCCAGTGCTCGTTGAAGATTATAGAGACAGGAATTTTCTCCTGTACAGCCTGGGAGAGTGTCATTCAAGATCCTTGCTTGAAGATTGGGAGATAAAGATATTACGACAAATCACCAAAACATGATTTAATAAGATAGATAGGGATCTCAGCAGGCGGCTGCCCAGAGCATTACACTAAAACTCGATTCCCACTTTTTCTGATCCTGCTCTCAGATTATTTCGCAGAGAGCAAACATCATGTCAGAATGAGGCAGAGGCTGCATGGTGACTGCTGAATTAATCTCATCTCACGGAGGCCGAGCGAGGGAAAGAGAATGTGACTAACCTGGAGCTTACATAATCCACGGTGTGTTCCACAAAATATCATTCAATAACCCTGACCTGAAGAGGATTTTCACCTTGTCTCACTTGGTATGTGGCACTAAAAATAAGTACAGCTAGCAAGGCCTCAGGATAGACAGCAATACTGAATGGATTACTGATAATATTCATACACTGAGTGTTGTGAAACATTTTCTCAGGATTCACACATGTACACAGTTCATAAAAGCTTTTACAGTTTCAACTCTATGCCTCCACAGTGTTTCTTGTGTTTTGCATGACATGTTTGTATGATGTAGTATCTAAGAAATTAAATAACACAATATCAGAGGGCAGATAAGGATGCATTAAGTTTACCTGCCAATCAAGCTATAATGTATAAGACAACTGCAGGGACACATTATGCTTGTTGAGTAAATTATAAATATGATTAGGATGTGAATTTGTGTTCTTGAGGGATTTCACCAATTGCTAAGCTCTGCAGCTGTAATCATCAGTCTACTGTATCTATCACCCAGTGTGTTGTCTCAGTATGTACTTAGTCAGTCAGGATGGGCACAAAAAACACAAACAAATTAATGTATGTTGGTGGTAACAGTTTTTATCTGTGAGCTTTCTAATCTACTTTCTTTCTGTCTTATTCTGTCATCTCATCCCATGACAAGTGTGGTGCAGTCTACAGAACACTGAAGCCAACTTCAATACCACCCAGTGTAGCTGGTGATAAACAAAAGAACGAAGGTGATTTGTTGATGGCAGCTTGAGGCTGAACATGTGATTCTTGTATCCTGCTGTTTGGGGAGCATCATGTCCCTGCAGGAGGAGACTTTGTGGTGGACTGTGCTGCCAGTGCAGGCTGACTTCCATCCACCCACAAGTTAAATCGCAGTTTAACTCTTAGCCAGGAACTTCTGCCATTTAGGAGAACTCCCTTATAGTAAGATAAACACTTTATGAATACAGCCCCTGATAGTGTAAGAAGAAGTGCTCAGATGGCATAAGCAACTATCATCGCTAGACATGAAAAAGGAGTGTCACCTACGGAAACTAAAACCTAACAGGAAATAGACATCACACTATTCAATAGACAAGTACAATGGCTTCACTGCTTTATCTGCACTCTGAATGCTCCAAAAAAATGGCATAAATATTGTGTGTGCAAAGTAGTATATTCAAAGACATGAGGCAAAAATGAGGGATGAATAAAGTGGAGAGTGGCATACACAGAAGGAGATAGAGACAGGATGAGAAAGATACAGTGAGATAGTTTAAGCACCGCGAGGCAGATGCCATAGTGAACATCTGGCTGTGCAGTCCGTGGCGAGCTGAAGCTGACACATCTGACAGGCCCTCCGGTCTTTGCACAAATCTGATTGGATTCCAGGTTAAACAAGGTCAGAAGGGATAACATGGGGCATGGCAGGGTGCAGCTGGGGCACACACACACACACAAACTAACAGATGTGCAAATGCATGCATGCATAGAAATGTATCTGCACATACAGACTTGGTGTCCTACCACAGCATCTTGATGTGTAGACATCCTCATCAGGAAACCTGCACTAATCCAAAATTTGGCACCAAGTATTTGTGAGTTATTTGTAAAGATTTGAAAGATTTTTATTTTTTTTTTGTCCCAGCTCTCCTGTTAGTGCAATCCTCCTGCAGGCTGCAGACATGTGACTCATTTGCACTTGTTCTTACTCATGACATTGACCAAGCGTAGATTATACTCACCCTGCTTAGACAGACATACAGGCAACAACATAATCTCAAGTAAAAACACTGATGTGGAGAGAGACGTGAACTGCAAGGGTGGACATGACACCACTGCCCTCTACAACCTAAGAAATGATCATTGATCGCCTTTCTGACAGTTTCATCAAAAACCGAATATCATAAGTTTCACAAAGATAGGATGTATTGCAGGACTGTATTGGATTGTATAACATTGTACATGTGTTAATGATATCATCTCCATCCGTGGGGATAAACAGTTCTTTTTTGGTTTTCGATTAGCAAACAGTTTCTTATTTCCACATCCAGCAGTTACGGAGCAACAAGATCATTCATGTGGAGGGGTGTTTGTGTCACCTGATGAATCTAAGTCCTCTTTGTTAGCTCTGTTTTTGGTCTCCACCAACTCCTGAGGGAAATATCTTTAATTCAATTCAGTTTTATTTATATAGCGCCATATCATAACAAAGTTATCTCAGGGCACTTTTTCGAATAGAGCAGGTCTAGACCGACTCTTTATATTTACAGAGACCCAACAGTTCCCACCATGAGCAAGCACTATGCGACAGTGGCAAGGAAAAACTCCCTTTTAACAGGTAGAAACCTCGAGCAGAACCAGGCTCTGGGTGGGCGGTCATCTGCCTCGACCGGTTGGGTTGAAGGGGGAAGGGGGGAGCGGGAGAGAGAGAGCAGGAGGAAAGAGAACATACAGCAGCTCAATACAGCATAGATATGGTAATGGCATTGATGTTAACACCAACAGAAACAACACTAAGAGCAACATTATAATAGCAATACTAATAACAGCAACAACAGCAATAGCAGCAGCGGGTGCAGAGCAGGAGCACGGGGCAGCAGGCGGCAGCAACCACAGACCCAGACTCTACAGCTCCGGAGGCAGAAACACCTGCAGAAAGCAACAGAAGGGGAGGGAGAGAGAGAGAGGAGAGAAAGCACACAACTACGGGAAGAAGTTGAATTAATAACAAGCATTGATGGGATATGAGGGCGTACAGATGGAGAGGAAGAGGAGGAGAAAGGAGCTCAGTGCATCATAGGAAGTCCCCCGGGCAGTCTAGGCCTATAGCAGCATAACTAAGGGGGGGCTCAGGGGTCACCTGAGTCAGCCCTACTATAAGCTTTATCAAAGAGGAAAGTCTTAAGCCTACTCTTAAATGTGAGGAGGTTGTCCGCCTCCCGTACACAAACTGGGATCTGGTTCCACAGGAGAGGAGCTTGATAGCTGAAGGCTCTGGCTCCCATTCTACTTTTTAGAGACTCTAGGAACCACAAGGAACCCTGCATTCTGGGAGCGCAGTGCTCTAGTGGGGTAATAGGGTACTATGAGCTCTTTAAGATATGATGGTGCCTGACCATTTAGGGCTTTGAAGGTGAGGAGAAGGATTTTAAATTCTATTCTGGATTTTACAGGGAGCCAGTGTAGAGAAGCTAATATTGGAAAAATATGTTCTCTTTTTCTGGTTCTTGTCAGTAAACGTGCCGCAGCATTCTGAATCAGCTGGAGAGTCTTAAGGGATTTATTGGGGCAGCCTGATAATAGAGAGTTGCAATAGTCCAGCCTAGACGTAACAAATGCATGGACTAGTTTTTCTGCATCTTTTTGAGATAGGATGTGCCTGATTTTTGCAATGTTACGTAAATGAAAAAAAGGCAGTTCTTGAAGTTTGTTTTATTTGGGAGTTAAAGGACATATCCTGATCAAAGATAACTCCAAGATTCCTTACTGTTTCGCTGGAGGCCAGGGCAATGCCATCTATAGAAACTATATCTTTAGATAATGTGTTTCGAAGGTGTTCGGGGCCAAGTACAATAACTTCGGTTTTGTCTGAGTTTAACATCAGAAAATTGCAGGTCATCCAGGTTTTTATGTCCTTAAGGCATGCTTGAAGTTTAGCTAATCGATTGGTTTCATCTGGCTTGATCGATAAAAATAATTGGGTATCATCTGCATAACAATGAAAATTTATGGAGTGCTTCCTAATAATATTGCCTTAAGGAAGCATATATAAGGTAAATAGAATTGGTCCAAGCACAGAACCTTGTGGAACTCCGTGACTGACTTTGGCGTGCATAGAGGATTCATCATTAACGTGTACAAACTGATATCGATCTGACAAATAGATTTAACCAGCTTAGTGCAGTACCTTAATGCCAATAAAATGTTCTAGCTCCTGTAATAGAAAATGTGATGGTCAATGGTATCAATGCAGCACTAAGATCTAGTAAGACAAGCACAAGTATATCGCCCTTGTCTGATGCAATTAGAAGGAAGAAGTCATTTCTGTAACTTTCACCAGTGCTGTCTCTGTGCTATGATGCACTCTAAATCCTGACTGAA
>SEMN01000689.1:0-170000 GCA_005408345.1 Macquaria australasica
CTCCACAAGCACCATACAACCCAAAAACCCTTGGTACACAGGTACACACACACACACACACACACACACTCCCAGAGTAATTAATTTATCCACTCACAAAGGCGTATGTACATAAACACAAACCTGCACACAAACACACCCACATATGCAGTGTACCTGGTCATTGTCCCATTCACCATATCTTTTGATATAAAAGCAGACAAATCTACATGCACACACATGTATGTTCATGTTTCATGTTTTCTTCTGTCTTCATGTATTAAATCTACCTTCAATAAGAAGTATGAGAGAGCAGGAAGAGACTTTTAAGTGATGGACAGTAAAAAAAACCCAACAACCCAAAACTGAGCATCAAGTGCCTTCAAGCCCCTCCCACAGACAAGTGAAGTGTTTACAAATGTGTGCATGCATCTGTGCACGCACACACGCAGCACTAAAGTACGACTGAGCTGGTTAAAAGCGAGCTTTCATGGTCTTTAAAAATTAAAACACACACGCTCAAGCGCTCAGTGGTGTATTTTGACAGTGTGTGGTGACCGTGGGTAAAGCACTTAAGCTGCTGTAATTAGCCTGATCGCCGTGGTGACAGAAGATGCTTTCTTTCATCCCCTCACTTCAGAAACCGGCATGACACACTAAGACACACTGACACAAGGAAAATATACACACATGACTGATATGTCTGTTATGCCCGAGCACAGACCCAGAGGGACAGCTGCATTACACACACTAACATACAAAGACACTGAGAGACAGACTAATACACACACACACACACACACACACACACACACACACACAGCATGTGGGGGAGTCACAACAGTGACAAGCAGACAAAAAGCAGCTTGATCTCCGTTATGTACCAAACGTTGAATGTATGAAACAGAAATACTCTCTCTGTCTGTCTTGCTTTGTAATTCACCTGTCTCTCTCTCCTCTCTGTCTGTCTATCTCTCTTATTGGACTTTGGACATGTGTATATAGGGATGAAAGAAGAAGAAGACAAAAGAAGGCAGACACTGGTATACGCAACACTTTCTCCGATTTTTTTTAATTATATATTTGGTATTTCAAACCTTTTTTATTTTGATGAATATTAAGGATAAGCCGTCATTGCATTGTATTTCTATATGTCAATCAAACAGAAAGGATTGAGTGTCTGTCAGTGGCACTCTTTGCTTTTCAGATTTCACTGCTCATGTTGACTCTCCGGTTCTTCTTCTGACCTGACACTGGGTGTTGACCAATAAAAGCTTTCATGAACCGGGTATAAATGCTGAATAAGCATTGCGTGAAAATAGAGCAATTGATATTTTAATATTGCCTTTTTACAGAACTCTGAGAAGGAGACAAAAACAGATTAAGTAGATAAGAAAGACAAATAAGGGTAAAGCCAAACACGGTGAAGGACATAAATTCAACGCAGGTTAAGAGTCAAAGACTTGTGAGAAGGAGAGAAAGATGGCTAGAGAGAAAATGAAAGAATAACAGAGAGAGAGGCTCAGTGGAGTCGAGCCAGGGCTAAACAAAGAACTACAGTAACAGTCCACTGGCCTTACAGCTGCTCTCTGCACACACACTCCCTGGGCTCTGGCTCTGGGTATGCAGTGTGTGCATGTGTGTGTTTGTGTGCGTGCATGTGCATGTGTCAGTGTGCTGCTGTGAGGGTCCCCATAGGTG
This sequence comes from Macquaria australasica, assembly GCA_005408345.1. Classification (NCBI taxonomy): domain Eukaryota; kingdom Metazoa; phylum Chordata; class Actinopteri; order Centrarchiformes; family Percichthyidae; genus Macquaria; species Macquaria australasica. Next base: position 1,681 of record SEMN01000689.1, read on the forward strand.
TCCACCCTTTCAGCAGTTGGACTGCCAACTCATAAACCCCCCCAACCTCCAGCTCCTCCTGCAGAGAGGAGAAGGCGAGGGGAGGGAGTGAGGGGAGGAGCTCAGAGGAGGAGGGAGGGGGAGACGAAAAAGGGAGAGCATTGAGGATAGACGGACAGAGGGAGTGAAAACACTTACAGTAACAACTGTTTATTAAAAGAAAAACAATCAACTTGTATGAGGTGTGCTGTAAAGTCTACAGAGGTAGGTACTTGTAATTCACAGCAGACCTTGTTTAACTGCTGGAGCATTCAGCTGCAATGGCTTTATCATTTGCAACACAACAGGAATCAGTGCAACAGTTTTCTAATTATGCCCAAATTCTTTCTCTATCTCCTGGTCTGTTGCCATATTTTTCCTGTTTACTCTTTGCCACTTTATGTTCAGGCATGTTCAACACTACCCTAATGTGTTTACCATTAATTCATCTCATAGTTTCAGCTCAGTTTTAATACTCCTCCACCAGTGACAAAGAAAACATTATGTTGTTCAGTTAATGCCTTTCAATTTGCTGTGCTAGTACGCTAACAAGCTAAGCTGATAATGGCAAGGGGACTGCACACTCAAACAGCAAGGCAGCTAATAAGAGTGAACTCTACATGGAGATAATGGATAATAATAGAAATGAACTGTCATTCGGCTAGCTTATATTGCTATATTTTGAGTTATGAAAGCTGTCATTTGAAATACGTGTCAAGCACCAACACAAAGAGTAGTCACACAAATATACATGACATTCTGTGAGTCAAACACACAAACATTCCCCATTACTCAACCACATACATTTGGGTATCAATCCACTAATCCTGCATTTGTCACACATGCCATGCACAGTAGCAAGACAGTGGACTGAGCAGCCATCAGATAATTTGGGAGTTAATACATTATTATTGTTCCCCACTGTCAGAAAAAAAGTCAATATTTTTCAATTTGTTGAAGTGACAAAATTATTCCCTTCTCGAAGGTTTGTTTTCATCACTCAAATTCCTGCCCTCACACTTACTCAGATGAGGAAAAAATCTTACCGATGCTTTGATTTTTTTCACGGGGGAGAATATAAGAATATTAGACAGCAGTATTTCGTAACCTTACTACTAACTCAGAAGAACTCCTTGATGGTTTTTAACACAAAAATAATATAATAAGTAGCATTAACTCACAGCGTAATAAGTAACAATATTACACAATGATTAATAAGGGATGAACGCGAATGACACAGGCACTCTTGGAGATTGAGTTCTATCTGGGGGAACTCGTACTAAAAACAGGAGGGTACTGTCAACAACTTTTGAATAAAAATAAAAATACATTACATTTGTTTTTGTCAAAGTAGAGGCCCTTACTTTAAAATAACAGTACAACACAGAACTGTCAAACTAAGCTGATTATCTCACCAACAAATGCATTTCATTAATCAGCAACTAACATCTCACACACACACACACTGAGAGGACCCCCTGCCGTTGTAATTAAAGGTGTCCTTGACAATGAGATAGACCGCTTTCACACTCTTGGACCCTTGAACATCAGTAGTCCTATTTAAATATACACACACACACACACACACACACACACACACTCTCTCTCTCTCTTTCACCCACCATACTTTTCCACATCAACAGTTTCATGGTCCATCTGGTGAGTTCACAAACACACACACACACACACACACACAGCTGGGTAGAATTTGCCACCCCTGATAACTATCTACTTGTCTGTTCTGTTTGACAGAGGGTGCTAAAACCTGACCAAAATAGTTAATGACTAGGAACACACACATGCACTTGAGCACATAGGCTATGCACAAAAACCTCCATGTACAAAAACATAATCAAATACACAGGTGCAAAGAATTCTGTGAAATTGATGAATAACAACAAATTAAAACATCTCAGCTTTAAACTTTCTCACTGTGTCTCTCTCATTGTTTCTCCACGGTCTTGGGTGTATCTCCTTTTCATATTTTCCACAGTGAAAACCCCTGAAAGCATTGTCTTCCGCAGTGAGTGTGTTTGTGTTACAGGCCATGTCTGTACATTAAGCTTAGTGCTACTGCAGCGCACTGGGACTGCTGTGTCTACTCAATCTGTATGCATGGTGTGTGAGTGTGTGTGTGTCAGGCAGAAAGTGTGTATGAGAGTGACAGACGGACAAAATGAGAGAAAGAGAGACAGAGGTGGTGAGTTGTGTGTGTCTGGAGTGTGCATCTGCATCTTGTGAGTGAGTGTGTGTGGTTGTGTATGTGTGAGTGTGTATACATGTGTATGTTTGGTCCAGGTGCTGGGACCTGTGTGTGTCCCTGGGCAGGGAATGCAGGGGTCCCTGGACTCTCCTCTGCTTCCTGCTAACGAGACAAGCACACACCTCCACACATACACACGTACATACACACCGCATCGATCAGGGCGAGGATGAGGGTCGCTCTGCGCCCCGTTAGCCAACCGCTAAAGACTGAGCGCCTCAGGGCACACTGCCCCCCACCTACGCACGCACACGCACACACACACACACACACACAAATACATACACGCAAACACGCAGATATGTCATCTGAATTCAGCTCCAGAGCAAGGCTTCGATGCTGCCGCACATACTAAAAAGGCAGGACTTGCTTCTGGATCATAAACAGTTTACCATAGCAACAAAAGATGATGAACAGTGTACCATAGCAACTACTGATGATTAACAGTGTACCATAGCAACTGATGATCTGTTTACCACAGCAACAACTGATGAACAGTGTACCATAGCAATAAGAAATGACAGTTTACCATTGCCACATCTGTTGATGAACAGTGTGAATAGCAACAACTTATGGTGAACAACATTGTACCATAGCAACAACTGATGAACAGTGTACCATAACAACAATTCACGGTATAGCATAGCAACAACTGATGATAAAGGTACCATAGCAACAAGGACATCAGTGTACAATAGCACCAACTTATGAACAGAGTTTATCATAGCAAAAAAATGATTAATAGTGCACCATAGCAACAACTGATGAACAACATAGAAACAACTGTTGATGAACAGTGTACCATAGCAACAACTGATAAACAATCTACCATGGTAACACCATTACAACAGTAAATTACATGTGGCACCCTTCCAACACCTTAAAATGAAGAGTGTACCATCGCAACAAAACAATGGACAAACAGTGAAACATGGAATAATAGTAACACTGTTAGCTCCCACCAATTCTGCATGAACAAGCAGAAGAAATATATTATTTTCTTGTATCTCTTTACAGTATGTCCTCTTTGTTATCCTAGCTTTGTTATCCAAGCTCTCTTACATACTGCATATTAAACAATAGTCTCTCCGTCCTTCAGACACACACACAGAAAACACACATACATAAGGAAAGCGATCAGATTAATTACAGCAGGAGCACTCTTAACATCTGGTCTGACATCAACCCTGTGTCGGAAGCCATGCTCAAAATATGTGGTGTGTGTATGTGTATCTGTGTCATGGTCATTTATGGCCACACAGGTATCGTTTATGATCTGGCATGCACACAGCCGTTATAATTACATCGGCAATACAGTAAGTACATGCAACGTTTGGAAAGGTTGTGTGATGGTGGAACTTGTGTGTTCAGAATATTTGATTAATTTCAACTGGACAATTTAACAATTGAAATGCAATCTCTAGCGATGCAACCCATCCGTCTGTCTGTCTGTGTCAACAGGTGCAGTGAAAGGTGTGGGTTACACCAGTTTTTATGTATTCTGTAATTAACACTGATCCCATATTTATTTACTGTTGCAGAGCAGACGTGATTGGACTACAGGGACCGCACACACATACACATACACACACAGAAGTGGCGTCATTGGAAACCATTAGCAGACAACATTAAGTGGCTAATGGCTACAACAACACCAGGCTGTTAAACTTTATGATCATTATTATAGGAGATGACGATTGCTGCCTCAGTGATTACGATCCAAGACAGCAGACAAGGTGTAGAGCAGGATATTTTCATTTGATTACTGCAAAAGAATGACAGATGACAGTGCGAAGGAAAGATAGATGGATGGATAAGTAAAAATGAATACTCCTCTCTTCAGTTCACTCATAGCTTCTAAGGCTTTTTCATGCTGCTTTGTGTCATATTCTGTATGTTCAGGTGTATGTTTAGGTACCATCTGTCTTACCCAAAGTGATACCTTCTGATTGCAAACATGCAGTTTAGCTTATAATAAATCATCAATCATTAATCATGAATGTAATGTTTCATTAGTTTTCTTTGTGTACACAGGTGTGTTGACCAAGACACTTATCAAAAAGTTTAGTGTAACAAACTGCAAACCCAATGTGCTGTGGGGACAATAAAGTCATTAAAGATACATTTAAACAAAATCCATTTTTAAAAAATAACGGTGTGGTCTAAGTGGTATTATTAGAAACTAAAAGAAAAGACACAGCACACAGCCAGGAGGATGTGCTGAGCGAGGCAAGTATCCATGAGTAAGTATCTGGGTGAACGAGAGGTTAAAAAAGGAGAGAGAATGAGGTGGGCGGGGCTGGTGCTTGGTCTCCACTTCTTCTGCCCTGGGCTAAAGTGAACCAGAGACTGAGAGAAGGGAAGATATGAAACAGAGATTGGGAGGAAGGAAGGAAGGATTGGAGGCAGAGAGAGAAAGCAAAAGGCCAGTTTCTTCTCTGATGTAGTATTCTGTGTGTGTGTGTGTGTGTGTGTGTGTGTGTGTGTGTGTGTGTGTGTGTGTGTGTGTGTGTGTGTGTGTGTGTGTGTGTGTGTGGCTGCATATTTGTGCCTGTTTGTGTGTATGAATAATTCAGGTCCATGGAGAGGGCAGCCTGCTGCGGTAATGAGGAGGACATGCATTGATAGCAAATATTGCTGGTGGGAAGCTATCGATCTGACAGCCATTTGTCCAAACTTTAGTCAGGAAGCCAGCGCTGTCCGTGGGCTTTACAGGGACTGATGGACAGATGGACAGACACAACAGTGCTTAAGCTGATAAAAGGGAAAGTAAGTATGATGGCATTAATCTAATAAAGATGTGAAAATGAAAACTGACTCAGTGCTACATATTTCACATTTTCTAAAAGTTTTCAACAGTGCCAAATAATCTTAGAAAGTTAAGGTAACTGACAATACACTGCCTGACTGTCTTTTTCTATAGGAAGTCAGGACCACCATAGCGAGACAACCAATTTTGAGGTTCAAACACTGCTCTTGCTTGGGATTCAATTTCCCTCTTGGAGAACTTTCTTCAATATGTACTAAAGATGTAAAAGTCTATAGACTTACTTTCCAAAAAGTCCCAGTCTTCTCACCATGGCTGAAAATTAAACTTTCATTAGAGCCAGTTTCAAATGAAACCCTCCAGTCAAAAGGCAACAGAAACACTTGAGACTGCACCATTCCACCTCACAGTACCAATGCATTCATTTTTTTCTTTTTTCACTGAGCAGTCTGGCTTTTATTTCACTGCTTCAGTTATCATTACAATTAGTTCATACAACAGTCAACACACACAAACAGGCACCTCTTCACATACTGCAGGTGCATTGGAATGGAAGGTAGGCTACAGCTAGTCCTGTCTGACCTTGTTATAAACTCTATTATTTGTGATTTACCCCGAAGCCCTGGCTAGTCCTGTTCGGCCCCATTGTGGAAACTGTAGGAGCTCACAGAAAAAAAAATAACAGACCGAACACCTTATTTCAAACCTCTCCTCCGCTCCCCCTCTCCCCTCTTGCAAAACTTCATATGTCCCCATCCACACATGGACATACACACACAGAGAGACTCCTTTTCTTTTCTGGTGTCACCGTGTCAGATATTCCAGGTTAGGGAGAACACAGGGGAAATTACACTTCTACCTAGGCCCCTAGCACTGTGTGTGTGTGTGTGTGTGTGTGTGTGTGTGTGTGTGTGTGTGTGTGTGTGTGTGTGTGTGTGTGTGTGTGTGTGTGTGTGTGTGTGTGAGTCCAGTGAATCTCACGGGTAAACCTGTTACCGTAGGGGAAGGGGACAGACAATGAAGAGAGGACGGCGCTGGTGGGGGAGGGATAGGATGATGGAGTGCAGGAGAGAGCAGCAGGGATTAAAGGAGAAGAGGACAGAAGAACTGAAGCCAACTAGACCAGGCCATTGAACCAGTCCCATAGCTTCTCCTTATGTGAGTGGGGAATTCACATCACTGTGTCCAGGATATTCTCTCCTCAGATGTATTACCAATTTAAGTAGCATGTGGTATAATCAATAGAGATGGTATAAAAGTCTATTTGTGCCCCCATACATGTAAGACAAGATGGAGGCAACCATGAGCTGCTGGAACATGACTGGATCCATATTTTTTCCCCGTAAATGTTGAAGAAACACCACTGAAAATTTTGAGTATGTTGATCATTGTGTTGTGGGCGTGTGTGCGCAGTCTGAATTTATGTTACTCTTATTCTATTGCTTTTATAACGAACTTACTGTCGATTAGGTGGAAAAACCAGAGGAAACAGAAGAAAGTAGAGGTGAATCGAGGGGAGGAGAACTTTCTCTACTGACTAAGTCAGATCCATTAGTGAAAGCCAGACTAAAATAACTCATTCATTCCAATGGAATCAGTGTATTCGGTCTCCGGGACAAAGATCCTGTTAACGACCAAGCTAACTAGTCAGCCTGATTGCTAGCTCAGCTAACTCTTTATTGAATGAAATACAATACTGAGAACAGAGTAAACGAAAGAACGAAAGAAGCTCTAGGAGCTATTGTTAGCCCAGCTGGCTGGTGTGTAAGCGGTTAGCTCAGAAGCTACAGTAGTTTCACAACTAGCACTACAAGTAGTCACTACATCACCAAGCCTCTAGAACCACATAGGTCTATTTCGTGAAGAAATGCAATGCATTTTTAACAACTTCCCAGTACATTCAACAGTAAGTTCATTCAGGAAGGAAACTGTAGGTAATTAGAGTGACTACATATCATATGATGAGTGTTGTAGTAGAAGAGGGAAAGGCCTACAGATGACGTAGAGTAAACCAATATATATCAATTTTCATTATAATGGCATACAACCACAATTTTATGAAGTGCTTTACAGTAATTTCTGAAAATATAAAAAAGAATTAGGTAAACACTGAATGTAGCCGGTCTAGAAAGACTGCAATCAACAGGCACGAGTGGCTCAGTGCGTCAGTGACACAGAGTCAAAGCTTGTCACCGGATTGGTCTTTAGCACCCGTCCATGTGACTGATGCAGGTGCTTTATTCCATGCTTCCTGTGGCACTAAAAGCATGGATTGAAAATAGAATGGTGGAAAGGCGTTTCCAGGCCCTTTTCACAAAGCTCAATTGCTTTTGGCTCTGTGGTAAGTCTGACACAAAGTGGTGCTGGGAATCAAACCTGCAGTACCACTCTGAGCAGCCACAGCGGGCACTATGAGCTACACTCACAAACACACACCTGCACACTTTCACACTGAATGCCAATCATACTATAAATACTCACACACACAATTACAGTACAAACAATTACTGCCAATCACACTGTACTCACTTTCACAATCTCTCTTTTCCCTCTCTTTCTCTCTCACACACACACACACACACACACACACACACTCACATACCTACCAATCCCAAGCAGCAGCACTCCGACCTCAGCCTCTCCTTCACCTGTACAGACCAGTAATTACAATGTGACACCAGACAGGCTAAAAACACCCCTGCAATTACTGCTGCAGGGAGAGGAAGTGTGAGTGGGGGACGTGTCCATTTCTTATTTTAAAATGTATCTATAGTATAATGAGGCAAGTCTTTTATCCTTTCCATTTATAGTGTCTTAATTTCTGGTAACTCATAGTAGTAAACAAGACTTAATTCATTCATTCTGGTTATATTCAAAGACAAATACAAACAAAGCAGAAAGAGGTGGGATTTTTCGTATGGCAAAAAGATTAGACAGACATGAGTGATAAGGTGCAAGGCCCAGCATCCATGTTCCCTTCCTGCAACACAACAAGGTCCTAGTTCCGCCCCAGACTGACACAAAGTGATACTCTCTGCTGCCCACTTGCTGTCTTCTACATGACGGCTAAATTAGACTGGACACTGATGTGAACAGCGGGAGAAGGGGAGAGAGAAACTAGATTATATGCGAGACAGGCAGGATTCAAACTCAAAACACTGAGCATACAGGAGCAGGGCAGTTGCATCTAGGACACGCCCGACTCCTCAACTATAAAGAAAAAACATCTGGATAGCATCCAAAAGCACCATGCATCAACACACACACACATACTCACACATGCACACACTCTCCACACACTCTAATGAAGCCCCGGTAGTGACGAAGAGCAGCAGGGAGCGGCGCGGATCGCCGAAGACAAGTGTGTGTGAGCTTTCGTCGCACAGTGTGTGTATGCGTATGCGTGTGTGTGCGTCTCCGGCGGGATAATTATGGCGCTCCTCGGCAGCTGAGCGTGCCAGATGTACTGGGAGAAGGAGAAGGAGGTGGTGGGGTGGAGGACGAAGAGGAGGAGGAGGAGGAGGCGCGGCACAGAGCAGAGAGGGAGCCCAGCACCAGGAGCAATGCAGCAGGGAGCATACAGAGCGTTATGTGAATACATTAGTGTGAATGTGTTGTGTATCTATGCGCTGATGTGTGTCCGCGTGTGTGTGCCTGTACCTGGGAATGTTTGCTGTGTGTGTATGTGGCTGCATTAGAGAATATCTGAGTATTTCCAGATGGATGTCCATGTTCGTACATACACATATTGTGTGTGTGCATGTGTGTGTGCGTGTGTGTGCATGTGTGTGTGCGTGTGTGTGCGTGCGTGTGTGTGTGCGTGTGTGTGCGTGTATTTGGCATGGCCAATTTTGTTTCTTGCCATCCACCATTAGCAGGTTGGCTCTGTCACAAATGAGTGTATCTCATCCAGGAGAGACACAAGGATGAAGAGGGACACAAACATGAGATGAGGAAGTGGAGGTGGGTTGGTGGGGAAGGAGGTAGAGAAGAGAGTGAGGGGTCACAGAAGGAGAAAGAAATAAAGTAACTAAGAAAAAAAGTGGACAAAGTTCTGAAAATGACTTCTTACTTACTCCACCTGAACTAAACACCACATTACATGACAATACAATATTAGCATAATGATTGTAATTATCATTATGTTATGTGTGGTGTGGGTAGGGGGGCTCACGTGGTGTTCGCGGCCCCACTCTGTGTCCAATCTGCAAACCTGCAGTATACCACCAGATTACAGAGCCTTTAAACACAACATACTGTATGTGAGTATGTGTAGGTGAGTTGTTTTATGCTGTGTAGGATTGTGCAGGCACAGTCTGTCAGTGAATGAAGCCCCATATTGCTGAAGTTCAAAATATGTGCTTCTGGAGGTTAATTATTGCATCATGTACAATGCCTTGGTGGCTGTTTAGGCAACAATTTAAAACAAAAAAAAGCACTTATTTTGATGATTCAAATAAGTCCAAAAAACAGCCTGGTTCCAGATCTTTTTGCTGCCCACATCGCTACCTTTTTCGGCGGTTCAAAAACATCTGGTGGTGTGATCACTGACGATTGTTTCCACAGCCAAGTCAATCAGAGCGCTGTAGGCAGGATTAAGAATGCGAATGTTGTCTTCCTGTGCTAGAGCCAGAAAAATGATGCAGCGTGGGACGGATACATCTCTTGCTACTGATTGGTTAAAGTAATACAAAACACCTCCCAAAGAGAAAAGCGCCAACATGAACACAGTGTTGGGCTAAATACTGAAGAGAAACAAAAATGTGATTCAGTCTGATATTCACACTGCAAACGAATGTCTATCTGCTAATGGATTTGTCATTTTATTCAACACTATTAGATACAGCTAAATGTGTAAGCTCAGTCATAAAGAACACACTAACATGCACACTTTCGCATAAATGTTACCAGTTATGTTTTACACTTTTACACAATGCTGCTGTTAGCAAAACATCTAGATGAAATTGTAATAATAAGGTCTGGATAAATAGCAACATTTCACCTGCAATCTACTGAGTATACTGTTACAATGCTGATTAAAAGAATAACTGATGGAACACTTCTTATTACACTAAATAAGATAAAAGCAAATACCTTAGAGTTTCCTGCAATATTTGTAAATCTGTCAGTATGGCAGAACATTGCATATTGTGTGTATAGTATAGAGAAAAGCAATAAAGGAAAGAAAGAAAGAAAGAAAGAAAACAGGGGCTAAAAAAGGACAGAAAGTAAGAGATTCTGTCCTCCGTGGCTGGCTTTGTCACCTTGCTCACCCAAGGGGGGCAGAGCAAAGCACCATGGGAAATTACTCAAACCAGAATGCATTGATTTGTCCAGGATGATGTGTGTGTATGCCTCTGTGTGTGTGTGTTTTTGTCAGAAGGCCTTTGTACTGCAATAAAGAGAACAGCCTGGGCGACATCTGTTTAGAGACAAAAGATAAGAGCGACAGTGTATAGCGTTGTTTCAACCTTTCTCTCTTCCTCGCTCTCACTGCTGCCTTCTCCTGTGTTCTGACGTGTAATTAAGAGCCAAAGAAAAACCCTTCAACCTCTCCCAGCATGGCTTTGCATCCCACCTCATGCTGTGCTGTTGCCCGCCTTTAAACCATCTTCCCTTTCTCTCCGGGAACTGTATTCTACGGTCTGACTCAAACACAATTTTAGAATCAACAGTTAGTGGTGAAGCTCACTGTTATTCAAGATGATAAAGCATGATTTGTTATTCTGGACTTACCAAGACTACCAAAATAAAACACACATGGGCTTCTTATTTTATTTGCTAACAAAAAGAAAGTGCTTATATTCTAGGTCTTGATCCCCCCCTCACTCCCCCTCTATTAGCTCCATCAATTAACTTACATTTGGGAAACCTTGTCTGACAAAAATCACTTGATCAGTAATGAACCACCACTGGCAACAGGCCCAAATGTACAGTATGTATGTCAAGCACATGATGTGCAAATTCAAAGCCAGATTACAGTGAAGCAGGGTCCAGAAAATGAATATCACTGCAGAGAAAGTATGTTTCAGCATCCAGAGCTGCAACCTCTTTGAGGGTGACCAATTTTTTTAAACATTTAGTCAGTACAGTCACACTAACCACAATCTTGTACAACTCACCATTAAGCTGCATTGATTAGATTCTAATGGCAGAAAATGTCACTCCCTTACAGTACACTTCCTCATGCTCCTGTTTCAGGAATCAAACTGGCAACAACGTCCACAACGTCCTGTAACCCTAACGAGCCACTGATGAATCCAACCTGGTTAATGAAGACAGTAATGATCAGTCATAGGTTATTTGACAATCCCAAGTGAAAAGACACGCATACTCAAATCAGTAATCAATAATCAATCTCCGGCTCAGCCTCTGAACATCTCTCTCTCTGCAAAGTTTGTTCTTAATGTTTACTGTGGCTCAATATCTGCTCCTCTGTGATGAGGTCATGACCTTTGTGTAAACAGGCGGTTATTAAGAGGAAAGTGACTCATTTCACAGAGGTCTGTTTGAAATCCACCCACATAAATTTAAGCAGAGCATTGAAACTCTGAAAGCCACGGTTCATACCAGAATCTAAAACTCAAAGCTGGGTTTGTGCTGTGCATGCCTTACTCGCTTCTTATTTCAGCATTATGCTGTTCATGGCATATATACACTTCTACCCTACACTGTTGCATTATTTACAATTAATTTCTCTGAGACATGGCAAACGCTGATAGATACAGATTTGGTTATACTGATTTATTGTTTCCGAGGCCTTTTTTGGAATCACCTACTCCACTGTTACTCCCATTTGATTCTTATCTCATCTGTGTATCAGATACTCTGCTTTGGTGGAACTTGTTTGGTCTGCATGAACACCAGGGAATCAGCTGGTGCACGGCATCAGCAGAGGAAGAGTAACGAAACATCAAGCGCAAAACAGCAAGATGGAGAGCAAGACGTTGTCAGTGAACAAAAGAAGGAACTATGCTCTCCATTACTCTGGCAAGGTTCTCTCCACTGATCAGGTCCTGACACAACATACTGTAACATCTTTTATTATGTTAACTTCAAGATGAGCTTGTTGAGGGGGCTCCTGTCCAGTGGTGTCATATGGTGACACCACCAAAATGTCAAGATGGTGGAAAATCTAAGGAAAAGGGTGCATTAACTCATATTGCCTATATCGCATGTAGACTTGTTTTTTTTTAAACTGAAGCAGTGACCACAAATGAGCAGTGACTCATATGTCACTGGAGCGTTATAGCTGCCTTGTGAATAGTGCAGTGGAGGTGTTAATCTAGCAGTTACAATTCTTCGCCACAAAGTCACGGCCCTCACTACGTCAGACTGTTTTCTGTGTTGCAGTACATTCTTTAAAAAACAAATCATTATCGTGGTATTAGCTCAAAGGTAAACCTTAACACCTTATGGAACTCATTTATGCTGCTACTTAAAGAAATCCAAGGGCAGCCACCTCTATCTACATAACCTTTCCATTATCCATATTATCTCTGTACTTCTGGCTCTCCCCTGCTCTCTGTAGCTATACCTTATTTATCATCTGGAATTACACTCTATAGTCCGTATGCACATCTAACTGTGTTCATCCACTGACTGAGTGAACTACAGTATCACCTGTCCATCTAGCCGCTGAAAATACCATTAATAACATAAAAAACTCCCACAGTGGACTGACACTTGTGTGTGAGCTCTCTCCATTTCTGTTTTTCTGTCTGTCTGGCACCATCTCCCGCTCTCTCTGCTGGTTCAAACAAGGCTAGCAAGGTGACCCTGAATCACAGGCTGTGTGAGTGTGCGCGTGCCTATTAGTGTGTGCTCATGTGCCTGTGTATGCGCACTTATCTGCGTGTGTGTGTGTACAGTCCCAGTAATTAACACCAGCCACTAATGAAGTCCAGCTGCTCGGCAAGAGGACTGAGCGCGAGCCAAAAACTGCCAGAAATCGCTCTCATCCTCTCTGTCTCGCTCTCCACCGACACACTCTGCTTCCGTCTCTCGCTTTATTCAACTTGATCCCCCCATCCACACCCCCACTCTCTCTTCATTGCACCCTATTGATCTGCATTCAGTCGTCTCCTTCTCCCTCGCCTGTTCCCTCCATGTCCTCTGCAGATTCTATCCCTGCATCAGTCTCCTCTCCTACTGTTTGCCATCAGTATGAATCTACTCAGTTGATCTGTAATCGCCACTATTTCTGTTAACATCTTGTTTTCTTGATGTCTCAATTTCTCACTTACTTTAGTGCGATTCTGGCCATGTACAGTATCACTTTTTATCACTTGTCTGTCTGTCCCTTCTTCACTCCATTATCTTCCCCTCTATCCCATTATCTCACGCTGCTTTCTGCAGTTCCCAATATTCCTCTTATTCCATATATAGCACAGTGTTGCTTTTTATAATGGTTGTACTACTTTATACTGCCTACATTTTAACATCCTTTACACTGTTTTATTTTTGGTACCTGATGTTTATGTATGTGTATTTACATACAGATATAGAACTAGAATAAAATTTTCGCCACCGATCCCCAGGGTGAGAAAAATCCAATTACTAGTCTGAAATAATTCACTAGCAGAGGATGAATAATGAAAATACTCAAGTTCATTAAAGGGTCGGTTTCCAAAAAAAAAAGACAAACATATTTCCTCACGTGACTCTAGTGGCAACAAACCACGTACATAGGTTTGGTTTTATATGCCCAGGTTCTGAGATATCTGTGTTTGAAACGTCTACCTCCACCAATAAATATTAAAAGATTTTTATTCAGCAGCAAACATGTCTTTACAGAGTCAGTGTACCTGCTACTTTGGATAATCCACAGAACTTGTTAACAGTTTCCATCAGGACCATTTCTCCAATGAAACTTTACTTAAGATCTGTGGATAAACAACAGACCTCATTGGTAGACCTGAGTAAAAAATATTCAGGTAGGCAAATTAAAACTGTTAGCAAGATATTGTTCTATTGTCCCATTGCTTATATTCCTTTAGAATTAGATAGAGCTTTAGGTATAGATACAGCGTATTATCTTGAGATGAATGACTCTATTTTAAAGTAATCATCAAAAAATCTAATTTTTCACACTCCATTCTCAAGTAGCTCATCCTGTCTTCTTCTAATTATTAGCATTTGCTTCTGATTTAACATGATGTTTTTTCCTTTTTTTCTTTCTTGTAGAAGACCAGGCCTTCTACTACTGCATTTGCTTCCAATCTGGACTCTGCCCCTCCTCCTCCCCTCTTTCTCCTTTAGATTATCATTCTCTAAATTCACCTAGGACCACAGGTCACTCGTTACATCATTTTGTTACCTCATCTCTGTATTGCCACCTGTTTTGTAAAGATACTTAAATTACACACTGAGCTCTCTATTCTTTGTAAATCTTTATGATATCAATTCTTTTCAGGAAAAAATCTGTATTACACCATTAAACATCCACATGGTGTTTTCAGTTATTTGTGGCTATGCTGGGGATTATGTGATGTCACTAAACTCCACGTACTAATTAGAATGACAAAGATGGAAGTTGTCCTGCCCTAACAGGCGCGACAAAGCTAACAAAAGAATCGGGGACTGCACACGTCCACACAGCCCTGCAAGAGCTCGAATCAAGTACAGCAAGTGAAAACACCTGTGTAATTCAGTGTAGAGGCTTTAATAATAATGGCACAAAAATACTAAAAAGGGTAGGAATAGATCAGTGTAAACAACAAGAAGTGTAAGTATAAAAGATTCAAGACTTACTGCAGTCAATCAGTGATCACATTTCTATTTCTTTTTTGGTATTCTTGTATCGCCCTGGGTCTTTTTCTACCTGCTGTTCAAGAGCAATTTTGGGTATGTATGACCTATTTCAATAGTCGTAATAATTACATATGTCCGTACTGTCCTGCCTTTCTTCTGCTATCTTCATTTCACGCTCTCTTTTAAATGAAATACAGGTGAACCTACCCTGCTGTGTTACATCATGATGCTTTGAAATGGTATGCTGCTGCCGCCCCCTCCCACACCATAACACATAACTAAGGACACACACACAAATCAAACAAGCACACAAACATATGCTCGACATTGTCTTTGTTCACATAGCCTGAAACTATCTTTTTGTCACACACACACAAATCTGCCATCGAGGCGTTTACCTGTGGCAGTTCATCATACACACATACAGTAGTAATCAGCCTCAATGTATCCTTTTTAAAGCTACAGCCTGACTGCATTACTATACACTATACTATACACCCAAACTCTGTCTCCCGCACACAAACACACACACACACTCTCGCTCGCTACCAGCTGTGACAGATGTGCCTGTCACAGGAGAAAATGAATTCAGAATAGTTAGTGAATTAAGCAGGGAGTTAATTGTTGCTTGGCCCCTGTTTATGAAGCGCATAAAGGCAAAGCGCCTTGTTTGTCTTGTGACAATTAGCCAGCAGAGATAGAAGGGAAGTCTGTGTGTATGTTAGGGTGTGTGTGTGTGTGTGTGTAATCGTCTCGTTCTCTTTAGCAGCTGGTGCAGCCACACCTGGACGGGTTGAGACGGAGAAAGAGAGAGAGAGGAGAGGGGAATGGAAAGGGAGGGGGTTGCAGGTACAGTTTGGTATATAGCCCTCTATCTTTGGCCACCCTCTCAAACACACACACACCTACCTACACAGAGAGTGCTAACAAAGACATCACTCATACAAAGCAGACAACTTCTATACATGAGTTCAGATAGCTGATGTTGCATGTACAAATATTCTCACAGGCAAACATGAATCATGACACACAAGCACTCATGCACACGCACGCGCACGCACACACACACACAGTTATTTTGTGTTGCGATGCCTATCCTGGTTGGGCCTCTCCCAGTCTATTTGTCAGTGTGTCCTATTAGGTTTCCAAACAGCTTGTAATGACTGGTAATAAACAGCAGAAGAAGAAGATGGTAAATCAAGCGAGAAGACGACAAAATGAGCTCTCCAGGGGACCACCATGCTCCAAGCCTTCAAAACGCAAACACACACACACACACACACACAAACAAACAGAAATACGCTGACAGTTCTGTCTATGTGTTCGTGCACAGTCGATAAAGCAGACAATGGCAGGTTATGGGGACTAACAGATAGCAAACACTTTCTTTTAACAGTGTCAGAGGAGGTTAGAGAAATATATGAAACAGGACGACAGAGAAGGAGTGAACATGTTAAAGGATGAACAATGCAGGGTGAGTAAATGGACTCCAGTCTGCCGTTAACAAATAATTGTTTTATGAGAACGTTACACTAATAAATCATAACCACATTCTACACAGATTCCTGGCAACATCATAGTGTGTGCGTTTGTTCTCACCGCTTGGAGGTCAGAAATACATGTACTACTTTTTTCACACTAATTTAAACTTGATATTCATTTTTTTTTGTATGACATGCAGTAATTTTAATGCAAGCAATAAAACACTAGTCACTAAAACACACTTACGGCTGGCAGTGGGGCTTGTGGCCCAAAAGTAAGGAGATGCAGAAGACTATGGTTATAGTGGACAGGTTCCAGTTGAGATTGTATGTGAATGTGAAGCAGAGTAAAGCTGAAAAAGAGCAAATATATTCAAATTTCCTGAATGGATAAAGGTTAAATAGATGAAAATAATTACAATGATCTGCAAAATTCTTTTTTTTTTTTTGGTCCAAACTAGCACTAACAATGAGGCAATGATGCATCTCACATGGGGCTAAGGACTGTGTTGTGTTTGACTATTCACAATATGGCATACATCGTGTATCACAGTTCACTGTGGAAATCATGTAAGCATAGAGAACATGCCAAAAAGGATTTAATACTTTATTTATTAGAAAGGATCTGCTCTATATGCACACTTTGGACCATTTTCTATATGAGGTATAATTCCCTTTATTACTGTTATACCATTAAAGTAAATCTATTATCAAAATAGCTTTGGTATTGTAATTTCTTTTATTTACATACGCCTCCATATGCCCCATCTCATCCTTCCCTTCCTCCTTCTCTCCTTCATCTAGCCCTCTGTGGTCCTCTCTCTCTTTCTCTCTCCAGTCCCTTGTCCCTTCATCATCACTCCCTCCCTCCCTCTGGTGTCACAGCTCGCTGGCTCCAGGTGGCGAGGGAGGGAGGGAGGGAGGGATGTAGGGAAGGATGGATGGAGGGAGGGAGGGATGGAAGACAGGAGGGGGGGTTGCTGTCATCTGTTCCTATGTTCATACCATCACAGTGCAGACCAACATCCTGCTCGGTACTCCGCACAGTCAAACCCTTAATCCCTTTTCCTCACTCCCATTAACTAAATATTACATATAACTAACTGATGGTTTCTGAGGGCAACATGAACAAGATAACTACTCTATAACAATGTCGAAGATTAAATGTAAATTTTCCCATTAAGTGACAGTATTACAGTCAAGTATAGGAACTTTGCTAGACTCTGCTATATAGAAATATGTAAAGGTGAGAATAAATTGTTTTATTATGATTGAATCTGGTACTTGATTCAGCACTTGGCCCTTTAAATAAAAAGAGATTTTCTGTTTTTCTACTTTTTTAATTAATTTGATTTTGTTATTAATATTAAGTGTATTAGACAGCAGGCATACTGTATCTACTATGCATTATTCTAAAAAATAATAACTATAGTAATACTTTTTTTTTTACAACTCTGTATTAAATATTCTGCTATAATAATATAATAGTATACCCAAAACTAAAATCTCAACACTGCTTCCATAAAATGCTTAAACTTGAAGATACAATTAAAAATAAACATGTTGGCAATGTATTAATATAATAATGTTCATAATTATTTTCTTACAGCACCAGTTTATACTAAAATGACTTTTTTTTCTCTTTTCTTTTTTTTGCCCACCATTTTCTTTTATGCTTTGGCAAAACATGTCTTTACATACCATTCCAATAAATAAATTGGTTAAAGCTAAATAAATAAAGCTAAATTGACAATGAAAAAATAAGCAAAGGAAAAAAAAACACATTTTACATTTCATTGTCAGCAGTAGTAATACCAGTAATAGTAACATTAAAGACACTGGCAGTAGTAGTGCTAGTAGTGACAGTACCAATGAGTGGAAGTGTTTGAGGGGAGGTGCTGGGTTAGTGAAGGGTGTGTAAACAGCTTTTACTCCTTCAGATTTTTCTTAAGAAACACCAAGTGATCAGTGTGTTGAGAGTTAAGCACACTCAGTCTGAGAAGACATGTCATCGCCTGTGGTGCTAAAAACTCTCTCAGACAGGACACTGGTGCCTGGGACAGGATTAGCAGTGTTCCAGCGCTACTTCATAGCAGTTTTTCAGTTTTTTCAGACTGTTTGACAAGATGTCCTCTTACTTTGACATACATTCAGCTCAGGGGGAACAAAGAAATTCTCCTGTTCACTCTCTTATTTGTGAAATGCGGCGCTGTAACATCAGTTTCTGGTATGACCGGTGACCCCCAGGACAAATAAGTGTAGTAGTAAGTGAAGCACTTTCTTCAGTCTAGAGCATTAATGCAGACACGGGCACACACCAACAACACAGAAGGCAGAGTAGTCTGTAGCTTATTAGTTCAGGTGCAGCAGGGCAGAAGAGAACAGTAATGTTGCTAGCCAGTGGCAAAGACTCCCACACACACACATACATGAGTGAACCCTCAACCACATTATCCACCTCCATTGACTCTAAAAGCTTCTTATTCGCCTCATTAAGTCTTCAGTGACACAAAGTAACCACACCAGACCTTGCCTGTTACCACATACACATACATACAGATAAGTGTGTGCGTGCATGTGTAAAAGGAAAAAAGGGGGGAAGAAGGGGGGGGCACTAGGAAGCACAGAAAGATGTGTGCACAGACACACACCGGCTCAGCCACAGCCCTTGGGACGACTGCTTAGACAGCAGACCGACATTACTAGTCAAGCGCATCACAGATTTGACTGCAGGCTAACAGACAGACTGAATGCAGGTTGAATGTTCCGAACTGGCAGATAAGTGCAACCTCCAGGAAGTTTATTTAATGCCTTCACTCCCCACAGACGGGTTAATAATTGTTTTTGGTCTGCAAAGGTGAAATTAAAAAGTGAAAATGCTAGTGATTCAAGTGAAAAGTACCTGACTTCATTCAGGGACTTTTCAGAAAATAAAAAGAGTTCAGTTCCAGCTTTTTCAAAAGGGATTATTCAGAGTGAACTGATGGCAACCCTGGCTAGCTGACATGTGTCAGGCCAACAAGAACACAAAAGTATGTCCACGAACTATTCATTATCAAATCAGTGACGAATTTGAATTGGGAAGGCTAGCTAACACTATTAGAGTGCATTGATGTAAATAAGTAAGTAAAGCTCATGCTGAGGACACATCATTAGCCACCACACTCCACGGGGAGCACTTAGATCCAGGTGAGTGGCCACTCAATACCTCCAAGGCATTTGTGTGTGCATGTTTGTGTGTGTGTGTGTGTGTGTGTGTGTGTGTGTGTGTGTGTGTGGTGTGGTGTGTATGAGGTGGGAAGGACAATGAAGCATGCAGCTAGCAGCAGGGATTGGGGTGAATGAGGAGCTGAGGTGAGGTGAGGGGTAATTGTGCAAAGATTCGAGTAAAATGTGTCAAATTCAAAATCATCCCTTTCTGAATACAGTTTACACATTTTTTTATTATGCACATTGATTTCTGCTACTGAGGAAATATTGAACAATCTTTAGCCTGAGTTAAGCTACATTTCTGCTTCCACGTCTTTCCACATCATGCAATGTGGCTTTTGCACATAGTTGCTAACAATATGGGATTTGCCAATATCTTGTGTTCAGTAATAAAGAATCAAAGCTAATATACACTGAATACTAATCTATATATATTTACTAAAAAGCAAAGGGAATGAAATGCTGATGGGCAGGCAGTGAGACAGCACAGTGCTGCCTTGCTCATAGTGCGAGCTAAGGAGACAGAAAGGGGACAAACCTTGCCGACAGGTGGGCTCTTCTACGGGCCATCCAATAGGCAGGTGGGGATGGGGGAGAGCGGAGGAGAGAATGGGCAGGGTTAGTAATACGTAGTGTGAATGTGGAGTGTGTGTGTGTGTGTGTGTGTGTGTGTGGCGGAGGTAAAAAGTTGATTTATACCTTGATAGTGAACACAACATTGAAGCAGCTTTAAAGACTAGCCATTTCTCCTCAACTGTATTGTAGACAGGTCAGCTTGCGAAGCTGGTGAAAAACCTCTCTTTGTGATCTTTATTACCACCTCACAAAGTGAAAGTAAGAATATGTAAAAAAAAATAAAATAAAAAAATATATATATAAAAATTTTAAATGGCGCTGGTATGGCCTACAGTATGTAAAACTATAAAAAACGTTCAGCAGCTCTCTCACTCTCAGCAGCTGAAGCAGAACTACAGTGACACCTTGACACAGACGTATAATTAAGTTTTAAAGCTGACTTCTTAATGCTGCCGCAGCTGAAGGCTACAGTGGTGGACAGAAAGGAGGTAAACAAAAGGAGATGGAGGGAGGTGAGTAGGTGAAAGACAGAAGAAAAGAACAGGTTGGGGCAGGAAATTCTACCAAAGGTATTAGCATGGAGAAAGAGAGAGAGAGAGAGAGCGAGAGAGAGAGAGGACGGTGCATAGTGTTACTGGCAGATCAAAGTAAGGGTTACAGTGAGTATGCTAATTGGAGATTGGTCCCTGATTAGGACCAATGGAAAGGGGAGATAACATGCTGTGTGTGGCTCTTTGTGCGCACACACAGCGCGTGTTTGGTGCAGACACACATATTAAGTATGTTTATGTGTGTGTGTGTGTGTGTGTGTGTGTGAGTGTGTGAGTGTGTGTGTGTGTGTGTGTGTGTGAGAGAGAGAAAGAGAGAGAGTGCATGCCTACATGTGTTTGAGAAGTGAGGTCTCATGCTGAGAAATCTAGACTGAGGTGATTAGTAAAGCATTAGTGGCTGCATGCAACACTCAGAACATGCTGTCAAGGACCGTATTTGGGGATGTGTGTGTGCATGTGCGTGCGTGTGTGTGTGTGTGTGTGTGTGTGTGTGTGTGTGTGTGTGTGGGGGTTGTCTTTGCAAAGTGAGAACATTCTCACATACACAACATTAAGTAGTAGCCCGAGAGGGCTTTAAAGACATCTCGCACTAGTGTATTTTACAGGTATAACAGATTATTGTTTATATTTACCTGCTATTGTATTTGCTATTATATCACGGCAAGTTTTTAACCAAATCTGCATTCAACATCTCAACAGGGACAGGTGGGAATTTTTGGGGGGTGGAAGTTGCTTTTTGATTCCATATAAGCCAAACTGGAAGACATACTGTATTATCACACACACACAAACACTCACATATTTAGCTGCACACAGAATCGTGTCTTCACCTCACACTATCACACAGGGAGGGAAGTTCTTCATGATGTGCAGCTGCACAGCAGAAAACAATAAAGCCTGCCAAGAATCGCTGTGGTGCGGTCCAAGTAGACACGCACACATACACACACAAACAAATACACATGTACATACAATGAGCGGAGGGGGAGGAGAGGGGTACAGAGACAAAACAAATCGAGTCATGATAAACAACTAGACCACACATTAGAAAAAAGGCAACAATTGAATTCCTTCATGGTCTTGCTACTAAGTCTTGGTGATGATGAAATAGAGGAGTATGGGGATATCTAAAAGCAAAAAAATAAATATTTGGATGGTACAGGTGGTGTAAACTTCACCTAAAAAGAATCATGACATATTTACTGCAGCTGCAGATACACAGACATGAACGTGGTGCTGTTGTTTTTTTTTTTTGTTGTCAAAATTAGCTCATGTGACTGGGCAGCTCTACATGCAGAGATAAAAACCCTGAAGTTTACTGTCATCCCTGTTTTTCAGTGCCGCCCTCCACTACCCTCAGCTCTGCCTCTTTCTTTTTTTTCCCCTGTCGTCTCTCATCTCTCAGCTAACCCCCCTTGCATCCTCTCCTCCCATGAAGCCCCCCCACCCCCCCCCCAGTGTGCCGAGCCAAAACCACAAATAAATACTTTCTACATTCTCTTCTCATCTCCACTTCTTCAAGCCCTCCCTCCCCTTCCCACCTGCTCAGCAGTGTTGGGGGCTAGAAAAACCGAACGCACACAGCTCTGTGATTACAGATACACACACACACACACACACAGGTGGGATATGCCCCCAACCCACATACAAGCGCACACACCAGACAAAACCCTGGATAGACCTGGAGTTCTCCTTTGTCTCATAGAAATTCATGTACACTCATACACGCACACATGCACACACGCACGCACACACGCACACACAGTAAAGAAGAGTAGAAGCCGACTGCTAACTATTCACTGATAAGAGAAAAAAAGAAAAAACAAACATGAAAAGAAAATAAGAAACATGTATAACTATCCATACTATTCTATTCTACAAAATATAGAAGTTAACAAATGCTCACTCATTAAAGCTGGTTTATATAATGTCTGCATGTTTTGCATGTACATAATACGTACATATTATACTGTATTCAAATGTACATGCAGGATGTGTACTGTACTCACCCTTAGGATTTTGTCTCACACACAAAAACACCCAAAAAATTCTCCAATGGCAAGCTGGTACCCGAGGCAATGGATTACTCCATTTCTCTCTCTCTTTCTCTCCTCAGTGTGTGGGAGATGGACTGAGGCTGTGTGTGTGTGTGTGTGTTTTTTAACAATGTGAAGTGTGGACACTACCAGTGTACCAACACAGTGTTTAGAACCAATTCAAACATTACGAATGTTCGAGTGGTTCTGCCCTATCCCTTAATGAGTTAGGTTTCTATAGGGCTTGGGTGTTGATGTCACATTTCAGGTGCATTCTGGGTATTTCGGGGGTTAATCAGCAGGGGAAAAACTATCAACTATCCGGTTTAACCTTCACATTAAATCACGACACACATTACATCACCCAGCCAGAAAAGTCAATACTAGAGATCAATCCACACAAGCTAGC
Source organism: Macquaria australasica (assembly GCA_005408345.1). Taxonomy (NCBI): domain Eukaryota; kingdom Metazoa; phylum Chordata; class Actinopteri; order Centrarchiformes; family Percichthyidae; genus Macquaria; species Macquaria australasica. The sequence goes on from SEMN01000689.1 coordinate 24,745, forward strand.
ATTAGCTACTCAGCTTCAGCCAATCCACATCATCATAAACTGACCACAAACACAGTGCTGTACAGATAACTACCTGCAGATATGTGCTGCCTGACATTACATGACAACACCGTGTAAAGCCCTATAATAGATTCAGAGTGTATGCAAATTCTGCCAAAATGGTGAACAAACCAAGAGGGAAAGAAATTCAATTGTTAATTTTCTTTTGCCCCCTTCTCTTTCCCTCCTTTCTTTCCTCTCTTCTCTCAAGTCTCATCTTCTCTCCCTGTCTCTGCATCTAGAGCAGGGCATTGACCGCATGGTGTTTTAATTAACTTGTGTGCTGTGTTAGAGCCAAGGCTTGCGGGAACACACACAGGGTGTGACTATACCATCACAGTAAAGAAGAAACTGGGGCTGAGAACCAGTAGCATTTTAGGGTCTCTTCTTTAAAAGTCTTAAACATGCCTGTGTGTGTGTGGTGCTGATTTTCATGTCTACACTATGAGAGGTGATTGCTGTGTTGTTATTTTCAAACCACATATTCAAAATGGCAGACAATCCCATTTAAGTTGACATGATTTGTTAATTCTTTATTCTGTTATGAACAAGTATTAACTTTCTCTCTACAACCATAATAATATGCTCCTTCTTCATTGACCAATATTTGCAACACTTGACCAGAATTAGTGGTTTTTGATACGCAATGTCATCAAACAGTTCACGTCTCTCACTTCTCTCTCAAAAGGATTAACCTTTCTCAACTTGAAAATGCTCTGTTGAAAAGACACCCAAAGAGTACCTTTGTCCCTTGCAGCCACTTACAATATTTCAAAAAAATAAAAAAATAAAAATAAAAAGCAGATGCTGGCAGGTTGGAAAAATGGTGTGTGCATTTATCATAAAGCTTTGATTTTATTGAATGTATAGACCCATAATTTAGGAGTAAAATAGCAAAGTAACATAAAGGGTATGATGATAAATAACTGCTCCAAGCAAGAAACAATAATACTGCTTTTGAAATAAATGATAAGCAATAAGTAGTGAATATTTTTGGGTGAAAAATGTCACCTAACTGCTGTTGGCTTGAGCCCAAATACAGGTGGAGCAGTCATACTTGTGCTGATCCCTCCTCAGCGCTACAAGGATCCCTCTCTAGACTTCCCACTTTGACCCTCTCTTCCTCTATCTGCTTGGATGTTGTCTCACTTTCTCTTCCTGACAGCGTAATTAACAGGACTGTGGGGTGCACATTGTATTACCCATGGAGCAATGTGACAATCACATTACTGGACTCGATAAGCCAATAGGAAACTCCCTCCTCTCTGCTCCCTCAACCAGTCAAAACCGTGGACATGACGGTAACAGGTTTGTGTGACTGCAGAGCGACAGAAACACGTCATGTTCATTGACTTAACATTTAATGTTATTTTAGATTTTCTTCTTCATGCACAGTTTTCAGTGACACAGACGGGCTGAGAGGCTGAGAGGAAGTCTAATGCCTTAGGGTGGTTCACTGATCCATGTGAGAATATCAAAAGTGACACAAGCACTCCTACCAGTGGCAGAGTTATTGAATGTGAGCGCTGATGATCAAGTGTGCATGTGACGCTTTCCCAAAGGCGAGGGTGGGTGGGGTGGGGGTTGGGGGGGGGGGGGGGGTGTAAAAGGAGAAAATGAGGATTAAGGAGAGGAATGAGAGGAAGGGAAAAACACAAGGATAACACTTTCACACCATCACGTATGTGTGTTGCCAAGGTGTGTGTGTGTGTGTGTGTGTGTGTGTGTGTGTGTGTGTGTGTGTGTTGCACATCCACACCCTGAGCATGTGAAGAAACGTGTTTGTGTGCATTAGCATGTCTGTCAGAATCACCTATGCAAATGTGCCTATACAGTATAGGTGTCTATAACATAAACTCTTTGGTTTTTTTATATGATGAATGCATGACACCAAAACAGGTAGAGCCCACACAGAATTATAAATCACTCTACCATCTACACCATGGCCATAATAAAACCATAACACAGTATAAGTGAGGTTTTAGAATTTAGATAGGGAGATAACAGATTTTTTTTCATTTGGGGGAGGAATAATTGTGTTAATTTGCAGCACAATTCTAATATGAGAAGAATGAAGTCCGCTGAGTGGAAGTGAGCTGAGATCCAGAGAAAAGAAAGCTCTGTTAGGACCTTGTCTTGTAACCAGATACACTATATCCAAATTTCATCTACCAGCTGACACAAATTGCAGTTTACATCTGGCATTTGACCTAATCAATGGGAAATTTAATACTGCTTAACAGAGGAAGTAAACGTTTGAGCTCACGTATAGTGTCAGAGAGGAGGATTGTTGTGGTTATGAGGCCTCACAGGTACAGAATTCAAATCTTTATCCTTGTTACACATGTATCTTGTGTTTGAGTGGTTTGCTGTGCTAAGACAAAACACAAAGTTGACTACATGAGCCTTCAATAAAGTCAAAGCAAACCTTTTATTCATGGTTGTGCACTGACAATCTGATAACACAAGACAGAGAGCAGAGCTTGATGATAGAGAAATGAACATCATCTTTTGGTCTGGTAATTTTCTCATCACCAATGCTTTTATACCAAATAATATCTTTCTCAGTAGTATTTGCTCCCTTCTTCTTGGGGTGGGGGTGGGTAGGGTTGTAGGAAATGTAATAATAGGAACTGGGCAAGCTCTTAAAAATAATCTGCCTCAATTTCATAATTAATCTGCTCTAGGTTTTTAGACAATTAGCACGTTAATTAACCCAAAACTGCCACCACTGTGTGGGGATGCGTGTGTGTGTGTGTGTGTGTGTTTGTGTGTGTGTGTGTGTGTGTGGATGTGGGGGGGTTGAGGGATCCAGGAAAGGGGAGGTAAAGACACAGAGTGAGAGACAGAAGCAGAGAAGGATGAGTTATCTATCAGACAAGGAAGAGAAACAGTGATAACACTGGGGAGAAATGGCAGAATGACTGGCAGGATGCTCGGGATGGAGGAACGGAGGTGAGATGGAAGAAGTGGAAGGAGATCAAAGAGGGTTGGAAGCAAGGAAAGGAGAAGGTCGGAGGACAGAAACAGAATGAAATGAGGTTGTTTCAGTAATGCAGTGAGGAGTGAAGAAGACGGACAGAGAGAAACAGCAGGTAAAAGACAGTGGAAACTGTACTTGGTGTGTGTTCTTCCATGTGTGCATGTGTGGGAGAGTTTGTCCCTGTGTTTGTGAATCTTTCATTGTGTGTGACAGAGTGTATGACTGTGTGAGCATGTGTGTGTGTGTGTGTGTGTTTGTGTGTGAGGGGGTCCACAGGGGAATGAAGTAAAAGTTACTCCAGCTGTACTTCTGTTTCAGCTCTCTCTTCTAACGTCTCCAGACATTACCAGACGACTCAGAGCGATGTCAGCACTCACACACACACACACACACACACACACACGCAGACTCTTGCTTTACCTCTGTTTCATACACACACACACACACACACACACACACACCTCAGAGTACATCAGTGACTCTGGGATTGCCTGTCAGGTCTGGCAAGGGGCTGAGGGTGGGGGGGTGCAGAGCATTTGTTCCCCAGAACAACTCACAGGTCCACCTCGTTAATCTCCATGACGACAGAGATGCTAAGGCAGCAAATTAGTAGCGAGCGGGAAAAAAACTGTCACAGGGGAAGCTCATAAAAGAACATAGACTCCAAACTACCGAGGTAGTTTTTATTTAAACACAAGTTTTTAGTTTAACACACACACACACACACACACACACACTCCACTTAGAATAGGTGCACTCACAAACAATCTTAAATAACCACTTCTCAGCCCTTAACAGGCGATAATGGGACCAAAGTGATGAAGTACCTCACTACAGCGGCTCTGGCTATTTCTTGTTTATTTTAATTTGTGCCTAAGCAGCCGGCCAGACAACTACAAGTGACTAAAGGTACAGGTGTGTGGTGCAATGTCTTATGTCATACACATTAGAATAAACATTGTAATGCATTTGTATTTGATCATGCATTACATTGCTCCAGGAGTACAACAGTAGAACAGAGGGTGTCCTAGTCAACCTTTTAACTTAAATTGCTGGCTTGGGTAAGTATTAAAAGAAGTGTTCACTACCTTAGCGCCTGCTGAGTGTGTTTTTTCTGCTGCTTTCTCTCCCTATGGAGGCAACTCAAATGCCTACATATTATATATATATGCATATACCTTTAATTACTTAGCAACAGGGATCACATTCTGTGAAATTACTGACTTAAACTTTGAGCTCTTTTGTAAAAATGTGAATGTTATACAAAATGTGTCTTTAGCCATGCTCTTACAAGCTCACTCCTTTGAATCCAGTACAATGGTGATAACCACAATACAACACTGTGTACATGGTTTTATCTGCCTGCATTATATATAAAAGTATGTATAATTTCAACTCTCAGGCCAATCTATAAACGCTCACATTAAGTGATGAATAAGCAGGTGTTTCATGTTGGAGTGATTACAGGTAACTTGTCACTATGACTCCTGAAAGATTTCTCTTGTTTTACACTCAATGTACAAAGTTTTATCTGTAATTTCGACTGTTTCCTAAGCCAAGTCTTCCAACTCTCAGAGGTGCAGCCAAGTGGTAAATTGCACAACAGCTGGTCCAGGCAGCCCACAAGTCAAAAACAGCTCTTTATTTCATCTATCTGTCTCACACCTCTCTGTGTCTGTGTGTGTCTGTGTGTGTGTGTGTGTGTGTGTGTGTGTGTGTTGCTGGCGGGCTGCTGTGTCTGCTAGCGTTTCTATTAAATGTGTGTGCAGGAAGAACACACCTGCAATAGTTGTGCTGTTATAGCAAGAGACAAAACGAGGAGATGAGACATTCAGTCACACAAATGCAATATCAACACGCACACACGCACGCACGCACACACACACACACACACACACACACACACACACACACACACACACACGCGCGCGCACACACCCCCTTAGGAATATAACACAAACAGAGTGGAAGAGCTGTGCCTCACTCACCGATCATGTGATTGGCTACATGAATCTGGATCTCCCTTTCTGTCTCAAACGTCATTTGGCATTTAATACACTGGTAGGTCTTCTTCTGTAAGATAAAGACACACAAACACCAGAAAACATTAACTTTCATGTGAAACTATGCTAGCTGTTTATTCTGTTAAATAAAAGTTAGAAACACACTAACACTCTGTTGTGAAATCAAAAACACCAACTCACTTCAAGCACACTTCATGAAAAAAAAAACCCTCAGGCTCAAGAATGAAAAGGGTATTAGAGCATTTTCTATTGACAGCTAGCAAACAAACAAAAAAAAAAAAAAACACTGAAGCATAAGAAAATGTACGTTTGTTTGCACTTGTGCCCCTTTTCCTCTCAACCCTTAACATGAGAGACATGTGAACCCCACAAAGTCTCACACTAATCAAGCAACACTGAAAGTCCAAGTCTTTGGTGAAAAGAAGAAGAGGTATGAACACATGAACACACACAAGTAAGACCTCTGCAGAGAAAGAGCGAGAGACAGAAATTAATAAGGGAGGGAGTGAACAGCAAAAAAGATTAAGGGAAGAAGCAGTGAAACAGAAACAGAAGGAACGAGTGTAGAAGAAAAGAGGACAAGAGAGAGAGAAAGAGACACGGAAGAGCCAGAGAAACACGAGCGAGAGACACAGAAACAAAGAGAGAGAGAGAGAAGCAGAGGCTCTGCTTATCCATTCACAGCACACAGCGATCACTCATGCACAAACACATACAAAATACACAAAGGCCCCACTTCCACTATCTCTCTGCTGCTTCAGCCTGCTAGACTGAGTACAAACACACACACACACACAGAGAAATCCTACTTTGTCTGCTTTGTGCTGTTAGACTAAGCAGAAACAAAGGTGCAGGTAAGACAGAGGGTCCCTGGGAACTGCCTCTAACACACACACACACACACACACACACACACACAGACACGCTCACTTGCAAGTACACACTCTCACACACATAGACACGCGGCAGGTCCCGGGGAGCCTGACTGTCAATATCAAGTAGAGCGAACAGCTCCCACAATGCCTCAGCACGCCCCAGCCGCAGGACCCAGTGGGGCTCAGCTGACACACACCGACATACACACAAGCACACGTATGCAAGCTACAGACACAAAAGCAGCAGCACGCACCGACACTTCACACACACACACGACTCACGCAAACATACAGTTCAGCAGGATTTTTGAGTCTCCTGCACTCCTGGAAATGTCTCCATCTGTTAAATGCTGTTTTTCTTGCTAACATGAATTTCAAATACAGTTCTGGTCATAATTATATTGTGTAAGGTTTCATCACCGCACTCTCAGTTCTGTTCATTTTCTTTGACGGTTTTCTTGAGAAACACATCTGAGATGTTATTTTTTATAACATTTCCAAACTTCCTCCTCACCTTAAAATCAACGCCAAAGACTTGGTTTGAGAGGTTTTGAGCATTTATCTCTGTCATATCTCAAGTCTATCCTGGCTCACCTTAGGTGCAGGTGAAGCCTCAGCCTTCTTTCCTGCTGCACTGGTTTCAGGGCTGACCTCAGGGTGATCCGTCTGGACGTGACTCTCCAAGTCTTCCAGGCTTTCAAACTTCACCCCACACTCTGGACACCTCAGCCCGGCCATGGCCTTCTCTCCCTGCATGTCCCCGGGCGTGGCAGCTCCTCCCTGGTTGGGGCTCTGGCCATTCGTGCCCCTGATGTGATTGAGCATTTGATTTGTTTTAGCCGATTTCAGCGATCAAAACTGTTGCTAAACAAAAATACAAGTGTTTGCATGTCAATCTGTGAGTTGTTATACTGTATGTTTAAGAAAACAGGGTTGAGCTTTTTCTGAAGCCCACATACACTCCCATGAACAGAACAGCAAATTATTATCTGAAGTGGTCAAAAGAGTGCAAGATAGTAACAAGCAATGCACCCAAATCCAGGCTTCACAGTTATCAGAGTAATCATGTTTACAATTCTGCGGCACAAGCACACTCTTGTAGTATACCAATGTGCTACTGAAAAAGTTATCTATTGTTGACTTAAGTATGTCTATATTAACACACACCATTATCCACAGGGTTTCTAAGGTGGATACCCACCTGCTCATGCAGACAGCACAGAGGCCATAAGGCAGACCATTGACGTCCAGCTTCACCAGCTCCCCTTTGTTCTTGAACTCCTTTAGGCAGAAGGCGCATTTATAAAGCTTATGCTGCTGCAGCTGCCCATTAGGGGATGAAGAGGCTGAGCCGTTCCCTCCTCCCAGTCCATTCCCACCTCCTCCTCCAGCTCCTCCAAGTCCAGAACCAGTGGAAAGCTTCTGCATGTGGAAGGTGCCGTGGATCTTCAGCTCCAGGGTGGAGGTGACGGTCTGCATGCAGACGACGCAGCGGAAGCCGGTGAGGGAGTTGCGGAGGTCAGGGTGCATCTGGCAATGCTCTATAAACTCCTCCTCACTCTGCAGGGGCATCTTACAGATTCGACAGGTTCCTGTGTCCAGGCTCTTACTGTGGGTCACCTGCAGAGAGGGAATATACACAGAAACATAATGACGCACCAAGTAATGAGTATAAGCAATATACAGAATCAATAATGTAAGCATATACAGAATCAACAAAATTATTCATCATAATCAATGTGGTGGTACATGAAAACCCTTTATAATTTATTAATGAAAATTGTGATATTACAACAAACAATGAATTAAAGGTCTAAAAGTGTTGTCTAGTCATAGTCTTTTACATAAACATGTAAAAATATTGCTGTTATAATAACTGACTGCAGCTGCATTACACAATACATTTTTTGAATATGCAAACATTTTTCCTGTAGTGTGGCGCAGCACAAATTGCCTCTCTTAGGACAATTTAACATTTTTTAAAGTCTAAATTCAAAGCAGCCAAAGTAGTTTCAGGATCAAAAGACGGGTACACAGACATAACGCAAGAGAAAAGTAACACAGGAGAAAAGCAGAACATGTGTTTACACAGACGGCTGTCTTGTTATACCTGTGAGGGTATCCACTGAGTGTATTTGTTCCCTACATATAACCCTCCAAATTACATGCTGAAACATAGATACCTCCAAAGTCATATTACGTACATGCTGTATATACAGGCTGGAAAGCAGTAAATGTAAAAGTACCTTGTGTTCAGTGAGGGTTAGCAGAGAGGGGAAACGCTCGCCACATATTGGACACATGTAGTGTTTGGCGGGGCCGCGATGCGTCTGGGCGTGCTCACGAAGCCCGTTCTCAGAGAAGAATGTTCTGGAGCACACATTGCACTTGTGGTTCCCCTTGATGAAGTCCGCCTTCTTCTTTCGAGAACCTAGTATATAAAATTACTTTCATCATCATAGATATATTATTCTGACTGTAGTTATACCTATATTGTATAGGACTTATTTAAAATTCAATTATGATCAGACACAAATATGAAAAAAAATATTAAAAGACTTTTTAATTAACTGTAAATTGTAATTATAAAGTAAAGAAAAAATCCTTCAAAACAAGCAGTTGATGAGTGAAAACAAATCTTACAAGCATCATCTTCTCCCGGTCGGATGTTGTGGTCACGCAGCCGGTGGTTCTGCAGGAGCGACTCCATGGTGTAGGCCGCTCCGCAGATATCACAGGCATACATGGGCTCTGAATTGTCCAGCTCCTCCTCACCTCCGCTCGCCTCATGGCTGTTGGCTGTATCTCCTCCCTGGCCAGTTCCTCCTCCCACAGCTGCGCTCTTCAGCAACATGTTCTGCAGGTCGGCTTGTTCGGCAGCCGCCACTGTTGCTCTTTCAACACCTCCTGAACCTCCATTGCCACCACTTCCTCCTCGCTTGGAGGACTGCGCCAGCCCATTTGGCGTCCCGTTCTGACTCCCACTACTCCCTGTGCCACCTCCATTGCCAGTGGCGTGGCCACCGTCGAAGATGCAGTGCTTCTCCCTCAGGTGTCTCTCTAGCAGTGACATGGCATGGAAAGCTTTGCCGCAGAAGCGACATGTGAACTTCTTGCTGTGTGTGGTGATGTGGCATTGCAGCTCCACCTCTGTTCCAAATGTCTCTCCACAGAAGATGCACTTCCGGGGCTTGAGTCCTGTGAGACAGAAGTCAGGTTGAGATATGACTGTAAGCACTGTACCAACTCCAGATCTTAATTTTCTAGTTTGTCATTTTTTTGTTTTTTGGTTGGTTTTCTTTGGTAAATGTCGACTTTTGCTTGTTGGGTCTACTTTTCTAATGAAACTCAGCCCATAATCCCAGGAAAGGTGTACTGTACCTGCTCCGAGTCCCCCTGGGAGGCTTGACCTCTGGCCCAGGTGGTTATGCTTAACGTGGAGCTGAAGATCTGTCTCCTTCCTGAAATCCCAGGCACAGGCTGTGCAGCGAAACAGCTTCTTCTCATTGCTATGCTTCACTGCCAAATGCACCTGAATGGCAGAAAGTAGAAGGAAGAAGCAATCCAAGATGGTTAATTTCTATGGTTGTTTCACTAATGTATTCATTTTACAAACCATATAGCACACACATGTTCTTGTTCATGCACTGACTGATGTGAGTATTCTTTATAAGAATAAATAAGGAAAACAAGTAACACCAAAATGAAGGAGGCTGTGTCATTCACCTGTATGGAGACCTTGGAGTCAAAGACCTCCTGGCAGAGAGTGCAGTGGTACAGGACAAATGTGTGCATGTCCAGCAGGTGTTTCTGCAGGTCATCTACTGAGGAGAACTGCTTATCGCAGCTCTCACACACATACTGGGTGGACGTGGTGGTGTAGTGCACTGTCAGATGTTGAAGCAATGCCTCCTGGGATTCAAAGTCCTCCTTGTTGCACTGGGGGCAGGACTGGCGCCTCAGCAGCATCTCCAGGTGTGACTTTAGGTGGGCCTGGAAAGCCTCAAAGCTGGCAAATCGCAGGTCGCACTGGTTGCACGGGTAGTCCCCGTTGCTCCCCATGGAGGGGGTGGAGTCCCCTCCCAGTCTGTGGCGTTTCGGGGAGGAGATCTCTACATCAGAGGAGGCGGGGCTTAGGTCGGCCACCTTTGCCTGCCGTTTGTTGTTGGCCAACGGGATGTTCTTGTGGTTCTCCTTTATGTGCTTGGTGAGCTTGAGGAGTGAGCCGAAGATAGGAGAGTTGGTGCAGTAAGGGCAGGAGTAAACCTGTACATGGACAATAACTCTTTACTTTTTTAAGATTATTATACATTGACAAATACTGTTTTAAAAAATAGTGTTTGGAGAGAAGAAGTGAAGATGGGAAATATATATAGAGAGGAAGAGAAAGACAGAGAAAAACAGAGTGAGACGGAGACAAGTATGGGCCATAAACTAAAGTCATCACCATAACTTTGCAAGTTCAAATTTAATAAACTGATGAGTAACACACCAATTACTAGGAGTCTTTTAAAGTAGGAGTCTTAGTATAATATATAAAAATCAAGGAATCTATGGTCGAAATTTTGTCATGACCACATGAAATAAATGTTGGGAACAAGAAAGCAGTGAGTGGACAATTGTCCTTTTTGATGTATTTGCTTCCCAGCACTTGTTACCGAAAACCAAGAAATTAAAAATTTGGTTTGAATCAACTCCAGACCAGACCAGCAGTTACCCACAGTAACTGCAGACTCATTAATCGCAGACTCGGCTCAGAAAGTAATTCATAAAGTAAAACTATCAAGGATCTTTAATCAGAATGTACATGAGCATACACTTCATTTATCGCTTCATTGGGCTCATGACAAAGTACAGGGAATCACCTAATTAAACAGGAACCAGCTTATTGCTCATTAGCTCAACTACTAATTAGTAATAGCTTTGACACGTGCAAAGGCAGGCAGGCTACATCCAGTTCTTATCAACTCTGATTAAAAGGCTGTTTTTGAAATGTAATTCTTGACTAATTCTTGATTCTCACCTCCATGAAGGACTGCGATGCAGCCTGAAGTACAGGAGACTCCAGTTTGGCCACCACTCCTCCAGACGCAGCTCCGCCCCCAATGGAGGTGCAGTGCGTCTGCTGAATGTGTTCTGTCAACGAAGACTCCGTCAAGAATCCCATGGAGCACTGGTTGCAGAAGAAGGCATGGTTCCCTTCTGGGATGGAGGAATTAAGTTACATTGTTAGAGTCTCTCAAATATCATTATGATACTGTAGGGTAATGTACATAATAGGATATTACAAACAATTCCTGATAAATAGCCACTTAACCAAATGAGAATAACAACAATGTTATGTATTACAACAGCCTTTCTCAGTCCAGAAACAAGCACTCTTAACAAACAATTTACCAGCAAAACCCATACTTTAACATATTGAAGTTACTTTCCACTGTTTAGGAAGAGTAGCTTTCTTCAACAACACACCTAATGTGGTGGATCCCGCCACAATCCCACCAGGCAGGCAGTGCGACACTCTGATGTGTTCTTGCAGAGAGTTGATGTCTCCAAACATGTCTGGGCAGTAGTTACAGTGGAACGCTGTAACGTTAGTGAACTGCAGCAGGGGAAAAGACGCTGCAGCTGTGCCCATGGTTCCTCCGCTGGAACGGTGAGCTTTGCGCACATGTTCGTTGAGGTTGTAGAGCGTTGGCAGAGTGTCCAGGCAGAGGTGGCACGTGTGGCTCTGCTGCGGCTTATCTGCATGGATGGTCTTCAAATGGATCTCCAACACCGCCAGGCTGTGGAAGTCTCTCTTCGAGCAGTAAGGGCAAGAGTACGTCACTTTACCCCAGCTCCCTCCTACACCTGTAGAGATAGACAGACAAACTGCTGCATTAGAAATGCACAGAAGTAGTCTAAGCTTTTAAACCAAGTGTTGGCTATCAAATCAAGGGATGTAACTGGACTGGCTACTGTGTAGATAAGTGACTGCTGTAGCATACCTCCACCTTGATGACCCAGGCTTATCGCAATCTCTTCCACAGTGTCGGTGCCTCTTCTGCGGCCTCGTTCACTGCCCTGGCTGGGCTTTAGGGTGGAGTCTGGCGTGGAGCCTCTCTCCAGGCTGGCACTAGAGTCTGGTGTGGCCGAGCTCATTGAGGCCACACTGCCCAGGGCGGGGTCAGGACTGGCAGCGCTGTGATTGGAGGAATCAGGCTGGCGATGGCTGTCTAGGTGGCAATAGACATCCTCAACAGAGGGGAACTGTTCTGAACAGACAGGACATCTGGGGGTACAGAAAAAGACCAGTAAAATGCAAGTTCATTCCACATTAAGCAAAATCAGTGGTTTGAAAACTTGAAAAAGCAAAGCTCTGTAGTACTTGTGTTTGCGGTTGGCATGCTGTGTTTCAATATGCGTGAGGAGAGAAGGCTCGTCTAGAAAGATGTCAGGACAGTGGATGCATTGCAAGTCGGCTCGGTCAGACAGCTGGGGGTGTCTGGTCAGGACGTGTTTCTCTAGCTCGTCCGTCTGGCTGAACGTCTCCTCGCAGTAATCACACATATACAGGTCCTGCTCCAGGTCACCATCTCCTCCTGCTCCCTTCTTCCCTCCATCCCTCTCACTCCTCAGTGCAAGGTGCTCTCGGTTCTTGCGGTGAGCCTGCCAAGTCAGAAAGTAGTCAAGATTTAAAGAAGCACGTGTTTAATATTCTGTCAAAAGGTTTACATATGTTGATAATAAAGCTAGAGCCTCATGCTTTTACTAAGGTCAACTCATGTACTACTTAAAAACAAATGCCATCTTAGTAATTGTGTCACTTTCTTATTTTGATTCTTTGCCATTGTAACTTATTCTGGAAAGCGACAATGATAATAATAAGCACATAAGCAGTAGTATAAAAAAGAACAAGGCAATTTAACATTGACATTTAAAGTAAAAATACATCAACTGCTTACCTGCATGTGGCTCTGCAAAGACGAGGTGGAGGAGAAGCCACGCTTACACACACTGCACTTAAACGGTTTGCTGGAGCTGGAGGTGTGGATTTAAAAAAAAACAAAAAAAACCAGTCACGAATCAGACTGAAAAATCAATTGTGAATGAAAAGCAATTTCAAAGATCTGAATTGGAAGAGTCAAATGAAACACTGCAATAAAGAGTTACAAAATAAATAAATGAAGATCAGATGAACATTTCAATCAACATCAAGTACCCGATTTCATGACAGGATCAGAAGCAGTTACCTGTGTGTCTTCAGGTGGATCTTCAGGTGATCAGAGCGGGAGAATGCAGCCTCACACTCCTGACAACTATACTTCTTATCTCCTGTATCAATTAACAGATTTGTGAGAGATAATTTCTTCAGAAAACAAACATTATATTGAAGACCTCAAAACATTGACAGCCAGAACAGGTTTTGACTCAATGAACGTGTTGCCACTGTTAGTGTTTTCCCTTCTTTAATTCTTGAATAACAAACAAATCCAGGTTCATTAAATTACCCATTAGGTCTTAATATGGCGATGCATACTTAGCAGGCCTGAAAGACAAAAATCCAGGACTTCTTTTATTATTTTATGATCTACCTGTATGGAGTTTGACATGGCGGTCTCTGCTCCTCTTGTGTTTAAACAGACGACTGCAGAAGGTACACTTGAAAGGCAGCTTGTCGCTGTGGATCTGCTCGTGGCGCTTCAGGTAGCTCAGACGGCTGAGGAGGATCAAGAGGAGATAGATGATGAACAAATCATTCACAAAGGCTCATAATAAAAAGATGATTTCCTTTTATTTCAATGGCATTTTAAAGAGTTTACAAAGTGGTTTCACAAAATAAAACACCCTTACCAAAATGCATTTAAGTAGTAAGTACATTTCTAATAAAATCAACAAAAAATATTTAAAAGATTATTTATACTATTTCTTGAATATCACTGCATACATCTATTCAGCAGTAAGAAAGGAAATCGAAGAATAGAGAGGACAGCTAGGTAGAAGGACTAATATAGAGGATTATGATGATGACTTTATGGTGTATGTGACAGCTGTTCTTAAAGTGGGTCTTGAGTCAGTCCCTGGAGATGTTAGTGAGAAATGTATTCACCTCATTCCTTTCACTGTTTGCCTTAGTGGTCCATGTTACCATGGTAATACTGAGAATACTGTTTATTCAGGTACACACTGATATTCATGAGTGGGATATGAGGATGCAGCTGAAACAGCCAAATATAACATGAGTGTTATTGTCTCCAACACACCATGTGATGTGTGTCAGTGCACCGAGATGGCACCTGCAGCAACTTTGGGGAACCAAACGTGTGAGTTTTATACCTGAAGGACTTGTCACAGAACTGGCAGGGGTACGGCAGACCAGCGCCTCCTTCCTCCTCTCCACCAGTGGCCATGCCGAGGTCACAGCAGCCATCGGGCATCTGTGAGGGCGACGCCAAATCTTTACTGGAGGGCGAGGAAGGCACCCAGGACAGCCCTGCTGGGTCATCATCACCATCTGACAGAGAGGGAAACAGACACAGAACATTTTTTTTTAAAAAGCCTTGTATTCATCTGCAGCAAGAAAACACAAATACACATTTTTTACACAGCTGCAGGATTTACAAAAAAAAGAAAGAAAAAAAGACAGGCGAGCACAGACAGAGAAAAAGTGGGGGTAAAACAGGGAGCATTAGAATGATTAAGAAGAAGTTACATCTTTCTTGGAAGGCAGAAGGCGGGAGAGGCAGCCTGTGGGAGTTCAAATGAGAAAAAGAGGATATAAACAAAAAAATAAACACATTTATCCTGGTTACACACACACACACACACATACAGAAGGAAAATGAGGATGGCAGAGATAAAGAGAGAGAATGAAAAAGAAGAGAGAGACACACTACGGCAGCAGCAACATCTAAATAGAAAGCTCCAAGAACTATGTATCCCCGACGGAGCCCAGAAATAAGGACAGAGTGTATTTTCTCTCCCTTCATCCTCCCTCTGCAGCCATCCCTCGTTCCATCCCTCCCCTCCCCTCCCCTCCCATCCCTCCATCCCTCCATCCGTCCCCGAGGACCATAGATCCGCCTCATCATATTTTCATTACGGCCTTGGCAGATTGAAACGTCGGAAAAGCGATTAGGAGATGTGGAGAGCAGAGCGGAAAGATGGCGATATTCACTGCCTTTATCTGTCATACATAGGAGATTATGCATTGCTCTTTTCCTTTTTTTTCCTTCCCCCCTCCCCTCCTGTGTAGTCTGGCACAGAGGCGACAAAAAGGCCATGACTCCTTTAATAGACACTTCAGAATGGATTTGAGGCAACAAAAGAGGGGGCTGAATAACGCTTGATATTGTTCTGTTCTTCTTTGTGCGCTCTGTGAAGCAGCACAGTAAGGCTGTTTAGCATTTGCCTGAAAAATGTAAAGGAGGGAGCAGATGAAGAGAGAGGTGGAGGCTGTTTTCTTTGCGTTTATCTGATAGCTATATCAACTAGGCCAGCAACAAATCAAAGAGAGAAAATAAGAAGACTAGAGTGATAGGACACAGAGAGCGGAAAAAGTCTGATGTGATTCGAGCCAATATTCATCACAAGGCCAATATTTCTGCAATGCAAACACTCACAGACACATGTGCAGAAGAGAAGTTTCTCCTGATAATTTTAGAAACCTCTCCAATGCACACGCCGTTTTACCTCAACCAACTCCTACCACAATCTTGCGCATCTTCTATGTGTGTGTGTGTGTGTGTGTGTGTGTGTGTGTTTCTAGTCTACTGTGTATTACGCTTTGCAGAGAGGGGGTGGAAAACAGATTCTTGTGATGAATCGATCGGCGAGAAAATGTAGGCACTGCGATGAGCAAATAGAACTCTGCAGGGGGGGTCTGGGTTAAAAAAAAAATTGTAAAAGCATGACTTAGAAATTTGACTGGAAGCAAGAAGGAAAATAAAAAAGGCTTAAGAAAATATAAGGGATAGAGATATCAACATGAAGTCTAACAGCAAGGCAAGAGGGAGAGAGAGACGGGTGAGAGAAAGAGTGAGTGGGTGAGGGAGACAGATGGGGCAGGGGGAGACAGAAACATTGAGAGCATGAAGGAGGGAAGGAAGGAGGATGAAGAAGTGCATGGAAGTATTGACAGGGTGAAAGGAGAAAAACAAACAATATGTCATCCTAGAGCTGTGCACACAGTGATTAAGAACGAGTGCGCAGGAGAAACATAAATCAGGAAATGAAAAATGAGAGACAATGAGATGAGTAGATGTGAGAAAAAGATACAAAAAACTGGGGAGAAAAACAGAAAAATAGGAGGGAGAGGTATAATTTGCTACATTTTGACAAATTCTGAAACATGTTGATAATTTGTTGTCACTAATAAAACTGACATTAATTTCAGATTTATTCAGTTTAATTTTTTCAACATTTCTGATTTTATTCTCAGAGTTTACTCATGTTATTAGATGAACAGTGTAAACATATTGTTGTTCTTCACTGCTCCTAAGCCACCATTATGCAGTGCCTGCATTTGTTAAGGTGGTGTCCCTGTGTGCACCTGATGAAAATCTTATTTTGAAATTAAATAATACTTTAACATTTAGTCAAACCCGGAATGACCAATCAGAAACAAGAAAACAAGCTTGTCGGACAGATAGAGTGAGGACAGGTTTCAGTGTGAAAGAGAACACAAACATTTAGTTTCCACATCCATACATGTAAACTTTATATCAAAACCCATTATTATTATAGTGCTGAAACGATTAGGCACTTAATCGCTTATCAATCGCAAATCGATCAATTGAAAGTTAATTGTCAACAATTTTGAGAATCGATTTATCGTTTAGGTCATATTCAAAGAAAAAATGGCTAACATTCTGTTAAGTGGGTTTGCTTCTCTCTTTTATATTACTGTAAATTGAATATCTGAGTTTTGGGCTGTTGGTCAGACATAACAATATTTTTGACTGTTTTCTGGCGTTTTATAGAATTAATAATTATTGGACTAATTGGCTTTTTTAGTCTATTAGTCCAGTGGCTCCGTTCTATTCACGTGTCCCAGTGAGCCATGACAGTGTGACAGTGAGCCAGCATGAACAGTACCAGGACCCACAGATAAATGGAATTCAGCCATCATTCATTTTATTATTTGCACCTGTGCTTTTCCTACTGTGACATGTCAAAATGTCTTCTGTGAAAAAGGCCACGAAAAATACCAACAGTTGCAGCCCTAATTTATTTGTCTTGAAGGGATTGCTGTTTTTTAAATGTTTTGAACTTTGGTTCAGCACCTTACATTGTCTCCTGATCCACTACCATTGTTGACACAGCTTGAATGAGCTCAACATTATGAAAAATCAAAAACATCGGTTATTTGGCCTAGTATTTACTGTATGAAGAACACAGTATGAATGCTAAATTCTACCTTAGTGCTGCTACAGTTGTTTACAGAGGTTTTTTATGCTATTGAGGCATCCACCATACAACACAAGCTTCAAATCCATGGGTGAATACGAGGCAGAACAAACTGATTTTATTCCACTCCATGTTAGTGACATCAACAGAATAAATAGATGTACCATCTACATGGAGGAAGGCTGGTGTTAAACTACAGTGCATCTGTAA
Organism: Macquaria australasica; assembly: GCA_005408345.1. NCBI lineage: Eukaryota > Metazoa > Chordata > Actinopteri > Centrarchiformes > Percichthyidae > Macquaria > Macquaria australasica. The sequence continues at coordinate 42,267 of SEMN01000689.1, forward strand.
AACGCCAATCCAGACACCCCCTGCTGCCCACTCAACAGGGTACAAGTCTTTTAGTGTCGCCTGAGAGGGATTAGTGAGACTGTCTCAAACACAGATTTCGCACACTCTCACCTTTTGTCTCTTTCTCTTGGCTGTGTCAGACAGGATTCACTTACACAATAACCAGAAAAGAAGAAGAGAGTATAACAGTCAAACAACAGACACAAAGAAATACTCAAGCCAAAATGGTCAGCTGTGATTAAGCAAAACGAACAAAAAACTGAATCTCAAAGAGATGTTAGAAAAAGCAAAGTAGAGAAGAAGAGGGAGTAAATAGGACCCCCCCCAAAAAAGTGTTTCTTCACAGTCTGGACACATGTGGACCATTAAAGGCACACCAGTATGAGTCAGTTAAATGGTAAAGTTTGTGAGGTGGGAAAGTGGGAGGAAGAGAGACAGAGAGAAAGGGAGAGATTCAGTCAGAGCAAGAGGGAGAAATCACTTTTTGACGGGGGATGGAGGGGTGTTGAGAAAGAAGGGGAGGAGAGATTAGCGTCATTAAAGAGCTCTAATCCTCTGACTAGCGTGGCTGGCGCTAAAATGGAGGATCACACGGCTTTTTAACGGCGCCTTTGTCAGTCGGCCGCGAGGGGACCTGGCAAGACAAGGCCGAATGGCAAACTGGGAGAAACTGGAGGATGAGGAGGGGGGGAGGGAAGAAAATTTCAATGAAAAGTTAAATTAGAGAAGAATCCTCGAGAGAAGATGAGGAGGATGGATGGTTGAGGGAGGGGATTGGAGAGGAAAAAAGAGGGAGAAAAAGTATTTGGGAAAAAAAAAAAAAGAGAAACAGGCAGGAGCAGGCGGACGGCGACACACGCTGTTTCTACCCCCGTCTCCTCCTCCTCCTTTCTGTTCTTCTCTGGCGAATGAAAACGGACAAGAGAAGCGGAGTGGAGGACCACAGGGCCCCAACCGCTCCGCTCCCGCTTTATCTCTCACTCTGCAGTCCTCTCCTTTCCCATCCATTCCCTCTATCCTTCATGCCTCCCTCTGTCCCCAGCAGTCCCTCTACTCTTCTGTCTTCATCTCTCTTCCACTGCCTCCCTCCCTCGCTCCCTCCCTTCGTCAGCTTTCATGTTGTTACTCATTATAGCGCTGACATCTCTCCCTCTGTCCCTCCGTCTCTCCGACAGTCTCTCCCCTACTGATGTTGGCCTTCACCCCTGTGTCTCGGCCTGGACGGGACCGAGGGAGAGAGGGGGGAGACGTTCCAGATGGACAGACTCTGAACTCCAGAGGAGAGGGAAGAGACGGCGGTATGAAAGGGGAGACAAGAAAGAAGAGGAGGAGAAGAGAGGAGAGGAGAGGAGAGGAGAGGAAATGAGAGCCAAGGAGAGGAGAGGAGAGCCCAGGGGTCTGTAATAAGAAATGGAAAAGACCAGAAAGGAACTAAACGGACCGCCTGAGTCTACCTGAAACAACAGACGCACACAAACACACACTTGCAAACAACACACACTCCCCGCGTGTCTCTCTAATAGGCCAGACAGTGTGGCAACGTGTGGAGGACACAGCCTTGGTGAAACACTCTAATGAAGAGACACACACGCTGATCAATCTCTCTTTATGTTTCTGCCTCCCCGTCTACTTCCCCCCTATCTAAACTCAGTTACTTTGTCATGACTGTCACACAGAGGGAAAACACATCAAAGCAGCAGAGTTTATAAGATGGAACTCTTATTAAAAGAAACTTTAGAGACTATTGTGATCTTCAGATGTAATGATTATTAACTCAATCCATTCCACAATTGAAGAATAAAAACCAGTAGGCAGATCTGAAATATTCCATAGTATGTCCACATTTATCTGGCTTTGGCCATAAGGTTGTAAACTGGCAAAACGATGTAAACGACTCGATGGACTGACATGGAACCAACACTCAAGAACATTAGCTCAATTAGTTCGCTCTGGATAACAGCGTCTGCTAAATGCCTGAAATAGAAACATAATCCATGTATGTCGTGCTTTCACTCTTTTCTATCGCTTTGATGTTTGAATCAAAGGAGCTCAGCTGGTAGCAGGAAAAAGGTTTCAGCTCCCAGCGCTGCCACTACAAGTGCTAAAACTGCCTACTACCTACTGCTACACGCTAATGTTATAAATGAATATTACACAAAGTGATCTGCTAGGTTAAACATGCAACTAAGTGTCAGAATAAAATAAGATGTCCTTAAGATGACAAACATGCCAAGTAAAAATGTATTCGAACCAAAGACAGTGCTTTGGTTGAATGTTTAAAAAATTCTCATATAAAAAGGGATAATCAAAGGTTTTTCTATACCTTTCATCCTAATGTTAATTTAATTCAGATTAAGCAAGAAATGGACTGTTTCTCCAAATATCAACAGCCCAATGTAAACCTGTGTAATTCTGTCAAGAAACCTGCTTTCTGACAAGTTAAATGAATGGGTTCACCTTGGGGTTAGATGTCCACATGCTCAAATTTTAATCCTTCTATCAGCCTGTCTTTCTCTCTCCACCTTCCCTTCCTGCTCCCTTCCTCCAACCTCCCTCCCCTCCCACATCCGACCATCTAACTCCTTTCCACCTTTCTGTTTGGCCATCGGCCCAGACCTGCACCTTTCCCAGCGAGACCCCTGCCGACCTCCCATCCCTCCATCCCTCTCTCGCTTCATCCCTCCTTCCACGGCTCCCCAGGCCCCCTCCGATGGCCCCAGGCTGCCCCAGGCGTGCACACACACACACACAGCTCCAGACTCACCATAGGGGGCAGAAAAACAACTTCCACCCTTGGCTCACTCTGGGCAGCCCAGCACAAACTCACTCTTATTTTTTCTCTCTCACACACAGAAACACAATTAGACTAGAATTCAATATCCAATGCTGTGTTAAGTTTAATGGAAAACAGGTATGCCACACACTTATTTGTCATCATTTCTCCAGCTCCAGCTTTATTTTTGTAAAGAACATCCTGCAGGTTAAAATAATAGCGGCTGCATCCTCTTGGATTCATGCTGCAAATCATTTAGCTGGGCAACAGCCTGAATCTAAAGTTACATTTCCCTAATAAATTGTATGATTTGTTTTTTGCTTGTTAAGAGGTGGGGCTGCACAACTAAGAAAGGGTCATCCTGTTTACTGAGAGAGTGTTCAGAGGCTGCTTATTACTTCATTTTGGTGTAATGTATGAGGTATTGAGTAGCCAAAACAATAATAGTGACCATAACCCATGTAATGCTCCACCCATTGGCTTTATAACCGTGCTACAATTGTCTGAAGGTTTTTCAAAATACTTCACACGGTGCATGAGATAGCTTGACAAGAGAATACAAGAAAGATCCCTAACCTAGCTCTGTGATTACCATATGAGTTGGCATAGCAACCGATAAGCTAAGCACAGCTTACTGGTTGCCATGCATTATGAGAATTGCACAGTAGGAAGGTTTATTTGACCAGTCAGATTTTTTTTGGCTGAAACTACCTGTTGTAGCTGTGGACAAAGTAGGAGCAAGAATTCATTCAGAGAGAATACAGTGACACATTTTCATACCACAGAAAGTCCTCACGACACACATTTTCTGTTCTTGTAGGGACATTTTGATCTCGTGAGATGTACCTCACAACATGGTCTACACACACGCACACAAAAGTCTGCAAAATGCATCCACAATATGGTTCAATGTCAACTGGGTGCAGCAGTTCACACATATGCACACGGCTGCAACCCTGGCCTGCGCTTGGAGGACCCACAGTCCTCTGCTGCTGTCCTTGTAGCTCACATGGGAGGAAGTCTGTTGGGACAAACACACACACACACACAAACACACACACACAATCAAACACACTCGTGCGAGGACAGTTAGAAAGGACGATACGGCAGCCTGTCCGGGGCTTGAGCCCTTGAGGACACGATGAATGGACACACACACAAACAGACGCATTCACACACACACTAAGCAGGCTGTGAGGACCCTCACCTTCTGCCCTGGGAATGGGTCCGGCTGCTTTGGACGCTTTTGGGCGCCAACTGCTCCATATGGGCAGTGTGTGTTTGTGTGTGTGCGCGAGTGTGTTTGAGGGCAGAAGGTTAGGGGCAGGGGGCTAAGGATGGGGGTGGGTGGACAGTGAGCTGGCAGATGACAAGTTTGTCCCTACCACACAGCATACAGTAACGTACTGTATACAAACATTGAACAAGGTCAGAGCAGGTTACAGAATGAATCAAGACTGTGAGGCTTCCAGCTGTCTTAACACAGTAAAGTAGAAGGAATACAGTACTGTCAGCTGGTTGGTTAGACGGTGAAGCTGTTAAACAAGCTTTCAAAATAGATGCGAAAACTCATTTTGTGCGCTACAGTTTTTCGAGTGGTATTGGGGAATTCAAATTCAAAATCATTTTCCAGATGAAAACAAATATCCGAGGCAGCATTGCACACCTGTGATATCAAGGTTTTGATCATTTTGGCAAAATAGATGAAAATTAGGTATGTTTCAGCAATTAGTCACTGCTAATTATTGAAAATACACAAATCTCAGGAACTCTGGTAAAATGTTAGCTCTCAAAATCTAGTTGGTAACTAAAGTGAGGTAACACTAGTATTTTTTAAAGGTATTTTTAGGTATTGTATGCCTTTATAAGACTGATGACAGGAAAGAGATGACAGGAAGTGATGGGAGATGGGCAGAGATGGGGAACAACAGCGAACCAGGGGAGCTGCTGTTCGCAGTCAATGCCTCAACCACTTGACCGTATTTACCAATAAACTGAACCACATCATGCTTCCACAGTAAAATACATGTACAGACACATACATGCAACAACGCACAGTCTGTCTCCCTCACACACAAACACACACCATGTGGTAGAGGAGGGCTGGCATCTGCTTCCTCTTACCACATTTCCCTCTTTTTCTCATCCTCGCTCTTTTCAAACTCTCTCTCAACAAGCCTTTTATCTCACTGTGACCCAATTCCCTCTGATTATTTACTTCATATCTTCTTTACCTCCAGTCAAAATATACAGCGAGGTACTAGCCATGAGGGTAAGTGGTTCTAGCCCTCATCTCTCCCTGCTCCGTCCCACTCTCTGTCCATCTTGTCTGCTGTTTGTTTGTTCACTCAGAAATGAGAACCAGCTGTCAGGCAGAGTGTTAGATAAACAACAACACCGTGCCAACGCGCACATACAGTACACCAAAAATCCACACATGCTTGCATGAAGACGCACACACACACAGTGGTGTGGGTCCCATTGTGTGCATGCCGGCGGCTATATCATCTATTTATAAGAATGAGGTTTGGTGGACTGACAGACCGCTCACTAACCTAGAAACACATTCACCTGAGTCTCACACACACACTCTTGATACACTTTTCATACCTTCATGCAGACACACTTGCTAGTAAATGCATGCACTCATGCACTTAAGGAGGCCCTTGGATGTTTACGGAAGTACCCACATAACTGTAATAAAACACATACAGCCATGAATAATAACAGCTGAGTTATTTTTTTAGGCATTATTAGTGCTACCTTGTGAACAATGACGGATAATTAGTGTTTAGTGAGGACCTCATATAGGTTCATGTGCGCAGTCATCATTCTAAACAAATGGCATCCACTTCAAATGGATGTGATTGCTTAGAGATGTATCAGCAATATTACTCACACACATTCAAACACACACACACACACAAGTCCTCCCACGTTCACCTACGAGTACGTGGGACCTATCAATAAGTGATGTAGGCAGCTGGAGCTCGCAGTTCAAAACACAAACACGATGTTACACACATACACAGGTAAACAAACAAACCCATTTTTGTATATGTAGTACAATTACACCCAAAACCACACACAAACACTTTTTTTAACCAACTTGCAAAGCCTCTCCATCTAAAGCAAACTAACTGAAGCAGTGCAGGTATATAAGCTGCCAAGAGATGGATCTGAGGAGAGACAGAGAGACTGAGTGAGAGCAAGAGAGAAAATGAGGGGAGAGAAAGACAGAGAGGCAATGAGGCTCCTGAAGTCCCGGGGGAGAATGGTAGAGGGGGGTCCTGTGCCCATGGGAAGCCCAGGAGCAAGCTGCGAGAGGCGGGTACCTCCTGCCCACCGCTCCCCTTCCCTCCCTTCCCTTCTGGAGTACGGGATCCTGGACAGCCCCCTACTCACAGCTCATAAACCCCCTATGAGAGGAATACATGCACATGCACACAAACGCACGTGCACACACTGAAGAGGAGTCCCCAGGGGAGGAGCAGAGCAGAGCAGAACACCTGGACCTGCCATTAGTGACACACTCAGGGATTAGAGGCACAGACGGCAAGAGAGATGGAGAGAGAGAATGCACACTGGGATAGACGCACACACTATATCCAGAAAGTAATATGCATACACAAACACATGCAAGCACTAGCAAATGGCAACTAAACCAAAGAGGAAAAGAGGAAACATGGAGGTGCATTCAGACTAAATGCAAAACCAATTTTCATCTCACTTTTATCAAATGAGCTTGAACGCTGCAGGTGGGTTTTTTTTTTTGCTTGCGTTTAATTCACACAAACAGCAAAAACCAACTGTACAGACTTTAGCTGTAGTGAGCTGTGTGCGTGTGCGTGTGTGTGAGACAAGATTAACATACAGTAAACAAATACACCTCATCCCTTTTTGTAGAGCAGCCTTCAGGCCCTGATTCAGAAATTATTTAGTTATAAAGCTTTTTGTGATTTTGACCTGAATTTTGACAAAAGTAACTAAGAACATTTACTCAAGTACTGTACTTAAGTATAATTTTGAGGTACTTGTACTTTACTTAGGTATATCCAGTTTTTGCTACTTTAAACTTCTAAGGGAAATACTGTACTTTTTACTTTGCTACATTTAACTGCTATAGTTACTAGTGACTTTGATTTAACAAAACATATAATTAACTTATTAAATAGGGTGCATTGTTATAGATTAAAGGCCCCACATACCCTCACAGCTGTTTTCAGTTACCACTCAGGCTGGAGTTGTGCAGAGCTATGCTGGGATTTGCGTGAGATCATCATGTACTTATAAGTATGATAATGTTTGTAATAAATAATAAATTTCCCAGCAACAAAACTAACAGGAGTCCCGAATGTTTCTTAAATCTTGTTGCACACGATAACCTTTTAAAAATTAAATTATTACCTTGTGTGCATAAGATAAAAGAAATATATCATCTTTCAGGGCCTTGAAGGCTCCATAATTTAACACTCTGAAAGGGGCTATTTTACCTAGTGAGTACATTTTCTTTTGATCCTTTAAGTATATTTTGCTGATAATACTTTTGTACTAACAGAGTCATCTTACACCGTGGTATTATTACTTTTACTTAAGTAAAGGATCTGAGTACTTCCATTTCATCTGAAGGTGTTTAATCCCACTCATATTGATTGACTGAGGTCTTTATAAGAGGCCTGACAGCATTCAAAAACAACATGTGGTTTTGTAGATGTACAGGCTCAAATTATGTTTTTGTGAGACATAGAGAAATACAGGTATATACAGTCAGTCACTTCCTCACTTTCATGCCACCTGGACAGAGAGTGTGTGCTGTATAATAATTACTCATGCATTAAACCTTTCGCTCCCCTGAGAAAGACAATATTACCAGATGAGGGTCAAGGACAGAGAGAGAGGCAGAGGGAAGAAAAAGGAGGAAAAAGGCAGAGAGGTGAAGGAGATACAATGAGAGAAAGAAAGGGAGGTAAAGGGGGACACAATGACAAAAAAGAAAGAAAGAAAAAGAAGCAATCAAGAAAAAAAGAGCCATGAATGGATGCATAAAGAAATCAACTGTGGGGTAGAAAAGATCATGAAAATTTCAGAAGGCAGGTACACACACACACAAACACAAGGTACCACAAACATGCTACACATTAACAAAAGATGTACAATGTCAAAACTTACAAATACATTAAAGGCAGGAGATCATTGATTACAGTGGTGATTAAATTATTATCATTTTAACATAACTGCTCTGGGGTGTGTGTTTGTGTATATGTGTGTGTGTGTGTGTGTGTGTGTGTGTGTGTGTGTGTGTGTGTGTGTGTGTGTGTGTCTTATAGGAAGCAGGTAAATTCTTACTTTTGTCACTTTCACATGCTTTTTTTTCTTATCACAGACAAGTAGCTGCCAGCTTTTACTTCAAAAATGCACATAGAGATGACATGAGTATGCCAACACAAGGTCAATTAGAGAATAGAATAATCCCCAACTATCAAGTTCAATGTGATGGAGGAGAAGGAGAGGTTTCACAACAAACCATCCAGAAAAGAAGCTCCTGTGTGAATTAGAGACCACACACTGGCTGCAACAAAGAGCAGCGCTCAGACACACACAGGGAGGGACGCACAGGCAGAAAAAAAGTGGATTTGGTAAGAAAAAAAAGAGACGTGTGTGTGTGTGTGTGTGTGTGTGTGTGTGTGTGTGTGTGTGTGTGTGTGAGAGAGAGAGAGAGCTGGTGACATGAAACAGATCAAAGGGGGGAGAGGACGGCAGGGCAGAGAAGGAGAAAGACAGAGAGAGAGAGAGGCCAGGGGGTCCCGTAATTACAACCTACATCCGCCAAGCTGAACCATGTGTGACTCTCTCTCTGTGTGTGTGTGTGTGTGTGTGTGTGTGTGTGTGTATGTGCATAGGTAGTCCAAGCATGGCTGTGGAATGAAGGAGGGTTTTGAGGGGAAATTGTTGCCTTCCACACACACACACACACACATACCTCACAACTTTCTTCTTCCCACTGTGACTGCCCAACAGGAAAAAAACAAAAAAAGAAAGAAAAAGACAGACACACACACACACACACACACAAATACACAGTTACAGCTACACAAACACTGGGATATGCAAACACCTTGTGGAGCAGATACGTGCACACCAACATGGTTTCAGAACATGCATGAAGTAAAATCAAACATTTCTAATAATGCAAAGCTAAAGGTCATAAAAACACTGATACGCCATAAAACATGAGCACACATGCATGTGAGCGCATCTACAGAAAAATGTGATACACACAGAGACACACACACAGTGGGGTTGGGAGTGTCTGTGGTGGAGGGGTGCACATCAATGGAGACCACTGACTGGTTGGTCTCCGCAGCAGAAAAGCGGATTGCTCTGGGACCCAAACTATTGTACAGCACCACACTGACTTCAAACACGCACACATAGCTGTAGACATGCAGCTGAACATACGCACACACACAACGTCAGGACACATGAACACAGGCGAACTCAACTTCTGTCTCTGCAGCTCACACACACACTGACTGGGGTTCATTGTGCTTTCATGCCTTTAGAGGGGACCCCCTGGCATCAGCATGGCTAATCTCTTTCTCTTCCTCCCATTCTGTTTGTCCCTCTATCCCTCCATCCTTCTCCAATCTCTCTCTATACCTACTCACTACCACCCCCTTTGGTCCACCCTCCCTTTTTGCCCCTTTTTTCCTATCTCTGTGTCCACCTGCTTGTGTCCTGGTTGTCCTTTGCTGGCTCAAGTCTATATATATATATATATGTGTGTGTGTGTGTGTGTGTGTGTGTGTGTGTGTGTGTGTGTGTGTGTGTGTAGCATATATATCTCTCTATCATGTGGTGCGCCCACCATGCATAAACACCTGTATGGCTGTTCTTCCACCTGCAGCACATCCATCTCCCCGAGCAAGCCCTCGTTCCTCCATCTCTCCTTCCATCTCTCCCTCCATCTCTTTCCCAACCCCCTCCCCTCTGCGGAGGAGCAAGCTAAAAGCACAAGCATGCCCCAAAATTAATTTAAACGGTGGAATTAAATTAAAAGCGAAGCCTCAGGAGTTTTATTATGTACTAATGTTTGAACCGTTAACTTGGATTGTATTACTAAAATATGAATAATTAAGAACTGGTGGGGGCTATTATTACATCAGGAAGTGGGAGAAAAACACATTACACTACTGGAACAGATTTAACAGAGATTCAGTCTCTGTTAGGAGAGGATGAATCTGTGGGATGCGGAGTGGAGCAAGCAGGAGGGACATTGTGTATTGGTATTAGGTGAGCACGCTGGTACAGTATACTGTGACCCTGTCCTCCTGTGAAGGGCTGAGTGTAAGGCTACCTACCCATGCTCTAACCTGTTCTTTTCTGTACTTTTCTAAAAAATTATATTTTTCTTGAAGGAAATTAGATGATGCAGGGATGGTGTGCAGTCAAATAATCACATTTTCTTTCAGGAAACGAAAGAGTAAGTAAAAGTTCACTCACAGGCAGATTGGAGCTGTGAGGATCCGGTTACCCATACAGGCCTTCTTCAAGGCAGACGATTGACGTGTCATAGCAGGTAAAGCCCATGTGTAATTTAGGAACATTGATAACAGCTGCATTATATTTGATTGTATCATATCTAGGGCTCAAAGGAATAAAGCCATTGTTAATGTTATCAGTTACACCTGTGCTTTCCCTGCTGCGAGGTGTCAAAATATCTGACGTGAAAAATGGTCTCTCATAGTATCAAATCTTTACACCTGATCCAACCTCTGCATATGAATGTCATGATGCCTCAGCTGACAGGACAACAGGACACTAAACTCGTAATTAGTCCATCATAGGTACACAGAAAAAGAGCATTATACTGCGGCAAGACTGATGAGTTTTCAGACCCACTCAATCCCCTCAATGTGTTTTGCTATACACTTTCATGTATGTTAAAGGCAGAGGGTTAATTCCAATTTCACCTTTGACTCAGCACAGTGGTACATAATGCAGCACACATCATTCAATGCCCCTGACACGCAATGTACATGCCGTGGCACAACACATGAAGAGCCTATGTTTGGCTACTACAACTATGGTTCACCAGGAAATCTCTTCTTTAATATTATCTGTATAACGCCAGACCTGTGGGTTGTAGAGGTCCGATTTAAAAACTTAGCTTCACTAGAACAAGGACGGTGGTGTATTCTGTCATGGTGATGGCAGATTTGCACTTTACCTTCACTAGTGTGTGGGTTTACATGTAAATATGAGGCTGCCTTTCTATGATTATGTGTAAACAAAGTCATATATCACAGAGCCACATATCTTTCTGATTCCATTCCCTCAACACTGTAAATCCCCACTTCCATCAACACACACACACAATCTAAATCTCCTGTCCCACAGCCCTATCTAGCTTTCCTTAACTTTTTCTCACACCGCCTCTCTTCTATGAGCTTCTCTGTGTTTGTGTGTATATGTGTGTGTGCGTGTTGCACTGCAGAATTATTAGTCTTCTCGTCGTGTCTCTAATGTGAAGCCCCCCTTATCAGCCAGCAAGCAGTCAGCCCCCCCCCCGGCCCCCTTCTGCAGCTGTCACTGCACCCCCCACCACACACACTATTCTCAGAGGACAAACTCCCTAACAGACACACACACACCAAATACCCACATACACTCCAAACGCAGGCGCATACAAATCTCTGTACACAAGCCCGAGCAGTTCTTGACTCACATTCACACACACACACAATTTTATCTGCTCATTCGCAGGCCGCATGGCTTGGCAGCCAAGGAGGGGGAGACATATCCACTCACCCTACCACCCAAAACCCACCACCCATTCCCCCACCAATATCAGCCCTAGCCCCAACTCTATATCCCAGGAACAGACAGAGAGGAACCCAGGATGGAGGCATGCCCACGTAGCAGAGCCTCTTCCTGGGGGAGTTCATTACTCAAGCAGGGCGATCCCTCCGGCCACCAGCCAGCAGCACTGTTGAGGTAAAGAAGTCAGGCCTCTGTCAGCTACGGAGACCCCCCCACCCCCACTCATTAATTTAAACCCACCAACACACACACAGATAGAGTGTAGTCTAATAGTCCAATTGAGCTGCTCTCATTAGAGAGGAGAAAAGTGAATAGAGAAAAAAGGAAAGGACAGAGGGCGAGACAACGGAAAGAAAAGTGGAAAGAGAGAAAAAAGGGAATAAATGAAAATGAATGAGACAATGAGATCAGACAGACTGATGACTAGATGGATAGATAGATGGATGGAGGACAGACAGATGCAGCAGCCACTACAGTGACAGAGGCTGGCTAATACAAGTACAAGAGTTTCCCCTCCTGCTCTCCCCTTCTCCATCTTTCCCTTTCTTCATTGTTGTTGTTTGTGTTGTTTTGTTGTTTATTTGAGTGCCCGTCTTGCTGTGGCTCCCAGGCACGCATTGCTCCTGACTTATTTAGCAGTGTGTTTTCTATCATATTTGAAAAATGAAGAGCAGATTGGTTAATATTTCAAGACATCCCACTTGTACGGGTGAGAGAGAGAGACAAAGACAGAGGGAGGAAAGGAGGGAATACAAGGGAGGAATTCTCTTGTTCCTTAACCCCAATTCTAGGATTCATGCTGGGAGCAGAAGCACGCATGAACACACACTCACTCACACACACACACACACACACGATGGCACATGCATTCCCCTAACACTCAGAGAACACACTGAAGAAAGGCCTACATATAAACTGTTCACTTACAAAGACTGTACACACAGAGACATGCATATCACCACGTATACTGAAAAAATACATCACAGAATAAATATGCAGGCCGAGTGTGGACATACTGTGTTGGCCTTTCTCTCACCTGAACTACCCATTAGTTCACTGTAGCTTCTAACTTGTCATTGTAACTAAATTACTAAAATGATTAGTCCATTCATTGATTAATTGTTTGACAGACACAAATCTCAATAATCATTTAATAATTTGAAGTAATTTATTAAATAAAAATTTAAACTTTGTAGGTTCCAGTTTCTCCAATGTGACTATTTGAAGATTTTCTCTGTCTCATATCATTATGAACTAAGATTTTCTCTGTCTCATATCATTATGAACTGACTTTTGTTTGTTTCCAAAAATGATGTATTGTCAGTTGATAAGGAAAATAACCATTAGTTGCAACCATAATTATAACTGTACACCGCTGCCACAATAGACTGCTGCAAACTCAGTAATTCATTCATACTGTACAACAGCAAAGACTAAGATGCTGGTAAGATTAATAGAACTAAAGCGATGTCCCCTTTAACAGCTTTCTGGTATAAACAACAGACAGCGGAGCAGAAAAGGTAGAAAGTCCACATCTTTAGGTGTGCATCATGGGTTTGGTTTTTTCAACATTTTCAATTAGAGTCAAAGCTCTGACCTTCCTACATGTGTTGTATGAACCAATTGTGAAGGACGGGCAAAATGTCATTAAAGAAAGCAAGAAATAAAACAAAAGAGGCCAAAAATGTGCTCTCTTTTTTTAATCATAATGTGTATTATCAAGAAGGCTAGTTCTATAATGGAGAAGTGGTCATCATCATGGTCCTGCATTAGGCATCATATCATCCAGCAATCACATTTTAATAGACAAAACAATCAATACTTTGTGTGGGATATAAAAATGTTTTCTCTAAAAACACACCACACACTTCTTTCAGTTTAGCTGTAGTTTGTTTCTTTCCTAAACTGCTTCTCGACACAAGCACCAGAACACACAAGCCATCACACTCACACAAGAAATATGCACTCATGATCATTTAACAAAAAAAACACATTTACACATACGTGTGCACACACAAACACACACTTGACAATAGCCCTCCCCTGTGACTTCCCATAGTGCAGTGAATTCCAATCAGGCAGTAAGCAGGACAGCTATTTCTAGGGACAAAGGACAGGGAGAGGAGTGAGGAGGGGTGGAAGGAGAGATGGAGAGGAGGGAGGCAGGGATGGAAATGGGTGGGGGGGGGACAAAGGGTTCTGGTAGCACCCAGGGGAGAAGGCCCAGAGCAGCTGACGTCAGTGTGTGTGCGTGTGTGTTCAGCATTTGGGTGGGAGTAAATGGGAGTGTGAGAGAGAGGCTGGCAGAGTTGGTCCTGCTGCCCCCCTAGGGAGCTCTTGAGGCGGGGAGAGAAGAGAGCAGAGCAAGGCTCCCAGCCCCCACATAACCAGGGGCCCAGACAGACAGGCTGGCAAAAACAGCCACTCACTCGCTGGACAGTCAGTGGGTCAGTTGGTTAACAAAAACGTCAGTCAATTTATTTAGATATAAATACAGTATTCAATTCAATTCAATTCAGTTTTATTTATATAGCGCCATATAATAACAAAGTTATCTCAGGGCACTTTAGTATGCCAGCTAATTTATTGAGAAAAGGCAGCCTGACATTCTGACTGTCTGATTAGCTAGAGAGTCAGCAAGATCTGAAATATCCACATTGTCAGTCAGCCAGATCAGTCTATCGAGTGGGAGTGCCTTGGTCTGCGTTGGTCGACACAAACCCCTCCTCCCTCCCTCTCACTGCATTTCTATTCTTTACTCATATATATATATATATATATATATATATATATATATATATATATATATATATATATATATATATATATATATATATATGTCCCTCTCTGTCTACTGTCCATCTCACTCCCCTTTTCTGCATTTCCACTCTCTCTGACTCACTCTCCCTTGATCCTCTTCTCCACTCTGCTTCGTCCTTCCCTCCTCCCTCCCTCTTCCCTCCCTCTCTCCCTGGAGTTGTGCTTTTCTCTGACATTTGGCTGGACAAAGGCGAGTCACACCTGAGCGCTGGGTTAAAACTATTATAGGCCCTCTCCCTGTGGTACACTGCCCTTTGCCACCACTGTCTGTGACTGAAACCGTGTGAGTGTGTGTGCGTGTCTTCGTGAATGCATGTGTGTGCATGTGTCTGTGCACCTGGGTTCATCTTTGTATTAAACATAGCATGCTGTTGTAATAGTAAATTCCATATGCTTACTGTAGGTGTAAAGCAGGTGGAGAGGCTTCCATTTTCACAATTTTCCATCATAGATTTATATTTTTTTCATCATATGCTTTATAGTACTAGAACCAGAAATCAAAATCAAGGTAAGAAACATTGGAGTAGGGTTGAGGTCATTAAGAGCAACACAAATAGGTGGAAGAAGAAAAAAAAACATGTAACTGCTAAGTGCCACGGAATATTGTTTAGTATTGCATGGGAGCGATACGTAAAACCTGTATTTTTTTTAACACCTGTCCATACAGGTGTTAAAAGTCACAAAATATGTGATAGTCTTCATCAGTACTGGTTCCCTATGGGAATTACATATTGTGGATCTTCTCTCAGAAAAATGACCTAAGCTGACACCAGCAAAATGAAAAGAGAATACGTATATACTTAACTGCACAAAGGAGTGACAAGAAGAAAATCCTGAATCAATAACAAAATGTCTCAGAGACAGAAAACTCACATTCTGTCCAGAGAAAACAGCACTAAAAACATTTTTTGCCCCATCCCTTTGGTAACCTTAATTCATAAAATCTATCACTGAGTTGGCAGGGTGAGATTGGTAACACTGTTGTAAGTGAATTTTCAGGTACTAAAGTTCACGTCTCACTGTCCAGCTAAAGCCAACATGCAAAGTGGCCTGCTGCAGGTTTAATGAATACTAAAATGACTGGCTAACTTTCATTCATTGTAACTGAGGGGACAAATTCAGTTTCTTCACTTTGGCTCAATCTAAAAAAGGAATTATCTTAAAGTGTTTTTCTCCCTGTTCAGGTGCTCAAATTTACAGCAAATAGTGTGGTGATGATTGGGTAAAAATGTACTGCAATTTTAGGTTGTGATGTAGGTTGTACAGGTCCTATTATAAACAATATCAATGCAGGATAGATAAAGCATAAATAAACAATTACTACCATAAAAAACCTATATATTTCTACATTAAGGGGTACATTCAATCAAATGTGGAACATACAAGAAGTCATAATGAAGGACAAGGAACAGGAATTATTCACCCAAGAGGGTACAGTGCACAAAATTGCTCAAAAAACAGCAAATCTAAAGCATCAAACAGGGTGTGGGAGAGGTGGGGAAAGAGCGAAAAACAGAGGGAGGGAGACAAACAGGGGCTGCTTTGGGGCCAGTCGCCACAGGGTGTGTGTGTGTGTGTGTGTGTGTGTGTGTGTATGTGTGTCTTGGGAGGGCACAGTGGGGGAGTTTGGGGGCATGGAGGAAGGGATCAGAGCTTTGGGGCCAGCTCCACAGGGAACAGAGAAGATGGGGAGAGAATGGAGGGAGGGCATGGGGGAAGGGAGACAGAGGGTGAAAGGAAGGGATGTGGTCAGTTTTGAGTTTGACAACTCAGCAGGGAGGGACAGCCAGGACAGAGGGAGGAAAAGGAGGCAGACATTGTGGTCTGCATGCTCTGAGAAAGATTGAGGAGGAGAGGAGAGGAGGCATGAATGGGAGGTATAGGGTTTGGGGTCCCAGTGGGCGAGAGGAGGATGAGAATGAGGGAGTAAAAGAAGGAAGTGGACAAAGAATGGTAAAAGAGAGGTAGAAAGGCAGAAAGAGAGAGAGAGAAGGGGAGGTATATCAAATGGAGGGAGGTCGCACGTTCCACTTGGGAAGAGAGAAAGAAGAAACAGAGAGGGAGAAACAGCGAGGAAAAAAGGAAAAGAGTCCCAGGTGTCAGCGGGGGGGGGGGGGGGTAGAGGTTCTGGGGGTCCTGGTTGTTGGCAGGGGTGCAGGAATCCAAGGGAATGGCCTGTTCCTCATTATCCAGACCCCACCACACACACACACATACATACATGGAAGAGGCCCCCACATGGCCCCTTGACAACTCTATCCTGACCCGTCCACACACACACTGACAGACATAAAACACACACACACAAACATATAAAGATACATACACAAGGGCACACATACTGTACGTATGCATGTTCAGACACACACTGACATACAAACAAAGCTACCTTCCCCAAACCGAAACACAATTCAGACAAACAAACATAACACACACACACACACACACACACACACACACACACATACACACACACATACACAAACAAACCCACAGTATTTGGGATTATGCATTGCTAAAAACTCAGTTATGGGGTTGTGGTCCAGAAGATTTTGGTGTGCAATGAAAAAAAAATCAATTACACATACGTGCTTTTGTTTACTGGGTTTACAGAAACCCTCACACATTGCCAGATGTAGTGGAAATAGTAACCAGCTCCACAATGCAGTGGGTGTCATTTGGCATGTACTCTGTACAGCAGGGAGTACAGAAGGCTTGCAACGGTGAAAAGTTTCACATGTTTCAGGCTGAGTATTTTGTACACTATCATATCAGCTACATCCTACTGTGGTCACTGTGTAGATCTACTTTACACCCCTCAGCAAAGCCCCACGAGATAGTAGTTGGTGAATTGTTACTGACCAATAAATAAAAGAACAAGCTGTGAACTAGCTCAAATAGTTGATTCAAACTCAGGTGCTGTCCCTAAAATCTGCTGATGTGCCGGCCGAGCTTGTTGTCACTAACTGGGTGGTCCAGTTAAGCTGGTGAACTTGCTGCTCATTCTCTGCTACTGTTGCAACTTCTACAAGTCACACCCCACTGCCACCCCAGCATTTACCTGTTGGCAGTTCCCTCAAGGTTCCCCACTGGTGTTACAACTAATCTCTACCTGCTCTCACTTTTAGTTGCCTTCATGCTTTGCTTGGAGTGATACAAAACCCAGCCTTGAGTTTGTTTGTTTTTTAATCTCTCTAATTACAAGGTTTTCAATATCTTGTGTCAACATATCAAGCAGCTTGGTGCTCAAAAACAGTTCTGGAGGGACGTCATTAATCACAGCCCCTCAACTTGTGTGTTTGTTTATCCAACGGATAACCAGTAGGTTGCCTCCGAAGATGTTGGTGACAAGATGCTCAAATAAACACCCAGAGGAGAATATGCCTCTGAACTCCAAGAGGTAGATCGTTTGAAAAGTTGATCAGAGTGAGAAATGCATGGCGTTCAAAAAGGCAGCTAGGAACAGTGTTGGGTCTGAAAGAAGCCAATGAGATCCTGTCAGATTTCGAGGTGGGTATTTCTGCTGGTGATACTGCAATTAGCCAGCTTAAGTACACACATATTAGAATTCCACATTGGAAATGGGAGTACAACAGTATAGTTTAGTTATATCATTAACTGCTAAATTAGTATTTTGCATTTATTTTATTTTATTTTTACAACTTGAAAGGATTTCTTTTGCAGAATCTGGTTGTGTTCTGATTGGTTTGATCATTTTGCCATATGCAAGAGGCAACAGTCTATGGTGATATCTTGCACTATTCATCAACTCCAAATCCTCTACATTAGTTTTTCCAAAAAAATGCACAAAATGCATGCTAGTTGAAACCTTACAATCACTATCCTACCCTAACCACATGGCTTGAAAGTTAAAATTCTGTCCAGGGGCTGTTAAAGACAAGATACATCAAGAGCATGTTATGCAGAAACAACTTTAATAAGCATGCTAAGATTTCAGACATCTTGAGCATTTTAAGGACCTCATTTATAAATGCACTGTGGCCTCATCTCTTCTCAAGTGGTCCTGTTTAAGAGTCAGTTGATGAAGTCGGGCTGCAGCTGACTTTTATTTTCATTAGCTCATAATCTAGACTAGGCTATCTATCACAATTTAAAATGATGTATTATAATTGCTTACTTTGTCAAATACAAATGATTCAATTGGTAATTACACAAAGAAAAGTAAGGGACACTTTATATCTAAGAATTTGTAACCAGCAGAAGTTTTACATTTTTACCTGATAAACTACTTTAATCATTAATTCATTTTCTGATTTTAATAGTTGAGCTTATTCTGTGTACAAAAAACAGTCAGCTTCTGACAGATAGGCATTCATTACACTTACATCAGTTAAAAAAGTAAAACAAAGCAGCTATTGGACCGTTTTCAGGTATATATATCTGTAAAAACTCTTTAAACCCAAACATTACAATGCACGTCACTTGTTTCATAACATGAGTGTTTCTAAAGTTGAATCAGTCACAGAGTTACAGGATCTTCTTGTTGTGGATGGAATGTGATGTCCAGTCATGACTGAAACTGGCATACAGTCAGAGTGCAACATCTAAATCAGAAATCTAAACAGTCTGACTGGGGAGATCAAACAAATTTGATTTATTCAAAGATATGCAAGTGTATATTTCTATAATCTGACTGTGTAAATATTTGATCAATAAACACACACACAAACACACTGACACACAGGAAGAAGCTGCAAACCCTTTGGCTGAAGAATTCTAATGAACGTTTGGAGACAGAAGCAGCCGTCTCTTCCTATGCCTTACACAGCCAGCAAACTCACACACCATACTGGACTATAGATTTAGGCTTTTTTCCCCGTCTACATGCACACACACACACAAATACACTCTCAAACACAGACACACACACGCACAAATATTTACTCTCTGCAAGATCTACACACAGGCACACAATGACAGAGAGAGGGAGAGATGAGAGATGAGAGAGAAGAAAGAGGGGAAGTTACATTTTTAATCGAGTGTTTCTTTTCCTCTGAGCAAAGTAGGGCTGAATACAAGGGGGTTAGGCTGGTGCCAACACACACACGCACACAACACACTTTCTTGTGTCCTTTGGCAAATTCTTCTTTTTCACTCTTGCATTAAGTAAGTAAAAAAGGGAAGAGAGTCAAAGTAGGAGGAGAAGGGGGAGGAGGGAGAGGAGAGGAGGGGGAGAAGAGGGAAAAAAAGAAGGGAAGAGAAGAAAGAGGAGAAGAGAGAAAACGTCCCCGCAGAGTCTTTCTCCCTTCCTGGAGCGAGCGCGGGCCCCTGCAGCGCCGCCTGTGTAATTTCCAGTGGCAGTGAATACAGGTATTAATAAAAGCCCCATGGGGAAGAGCACACAATATAACCCTACATTTTCAGGCATTATGAAAGGACGCCCCCAGGGGTCCTCGGGCTCAAATTTCTGAGATGCAGGCATTGTAAAAAGACGCCCCCGGGGGAGGACCCCGCAATAGAAATCTGCTGAATTCAAAGCATTTCCAGAGCCCTGGTGGGAGCCATTACTCCCACTGGAGGAGGAGAGATTTTTTTTCACCCTCTTTCCTCTCTCCTTCCAACCGCTCTCTCTCTTTTTTTACCAAACATGTGTTGCTGACATGTTGACAGATTGCTCAGTGAGGTGTTTAGGTGCATGCACAAGGCACGTCTGCTGAGACACGAGCACCCTCCCTCTTCTCCCCTCTCGCTCTCTCTGTCTCTCCCTCCCTCCTTCCCTTGCCAGTTCCCAAGTTCCATCCCTCCCTCCCTCCCTCCCTCCAACTGCAAACCTCTCAGCGCGCCCAAAACTGCTCCCATCCATATTTCATAAAGGAGAAACTAGGCTGAAAGAGAGAGAGACAGAGACAGAGAGAGGACGGAAAGAGTTTAGGCGAGAGGGAGAGAGAAAGAGAGAGAGAGGTGGCGGGGAAGAGGAGGGAGAGAGAAAGGACGACAGGAAGAAAAAAAAAGAGGAAAAAGGGAAGATAAAGAGAGACAAAGCGGGATCAAGGGAGGGGAACGGGAGGAGGAGAGGACAGATAAAGAGAAATAGAGCGATGTAGAGAGTGGGAGAACTCTGCAGTGAAAAATGAACCCTGTGATGAAAAATGACTTCACAACAACCCTTCTCCGTCTCACCCCCTCCCTACCATCCCTCCATCCCGCCCCCTCCCTCTCTGCATGTTGTACCCCCCCCTTCTTCAACTGCTCTCCTCTCTCCATCCCCCTCTCCTCTGGTGCCGAGCTCCTGCTCTCTCCCTGGAAAACCTGAGCGGCAGCCAGCTGTGTCTGTGTGTGCGCTGTGCACTTGTATGTATGCCAAGGGCTTAGCACAGGAATCTTCGGGCCACCCCCGGGTACAGAGACACAGAGGGAAGGGGGTGGGGGCAGAAGAAGGGAAGAGGGGCACATGGTGATGAAGAGGGCAAGAGGGAGGGAGAGGGAAAAAGACAGGAGCTGAGAGGATGGAAGCCAATGGAAAAAATAAAAAAAAGGGAACATAAACGAAACAACTAAGAGCATGATATTTATTTTGTCAATCAACAGAAGCTACCAGACTAGAAACACACACCCACACACATCCACACACACACACACACACACACACACACACAGTCAGTGGCAGGCCAGAGTGCAGGAGGCTGTCTGTAATTTTGTTTCAGATTACACCCCTCCTACCTCTCCTTCTCTCCCTCTCTTGTAGAAAGTGATCTGTGGTTTTAATAAGAGTCTTGGCCTCACAGGACTCAGCTGCTATCCTGACGACAGACGCAGTGAGGTGTGTGTGTGTGTTTCTCTGTGCTTGAGAGGGTGTTTCTCTGCGCGTGTGTGCGCGCGACAGCGGGTTTTCGACAGACGGTGAGAGCTTAGCAGTGGGGAGATGTCCCGCGGGAGGCAAACCAGTCACCCAAGGGCCCCTGCACTAACAGACGCGCTCTCCTCCCTGCCCCATGTCCCCCCTTCCAACCCCCACCCCACCATCTTTCACTTCCTCTCTGCACATTTTAAGCCTTACGTCCACTGTCCAGCCCTCCTCCTCCTACTCCTACTCCTCCTCACCTGTCTTCATCCTGTCTGCCGTTATTCCTTTCCACTCCTCTTCTTTTCCTCCCTCATTTCCTTCTCTGTCTCCCCCTCCCTCCCAGCTAGACAGGCTCCCTGGTAATCTCTCCTCTCCCCCGCTGAGAGAGGAAAGAGAATAGACGAGAGTGCAGCTGTATGTGCTCAATTAACAAAGACCTCACAAATACCTTCAGAACGAATATGCACAGTATCTGGCTTTCTCCCTGCGCGCACACACACAAACACACCATTTTCCACCCACACCATCTCGCCATCTAAGAAGCGACTAGCTGGGTTAATGACTTGCTATTTGTCACTGACAGCGCCAGTTTCCGCCCCCCTGCCTTGACTGACAGCTCCCTCGTTTACTTGGTGCCCACCTTCTCATCACTTCCTCTTCCCCCTCAAGTGGTTTTTACTGACATCTTTAACAATCTCTCGCCCTTTTGTCTCCTTCTCACTCACACCTAGCATGAATGTGTGGACACTGTTGACATGTGTGTGCGTCTGTGGAAGTGTGTGTATGTGTGTGTGCCACGCAGCTTTTATATAGAACTAAAGTAAATAGACAGCGGCTGCACAAACACAGGGCCTCCATTGCAGTTTTAAAAACGCTGGGTGAGAGTGTTTAAAGCTCTATACACGTCACATTGACCCAACCTTGGAATGGTGTGGACGGTAAGATAGCTTTCGGGATTCCCTCATGGGATGTGTATGTCTGTGTGTGTTTGTGTGTGTGTTCATGTGGCAGAGCAGGGCCAGAGAATGTTCTCCATTTGATCTGTAGGAGTTTTTTTTCCGTGCCTCCTCTCCTCGGGGAGCCTCTGCTCCACATTCTGACTCCTACTGAGACCCATCGACACTCCCCCGACTCACACTCTCGCTCTGACTCTCTCACACACACACACACACACACAGGACATGGACTCACATGTACTAAAAGTAGTAGACACACATCACACATATAGATATATAGATATATTACAGTCATTTTGAAAAACACTGACGCCCTACGTACTGAAGAAATTCAGCATAAAGGTATCCTACCATGAGTATTACTATTGGTAAAAGTATAATTTGTGTGCTAGCTACGTAACGACATACAGCAACATATAATTACCAGATACACAGGGAGGAACTACTGTCTCAGTTAAATCAGTTTACACACACACACACACACACACACTGAATATCTTATCCACAATTTAAAAGCAGAGCCGTCACACTGGCTTAAAGCTGCAGCGGAACGGAATAACAATGGAATTGTAAAATAAGCCCACAATCTCTGTCACACACACACACACACACACAAATACACACACACACCAGCTGAGCAGTCAGGCTCATGCACATTAATGTGACATTACATTAACCAGATGTGTGGGGTCTGTGCGTGTTTGAGTGGGTGTACACACATTTATGTCATTGATCTGTGCCACTGTGTGTGTGTGTGTGTGTGTGTGTGTGTGTGTGTGTGTGTTTGTGTGTGTGTGTGTGTGTGTGTGTGTGTTTGTGTGTACGCGTGTGTTTGTCCAATTTCCACTCAAATTAATGGTGCCTCTTTATAGGCCTTCTGCTAGAGTGGCACTGAATTACTTGGTGCTTCACTCTCGCACCTGGGACCCATTCAGTGTTATAGCCGCAGCTAGCTGCTAACTTGGGACCCATTTGCTACAACAGTATAGTTAGCATTACAGATACCAGCACTTTTTCTGCAGAGACTTCAGTGCTAACTAACATGGATATCAAGCCTGCACCTGGGACGCACATATGTTCATCAGATATGAGTCAATAATTGACTGCTGACAGTGGACACCATGCCTACAACTTTAAGACACTGGCACCAAAGACTTAAAATTTCATGCTGTGGCGATTTGGTATAATTGTAGCAGGCTGTATTGCATCAACACTTATGTCACATAGGAGAACCTCATTTAATTGAATTCCCTGCAAAAAAAAAAAAAAAAAAAGGGAATATTGTGTTTTGTCTGTCTGGAGTTGTGATAAAAACATGTTTATCAAAGTAAATAAAATCCTCAAAGTGCTCATTTGTATTTTCTCACAGTGTATATTTATTTAACGTTCCAAACTTACATCATCTATTACACCTATATAGAGTGTAAATGCTCTGACAAATCATGAGGATTTCAAAAAACTATAGCCGACTGATGTCTTTGCGTTATGTTCCCTCAAGTTGCCTCCTGTCCTCTTTTGTCTTCCTCGTGTTAAAATTGCACTTGAACACAATGCAAAGTCGACAAAACTGCAAGTAAAGCAAAACTGTTTAGAATTGTTATAATTGGGAAGAAGAAAAGCTATAATTACAGAATCTTGTACCTACAGCACATCAAGTCCTCTACGTGGTTAGTTCCTCCATGTGAATGTGAGTTAAGTTCTTCTTGCTTTATTAGTGAACCCTGCTGCCACAAATCTATTTTCAAATCAGAATTTATTGGCCCAGCAATGTTTTGTGGTGATGACAGACTGGGAATTATTTGGTTTTGGTTCGACTTCTATATGTATTTTGGTCATAATAAATCATACATCATAGTTAGCTACTTCTGGCAAGATGGCTCCCGTCTGTCACCCCAAACCAAGATGGCTGATGTCGGAGTTGTTTGGTTTCTGCTCAGGGACGAACACACACACCATCAAACTACAAAATGCATGAACACATTAACTCTCTCATGCAGATCCAGAGTGGCATGTGTTTATCCCCAGTAGGCTGTGTGTTTTTTATGTTTGCGTTTGTGTGTGCGTGCATCCCATGCCCTCCTACTAAATCCCAGGGGTCTCTACCAGAGAACTTAAAAGGATTCTTTAGTCCATGTGTTTTAATTTAGCCCTCTCCTCAATAATAACCAGAAAGCTGTGGTCCCACCACTGACTTTATACACATACACTCTCCTGCGTACACATGCACAACCATATACACAATAGCACACACCAACACACAGATGAACGTACACAAACCCCTGCATGCAAGTGCACACACATCCCACTGAGCTGGGGGATTACTCTGCAATCTCAACCACTCTTTCTCTGGGGAAAAACATGTTTTATCATTTCATTTCATTTCTTTCTTCTGCGCTCCCTCTCACCCTCCCTCCCCTCCCTGCGCTTTCTCGCTCAGCAACATGTAGCCCTCCCCAGACTCCTGTGCTGAAATCACAGGCCACATCCCGTGCTCTGACAGCAGCCCTGCGCTTTTGGCGGTGTGATTCTGTGTGTGTGTGTGTGTGTGTGTGTGTGTGTGTGTGTGTGTGTGTGTGTGTGTGCATGTGTTTACGTGTGGGTCAGGGACAGCGGGAACGAAAAAAGGCAAGAAAAATGTAAAAGCATGAACGGGTTCCCCATTTAAAAAAAAGAAAGCAATTACATGTATGTAGGTTACATCATGGCTTACTTTGAGTTAGTGTAGGATTTAACTGATTCTACAATATATCAGATATAAAGCTTTATATCTGAAAGTACAGTAAAACCCCCATATTGAGCCTCAGAGTGCTAGTTCTGTAGTATTCCCACTGTTTGCGTTAACATGATTTACATTTACTAAATTCAGACCACCAGGCCACCAGGATCCTGTTTAAGATGTATACTGCACGACATGATTGCGCTGTACAGGCCAGGGACCTTTGTGTCGTTGCCTGTCATCCCTCTCCGTCTCTCTGCATATTTTCTGTTGCACTTCACTGCAGAATATCTAATAAAGGCAACAAAACACCATTCCTGTATCACTGCATCTCCAAGCATCTCTCTAAGACTGTATGTGAGACCTAAGACCAATGACTCTGGTGGGATTGGATGTCAGGCCAGCGAGTGAATACGAGGTTGCTGAGGCAAGGGTCTTACCATCTACATTACAGTCTCTGGAAACACTATCTTTACCAGTTTAAACAAAGCCCTCCATCCCCCCCCTCGCCATTTCTTCATTCCCCTATCAAAAGTAAACACACACACACTCTCACCCGCTAAGAGGCCGACTGCCTTGCAGTGGCAAGAAAGTGTGTGTGCATGTGTGTATGTGTATGTGTGTGTGTTGGCTTGTTAAGCAAGCGTTTGGATTAATCTGTAGGAACCAGATGCCCCTGCCGCGTTCCTTTCAGCCCCTCCATTAATTACACCAGTACTAATAACAGCTTTTGTGTGTGTGTGTGTGTGTGTGTGTGTGTGTGTGTGTGTGTGTGTGTGTGTGTGTGTGTGTGTGTGTGTGTGTGTGTGTGTACAAGTCTGTCCCTGTGGGGACACATGAGTATAACTGAATCCAATAGCTATAGGTATTCAGAAACAGGGGAGGGCCTGATTCACCCGGGAACCTATAAGACTGGTGATTCTGCATGAGGTAACTAACTCAGAAAAGAAACCCCTTAATTGTAACTGGACGTAAACAGTACTGATTGAAATTTCTTGGAGTTTAACTTTCTGAAAAATGTCTTCATTTGTTGTAGTAACCAAACAACTTCTCCTTAGGTGAAGCTATACACAGCTAAGCTTTACTTTGTTTTGGTTCCTCCACCTGTTATCTTTTTTTTACCCTCAAATCAGACATTATTGAATGAAGACAGGACTCCAAGTGCACTATTTATCCTTGACATATCATGATTTTGGACATTTTGCTCTGTACCCATGGTTTTGTGAAAAAGGTCAAAAATACACAGTAGAACGGTGACGTGAGCCTGGTGAGTTAGAATAAACACTAGTATCCACATTAACAATCTTACCAGCTGGGCAGTGGTTGGTTCTATGTTCGGTGAGCTCAGCTAGACAGTCAAAGTCCTGTTGACAGTTGTCACAGGTGAAGATGGACTCGTCGTCTAGGTCATCGTCATGATCTCTGTCATCGCGGTCATCATGCTCCTCTTGTTCTCCATCCTCAGCACCCACCCTCTGACCTTCTTTGAGCTCTGCCTCTCTGTCAGACGCCGGGACTTCTGAGGAGACACACAACATATAACCATGAGTTAAAAAGCCAACGTGTGTATATACACATGCTTGTTTTTTGCAGGTTCTCCAGAAAGATTTCCACGATGCTAATCATTATAGCTTGATCTTGTCTTCACATTGCTACAGCAAACCCTGGATTAAACAAAAATCTCATTGACATATTTATTGTCCCCCCTCTTGTCTGTTCGTTTGGCCTCTTTACCATGTTTTTAAGACACACAATATCTGTATATCTATAATATCTGTATGTTTTACCAATTATATGTGCAACTTGACTGAATTGTACTAAGTGTGTGTGGAACATCACTCCAGCATGTGACGGGGTGTGTGTGTGTGTGTGTGTGTGTGTGTGTGTGTGTGTGTGTGTGTGTGTGTGTGTGTGTGTGTGTGTGACCGTGTGTGTCCTGGTAGCAGATAGGCAGAGTGTGAGAGGGGACCAGTGGAAGGCTGCGTCAGCCCAATCCTCACTGCTCCATTGTGTCTCCATTTTCACACCTTATTATCACATTATAAACGCAGAGGATCCAATAGGACTGACACTGAAGACACTGGTGGGGAGAGGAGAGGAGAGGAGAGGAAAGGAAAGGAAAGGAGGTACCAGAGGGAAGAGAAAGGAAAGGAGAGAGTGACATAAAGTCAGTAAAAGGGATAAAAGGAAGGATAAAAACAAAGTCTGATGGGAAAATGGTTGAAAAGCGAGAGAAAGGTATGGAGGGGAATCATGAATGAGTTATGGCTACAGATGCATTGAAGAAAATTTATTGTTTGCTTTGTGCCCTCTGCTTTTTTGCACAGCTGCCTTCTGTCTCAAATTATTTAACCTCACAGAGTTCAACACCCAGAGAATATAAACCCAATCTACTAGGACAACCACTAGAGCAAAACCCAATCAGTCCAACAGTGCAAGTATCCCGAGTAATGAGGAGCATTGAGAACAAGATGCCAGTACAAAATGGGAAAATGGTAAAAAAAAAAATTTAAAAAAGCAATTTGATACAACAAGACCGTTAATCACAGCCCTCAGAACAACCATAGAGTGGAATCAACCACTCTGTCGATTAAATAGAGCGTAAAACTGAAAAAAGAAAAAGGTTGGATTGATTGTACACAGTACGTGCACCTAATAAAAGGGTAACTCAGTAAAGTTAAATCTCCGTTACTAAATTTGAATCAATAACCTCCATTACTTTTAATGAAAAATTGACTTCCTTTAGCAAGAACAGTTACGGGTCAAAAAGGATTAAGCTCTAATTCAGTGTTGTCCTTTAGGTGCTTCAAACATCATTTTGTGTGCTTAAGCGGCAGAAAATGTATTTCTCTGTTATGATGTGCTATTCTTGGCACTTCATTTACATGATTTTGTTATTAGAAAAAGTGGCTGTCAGCTTAGCATCAGCATATCTGAGCAGGTACAATCGCACACCGTTCCATGGGATCATTTCAGGTCTAGCAAAACAGTTTAAGAGAGAAAGTGTGTTTGTCAGAGTGAGCTGCACAGGCTCCATCCCACTCTGATTTATTATGGGAGAGGTGTGATGGGAGAGAGGGAGAGAGGGATGCTGGGAGGTGGGGAACGAGGGATTTAGGTGATGAGGTGTTTGGGGGGCTGCAGGAGAGGAAGAGGGATAGAAGGAGGGATAGATGAAGAAGAGAGGGAGGGTGCTGGCCATCTGTCCAGTGGTGAGAGCACCGTCTGGCCAGGGAGAGAAAGTGGCCCCTTGGCTGACAAAACACAAGCACACACACTCACATACAAAACGCCACACACACACACACACACACACACACACACACACACACACACACGTTGGTCATTGTGCACACCCACACACAGGTAGGCGCACATATGCAAACACACACAGATGCGCACACACCAGAGGCACACTCACTGGATACGTATAAATGCACACACACGTACAACCATGCATACATGTGTGAATGCTGGAATGTAAATACGTGCAGTTGTGTTGTGTGACTGACAACAGTTCGACCAGTTATCACACAGATGTTTCTCTAATAACTTGAGTAAATTTAAAGCACAGAATAACATGTGCCACACTTACTTCACTAGAATAAACACACAATGGTCTTTGGGATATAACCTCAGGACAAATATCATCATCATTATTATTATTATTATTATTATTAACTGACAATGAGGACAGTTTCCTCCATTATCTAAACTCAATGACAAAGATCAAGGCCAAGAACAGAAAGAAGTATTTAGATCTACCCTCATCTGTTCTTCACCTTTGTTTTAAAATGCTGTCTTACATGTTTTTCCTGGTATTCAATTTGAGGAGACTCAGTCACTCCACTTTTCCTGTCACTCTCAACTGTTACGCGCAAAAATTAGAGCTGCAACAATTAGTCAATTAATCGATTAGTCGATCGAAAGCCAACTGTTTCGATAATTAATTAATTGTTTCAGTAATTTTTTAAGCAAAAATGTCAAACATTTGCTGCTTCCAGCTTCTTAAATGTGAGGATTTGCTGCTTTTCTTTGTCATTTATGACAGTAAATTTAGAGTCTTTGGGTTTTGGACTGTTGGTTGGACAAAAAAAGCAATTTGAAGTCACATTTGTGAAATTTCACAATTCTTTTACATTTTATAGACTAATCGATTAATCGTGAAAATAATCCTCAGATTAATTGATAATGAAAATAATCATTAGTTGCAGCCATAGCAAAAATACAGACTTAACACATTTATAAATGCTTTTTTCTTTCAGTTAGTACTTGGAGGTGTAGATGTGTTGCACAATGCAGAACTGTCTGAGTAAAAATTATTTCAAGAGTGGCGCGAGATAAAATCCACACAGCAAAAATTGTTTGTTAATATTTATTCTTCTAATATTATTCTGAAAATATTTTGTTTTTTCATACAAATGTAAAATCCACATGTTTTTGGGACATTTTATAGAAAATGTTGAAATGACACAAATCTCTCATTGTTGGGACAAAAAGGACACGTGATTCCGCAAAGTATGGGTTGGAAACAAAATAAATGTTCTCTTCAAATTTGTATGTTTTTGGATAAAAGCAAGCATGCACATACACACAGACACACACACACTCCCCAGGGTGCCCTGATGCCAGAGGTGAGGGCAGTGCCAACTCCAGCGCATGCCAACACAACCTGCTGTCATAGCAACAGAGGGAGGAGCCAGATGAAACCTCTCCATCTTGCACCCCTCTTCCTTCTTTCCTCTTTGAGTACTTGTTTTTTTCTTGTCTACTCATCCTTTTATTTGGTCTTCAGCCCTTAATCACTGTGCACTGGGATAAATGGTTGTCCGAACAGAGGAAGATAAAGGGATGAGAGAGGCTAACACAGTTGGTGTTTCTATTTGCACATGGGTCTGTATGGTAACCCCCTACCCCCCACCTACCCATCCACCTCACTCCACACATGGACAGGATAATTATGTGTCCTGTTATGGATCTCAGAGAGAAGTAGACGGTGGGGGGGGTCTCCAACTAGAAACTGCGGCTGTGATGATCATTACCACTCTCAAACTGTCGCAACAGACCTCCTGGCTAGGCCACTGTGTGTGTGTGTGTGTGTGTGTGTGTGTGTGTGTGTGTGTGTGTGTGTGTGTGTGTGTCAAGTTTTTGGGTCCAAAGGCAGGTTTAAAATAGTACATTCTCAATGGGTCACTACCAAATGCGCAGGTGCACACACTAGGTTGGCTAAATTAGACAACAAATCTGTGGCTCTCCATTTGCCCTTCCATCCACACAAAGCCGGCATTTGTTACATCCAAAACTGAGCTTTGTGAAAATGCTTTTTGGAGTGAGTAAACCTGAAAACGCCTGTCTCGTGTTGCGGACAGGGAAAAGGAAGAGTCTCCAAAATGATGTCGCTCAGACACAGTCGGGCACTTTGTGGCAGTAATGTTAAGAAGCTGTTGCCTCAGTCTGTGTTCACTCATTTTATATGGCAAAGCAAAGCACAATACAGCTGTTGTCATTAAACTGTACTTATGTTTATGTTGTCAGAGATGTTCGCAAGCATAGAATAGTGGTTTCATTGACACCTCAGCACAGCAGAGGAGGAATTACTGTTCATCTTGGTTTACAAGTAGGTATTTATGATCCACAATCAAATCAATTTTATACTAATTTAGCTTTCTGACAACAGAAGCAGAGAAATGTTCTTCAGTGTGTCTCCAGTGTGTACAGAAAATCTTTTAAAACCTCCTAAAATTGTTAATGTGGATGCAAGATTTCACATATAAAGCGTGTTTTTAGATGTATCTGCATTAAACTAGCTGGACATCGCTTCATAAATTCATCATCCTCGCACCTCTTTCTCTCATTTTTCACAAAACTCCCTCACACCACACCACCCCCACCGCCACCACACCAGAAAGAAGCAGCAGGCCTACTTAATGAAAGCAGGCAACTCCCATGGGTGCTTAGGGTGCGGAGGGGTGTGTGTGTGTGTGTGCTGGGGTATTGATTGAATAGTACGACAGTGGTCCCCAGCAAATAGCATGTGTGCACCATCCACTCACAGTCTCTCTTTCTTTCACATGCAAAAACACACACACATCAGCAGGATATAGCTATACTCACTCATAGACATACAAACACACACACACACACACACACACACATGCATACGCGCGCTCTACAGAGAACCATTATCTCTGAGTCACAGGCTGTCCCTATGCCAGGAATAACTGCACATTCTCTCTCACACACACACACACACACACACACACACACACACACAAACCCTCCAATCCCAAGCCCAGACACCCTGTTATCTCCTTACGTCATCCACAGAGACACACAATAAGTCAAAGTCACGTCCTGCAGTTAAACTAAAGAAAATAGGTAAATTACAAATTTCACTACTAAATGAAAGCCACAGCAACATGAACAATAAGATTCAGATTTTTCCCCTAAAAGCATATGCTTCAGAAGAGGGGGTTTCTG
This sequence comes from Macquaria australasica, assembly GCA_005408345.1. Lineage (NCBI taxonomy): Eukaryota > Metazoa > Chordata > Actinopteri > Centrarchiformes > Percichthyidae > Macquaria > Macquaria australasica. The sequence continues at coordinate 73,640 of SEMN01000689.1, forward strand.
TCGATGCTTGAGTCAAAGAGCCCTGCTGATTTTTATTCTAGCCATGTAATGAGGGACTGAATCACACCTGGGATGCACAGTGAATGCAATTAAAGGAAATTAACTAGCTGGTAGGGTAGAAAACCAGCGGTATTCTGGGTCCTAAAGACTATAGGACTGAAAACCATTGTTTGGGTCTGCAGGAAAAAAAAGGGTGGATATGTGCAGAACAATTAAGTCTCTCAGTGTAATACAGATATTGTGTGTCTTAAATGCCAATATGGCATCATAACCAGGATGTCAGTGTTTGGTTAAAGTTATTGGTCTACATGTTAAAACAGCAATAGCAGCAGAGAGGACCATTCACTGTCATGCCTCCACAGCTATTTACACAGCCTAAATATTTAAATCAGTGACATGATCTCTGACTATATTGACTATATTGATCAATAAAGGTATGGGACCTTCATGCATTCACGGATAATGACTTGGCCCCCCAAGTCATTTCAGAGAAAGTGGACTATTTTTAAGACCATTTTCATATGCAGGCGTCTGTGTATGACAGCACGCAACAGCAGGCAAGGATGTGGAAAAGATGTTTTTACACTGTGTGTCTCTAGAGGAAAGGTAATAAGCAATATTCCTGGATGTAGCCACCAGCCTCAGTAACCTGAGGACAATGGGCTGTTTATTAACAGATTAAAATATAAATATATAAATGGATACCTCAGGAATAATGAGGTCACTTTGCATATCTGCAGGAAAGATGCAGGTGGTGTGTGTGAGGTGTATTGATGTGTGTGTGTGTGTGTGTGTGTGTGTGTGTGTGTGTGTGTGTGTGTGTGTGTGTGTGTCTGTGTGTCTGTGTGTCTGTGTGTCTGTGTGTTTGTGCACACTCTGGGTAATTAGATAAAGAGAAGTGAATTAGCAGAGTCCACAGTGCAGAATGATGTTACACAGCCTAACCACGCCTAGCTGAGACCCACTAATCACCACTCGTTAGGCTCACAGAAGAGTGTGTGTGGATGTTTGTGTATGCTCATCGCATGGGTGTGTTTGTTAGTTGTGTGTGTATTCTCTCATTATCCATGTTAAAATGAGTTCACTGAGGTAATTAGTGAGCTAAATGATAATAAGCCCTAAACATACTGGATGGGAGAGAGAAAGATAGAGGTCTTGTCCCCCCTCTCCTCTCAAAAAAGTGGGATAGAAACTGAAAGGAAAACCTCCAACACTGGATCCAAGTACTCTCAATATGGATACACTCCATCCCACAGTCTGACTTTGGTTTCATGGCACTGTTGTGATCAGTTGCCAAGATAAGCTGATGGAGACACAGACTGGAACACCAAAAATCAAACACACACAGTCAGCATGACCACCGTACATCTCTATATATCCTGTGGGAAGAAAACTGGGAAACTAATGAACTCTGGGAAATGTTCCTGAACTGCCCCAGGGTGATAGAAGTGCACTGAAAGAGAGTGCCAGAGCTAGAGGGAGAGTTAAAGGGGAATAAAACATACTGTAATACTGCAAAGGTAAGGTGATTATTCAAGTGTTAGATTTGGCAGGCAGGAGCTGGTACTGTGGCCTGTCTGGGACACACTCCGCAGCTCAGAGAGATGTATATCTGTCGGCCAAGCATGCATAAAACCCACACACACACACACACACACACACGCACACACACATCTATGCCTGTGTAAGCCTAAAGCAGGCATCAAAAGGTGGGGAAAGGTGTGTGTGGAGCTTCCAGCAGAATGTTTAGAAACCAAACAGTCCCGACACAAGGCTTTCATTCTGCTCCACATCGCACTCCACACTGGACCAGGATTCACAGGCACCTGGCTACGAACCAGCCATGAGGTTAAAGTCAGACCTGCATCACATGGCTTGCTTGGAGGGCCCAGTGGGCTACAACACAGTTAAAGACAGGTACACTACACTTACTCCCAACCATTTCTTGTGATTGACAAAAAATGTCTTGTGAAGAAATATGCAGGAAGTCCAACGGTGTGGCTCTTAAGCAGATTCAAACACCGATGAAATCTCCCCAATATAATCAATATTCTGCTTCACTTTCAGTTTTTCCATGATGTGTAAAATGTCTACATGGTTACATTAAGCTGAAGCATTATCTGGTTACGAGAGGTGAAGCCATGGAGTCGATGGAACAGTGGGCGGATTCTACTTTGTTCAGTCTGTCCCTATCAAACGTGGCTAAAAACACCCTCAATTTAAACACAGTATTACTACTGGTCAGACAGTAACTATCAGCACCTATCTGAGCTCAGGATGTCGAGGAGTGGGCACATACAAAGAACATTTGGCACAGACTCAGCACTCAGATGCACACCGACACACACGGGCTGAACAGGTGCAGCTGGACACAACAACACAGGCCTGCTCTCTGTCTCTCAAGAGAATGACTCCCCCACCCCTCTCTCACCCTCTGCCTCGCTCGGTTTGTGAGTGTGTGTGTGTGTATGTGTGTGTGTGTGTGTGTGTGTGTGTGTGTGTGTGTGTGTGTGTGTGTGTTAGGTGGCTATATAAAAGAAGCCATCTCTCCTCACCTCCTCCCCTCTGCCTTCCACCTCATGTTCTTCCCCCACCATAGCCCGTGTGTGTGTGTGTGTGTTTTCACAATACAAGCCCCCCCGAGAGGAGATCTGCTGAGCCACAGAGTACCAGTCACACACACACACACACACACACACACACACACACTCGCACATGTATATGCACACACAGACCCCTGGGACGAGCTGCGGCAAGGGAGAGCAGCACCCAACACCAATGTCTGGAAACAGGATGATGAAAGAGCCACTCACGTCATGGAAGGTAGCAGAAAAGACACACACACACACACACACTGTATATACACAAACACATAAAATGAGCCAGACATGCAATACACCGACTCATACAGATTGGCAGAAAAGCATACTCACAAACAAGTTGACAGCTGCTCACTTATTTGAATTTTTGGTGCACACACACACACACACCAACACAAATTACACACACACACACAAACAAGGGCTTAAATGCTGCAATACAGACAAAAACACAGATGCACTGTGTGCTGTCACGAGCAGGCAATAATAGTTCACACACACACACACACACACATACACAGGAACTGTTTTCCTGTGGTAGCCTTGGGGAAATTAAAACTACATTATGGACCTCCAGAGGGTAGCGGTGAGAGAGGGAGAGAGGAAGAGGAAAAGAGAGAGAGGAAGCGAGAGAAGGAGGGAGGTAGAGAGAGGGAGAGGGAGAAGGGCCAGTGTCCTGTTTTTCTCAGCTCTGGCCATCATGAAGATTTTACAGTGAACCAGGAGAACAGCGATGCTGCCCGTAATTTCCCTTCATTCCCTCCTCATTTGTAACATATTCCTTTTACTTTTCCTCTTAAACTTTTATCCCACTTCCTAACAATTCCTCATTCCTCACACTCTCTCTCTATCCTTATACATGGATGGATGGATAGAGAGCTAAGATTGTGTAAATGGATCCTCCACTCTAACCATCTTGAATTAAAGATTTGATGCGTTTATCTGCTTGTCACTTTACCCTTTGAACTAAAAACAAGCATAAACACGCACAAATGCACATTGCACAATGCACACTGAGTCTTACTTACCATAAGATTCAATGCTGTTTTTATTTTATTTTATTTCTCTTGTCATTTGATGTATCTTGTTGTTTTAGCGTTGTCCATCATGTTGTGCTCTGCTGCCTTCATTTGTCTTATATTTCAGGCTTGTGTAGCTGTGTGACCAACATTTGTGTTTATTATATTAAGCTGGTTCTCCTCACATTTTTTTTTCCTTCTTTCATTTCTGAAGAAGGGATTTTTTCTTTCAATGTTTTTATAATTTTGTTATTATTCTACAAATAAATCAAACACTTAAGGCTCTGGAGAAGATCCTGGGCAAAGGGTCAAAGGTCAAACTAACCTTGAACATCTGAGCCCTGCAAAGACCTTCAATAAAGCAGCCAGAAGCTTAAAATAGCATGTCACTGTGGTGCTTTCCTACATATACAGCATATTTTCACCTGTAGTTGGATTTTAACAAAGAATCTGGGTTGTTACACTGGAGGAAATACCTCTCTGCTGACATTTTTCAAAATGGTAAATACTCCCACAAGATACTGGATGACAAGTGCATACTGACACACACACACACACACACACACACACACACACACACACACTAATAAAAAAATATGTGAATTGTGAAAATGCAAATTTGTAGTTTGGATAGATAATTTACGTCATTTGATTTTCTATTTGCGTTGCCATTTCAAGCACATTTGTATTAGAAATGACATTAATGTAAACTAAATTGATGCAGGTATGTTCTAACACACGCAAACACACTTTCCTGATACTTTCTGTCATGTGAAAGGGGGAGGCAACTTTCTGGCCAGCCAGTCATGTCCGTGTCCCCACACACCCATGAATCCACGCACACGTATGCGTACACACTCACATTCACACAGGACTTACGCTGTGAATAACAATAATTCAGTAAGGTCTCAGTTTCTCAGTTTCAGCCTGGGGACCTTACAAACCTTTTCCATGATGACTCACTGGCTCTTTCTGTATATGACTCTGTGTGTGTGTGTGTGTCTGTGTGTACGCTGTCCAAAAGAAACAGTAAGTGTGTGTATATGTGTGTAAGTGTGTGTAGTCTATAGTGGACTGTCAGACAGGAATTGAGAAAAACAAGACTCCAGAGAAAGAGAGGAGGATTTCATCACAGACACAGACACTCACATCTACACATGCCTCTAAAGTGCACTCCTGCCTGGTTGAACATGTGTCCCCCCCCATCTGGTTTGTTCTCCTACATGAGACTGGACTCTTGACAGCTCAACTCTGCTGCTACCTGCCCTTCCCGACTCTCTCTCATTTCCTTTCTCTACCCTTGGCAACTTCTCTCTTTTTCTTCTCCCAGCACACTGGGTAGATGAGGGAACAAGAGAGGAAACATGGGAGGAAGGGGACAAGTTGTTTTTCTGTTCCACTGAGGGGTGGCAGGGGCAGAGGGAAAGAGAGACTGAGGGTGTTGGGGCACCTTTGGCCTCTGAGAGCTCCTCTCTGGGGCATAAAGGCCAGGGAGAGGGAGGACGAGGAGGAAAGGAAAGGAGGAGATGTAGGAAGGGGAGAGGATAGGTTGGCTCCATGCTATTCCCTTTGAGTCACCCTCCCACCTCCCTCCGCCTTCCCTCCTGCGGGCCTTTCCAAACTCAACACACATTTTCCAGAAAAAACGAAAGAGAAAGACAAAGAGAGAGGGACAGAAAAAGACAGTAGAGAAAGAAAAGAGGAGGGGTGGAAGTTTGTGGATTTAATAGCAGGATGGGAAGGTCTCTCTCTCTCTCTCTCTCTCTCTCTCTCTCTCTCTCTCTCTCTCTCTCTCTCTCTCTCTCTCTCTCTCTCTCTCTCTCTCTCTCTCTCTCTCTCTCTCTCCTTGTCGACACCATCTCCCAGGGAGTAAAGGAAACAAGGTCTTTTTTCTTTTTAACCGGCTTGAATAAGGGATAGGCAGCAGTTCTCACTATTTTTTTAACACACACTTATTCTAATATGAGCATAGATAAAAAGTAAAAAATAAATAAATAAAAGGTAAGGGACGGAAGAAGAGAGACAGAGAGAGTGTCAGACAGACAGAGACAAGCAGGCAGAGAAAGAGAAACAGTGATGCCAAGGATGATGGGACAGGGAATTGACGGTAAAATCCAAATTGAAAGAGGGCTGAGTAAGGGAATATGGGACAGTATGCTTTTATGGGAGGAAGACTGTGAGATAGGTGTGTGTGTATGTGCATGTGTGTGTGTGTCATGGGACTCTAGCTTCCTGCAGGAACTGACACACACAGCAGTTCTAGTGAGCCACCCAGGACCTCAGTCAGCACCCCCCTTAACATGCACACTCAGACACACACACACACACACACAAACACACACACAGGCAGAGCGCCCCCGGAGAAGAGTTAGCACAGGTCTGAGGAAGGAGGGGGGGCAAGGATGGGAGGGTTCAGTACGTCATAGACACCCCAAGGGTCATACTTTCCTATCCTTCTATCCCTGTAGAGCTGAATGAGAGACAGGGCAGGAGAGGGAGAGAGAGAGATAACTGCATATTTACCACATTCAGCAGTATCTTATTTCTCTGTTGGGATCCAGTCAGAGGAAGTGTTTAACTGTTCTCTGATAGGCTGCAAACCAGAGCAGAAAAACTAGCTACAGCTGACAAACCCCTACAGTAGTTCAACTGTTTTCACCATGGTTTGAAAAATGTGCAATTTGATCTTTACTAAGCACCCATGACAGTGACAAAAATGTCATTAGCCTAGTTGTGCCCGGGTTAGCACATGGAGCCAGCAGACCCCGAGATCTTCGACTCATCACAGCAATTGTGACACTGATAGAAAAGAAATTTCCCAACTGCTACGCCTGCTAATAATGATACTCTAGATCTAGTCATATCACTTAATCTAGAGCTGTAATGATTAGTTGATTAAGGGATTTTCTAAGCAAAAATGGCAAAGACTCACTGGTTCCAGCTTCTCAAATGTGAACAGTTTTTGGTTTTCTTAGTCTTCTATGATGGTAAACTGGGTATATTTGAATTGGTTGAAAAAATGGAACATTTACAGACGTCACCATGGGCTCCGCTACCTTGCGTGGGGCATTTTTAACTATTTGCTGATATTTTATAGCACAAACGATTAATCAAGAAAGTAATCAGTAGATCAATCAATCAGGAAAATACTTCAGTTGCAGCTCTGCTTAATTCAAATGCTAAACAGGGACGCAAATTTTCCTTCAACTAGACACTCTACATACTTTGTATTACTTTATGTAAGATTTTTTTTTGTCCCTGTCAATAAAGAAATTAAACCTTAAATAATCTGCAAAACCACTTTGTCGACAGCTGCAAAACACGGTAAAATTATCACCTTAATAAATACCTGGTCTGAAGTTCTGAGTTAGGTTAGGTTTCACACTCACATTATTTTCATTAAAGTGTATGCTTTAATGAACAAATTTTATGTATAGCATAAGGGTCACAACGCCTACTCTCATATGTCCTCTGCAGTTGTACGGAAATGTTTTTGCCTGCAAAATTGCGAATTTATTCTTTGCGAATTTCAGAGTGCAGATGGGTTTAGCTGTTCCTTTTCCATCAAGGCAAAAGGGCAAGTGAGGATAATTTTAAATTTCCATCTCAGGGTGGAAACAAGCAAGAGGAGAAGATAGAAGAGGGGAGGGAGAGACAGAGAGGGAGAAACAGAGAAGCTGGTTTGGAGAAACCGCGAGGAAAAACAAAATCCAAGAAAAGAACAAAAAGAAAAGAAAAGCCCCATCATCTCTCTGACTTCCTCCCAGGATATCACCAGACCACAGAGAGTAGTGAAAAAGCACACATATCTCTCTCTTGTCTCCCCTCCACCCTTCTCTCTCTCTCTCTCTCCATATCCCCTTTGTCATCTCTTTCCATTCAGCCTGACTCCTGAGACCAGCGAGTGCTCTGTCTCTTTCCATATCTCCCTCTCATTCCTTCTTTCTCTCTTCAAATCTCCTCTTTTCTCTCTTATAGGTTTTTTTCCTTTCTCCTAATACTTTCACCAATCCCTCCATCCTAATTCCTTCTATGTTCACTTCATCTCTCCATCTTTTTTTCCTTGATTTCCCTCTGAGCAGGCCATTACAAACCATGTGGAATTGATATTACAAGTTGTGTGTGCCTGTGTGTTTGTGTGTGAGAGATGTATAGACTTAAGCCTCTCGTGTGGATGTGACAGCTTTCTGGAGCTCTATTACATTATGAGTGCATGTGTCTGGACACTAACCTGTCTGGACAGTTGATTCATCCCAGGTCCCTCCACACTCTGAGGACTCCCCTTCTTCTACCGCTGGGGAAAAAGGAGAGAAAGACTAATTAAAATGTATGTTATTGTCAGTAAGCGGAAAGTGCAAAATGTTCTACATGGAGAGAAAAGTCACATATAACAGACAGAGAGTGTACCGAGTAGGGTCAGAGCCAGGACCAAGAGCCCAAGATCACGAGCAAAAATGGGCTCAATCTCATTATTAATATTTTTATAATCTACTAATCGTTTAAGTCATTTCTTCTAGTAAAAATGCCAAATGTCAATTGGTTCTAGCTTCTCAATTGTGAGGATTTGCTGCTTTGTCATATGGAACAGTTAAGTGAATATGTTTAGGTTTTAGACTGTTAGTCGGACAAAACAGGCATGATGACGTCACCATGGGCTTTAGGTTATTGTGACAGGTATTTTTTTGTAGATCAAACAATAACTAGATGAATCGAGAAAAAAATCGTTAATGAAAATAATCATAAGCGGCAATCTCATCAACTACTGAGACAGATTGGTATATACTATACATCTGACACCACAGTTCTTCCTGGACAGCATTAAAACTATTATTAAATACTGCTCATGACATCATGTCACCCAACACAACAATATTTCAGATTGAAATGACAGCACTAACAGACTTGAGGAGTTTGAAGTGTTGAAACTGGACTATAGGTCTTTTTATAATAAATCTAGTAGTTTCCAGTAATACAAGTCTCAGTTGGTTCTCTAAATTAATTCTGTGCTCCCCTTTGTTTCCCCAACTTTGGATTAAAAATTCAAGCAGTCTCTACAAACCGTGGCCACTACATTAGTGCTTTTATTGAAGGATTATGGAGTCTGCATGTATCTACCTCTGCAAATGTTTATCCTCTGTAAACGTGTGTTACTTAACACCCCTAAAAATAGACCTGGGAAGCAACAAACATGCAGGTATTGACAAAGACAATGTCCTGAGATGTCTCTGACACACACACACACACACAGGGCTGATCAGAGCTGGAATGTGACACTGACATCCTGGGTACAACAGGAAGGAGGGAAGTACAGCTGGCACACAAACAGGAAATGGCTGGAGCCACCACACAATGGGGTTTCCTGTATACCCCGTCCCCACCACACGACTCCTCACTTCTCACTTACTCACCTCTGTCTCTGATCTCTCAAAATCCTAGTTGTCATCATGCTCTTTCCAGTGCCCCCCCACCCCCACCCCCACCCCTCTAACTCTTTAAACCTCTCCTCATATTCCTCACTCCATATCCTCATCAGCTCCCTCTTGACACAGCCCATCCTCACATTTAAGCTCGGCCAAAAGCTCAAATGAAAACAAGAAGTTATAAATCAGTGAAGGGTTCCTTTTCAAAGAAAAACAAACTGTTGAGCTGTTCCTTGTTTCAGTGAAAACCCCTTTCAGTATTAACTTGTACACAGTTAGATATACTGTATGTGCAGACCAAATATAAGGAAAGATTTGGTAGTAGACCATTAAAACTACAACAACTAGACATTGGTTTTTGCGTTAACCCACAAGACCAGCCCAGTTTGAGGACAGTTACTGTATGTTTTGTTTGCTTACAAAATGATCATCCCACAATAATTTGCAGTCTACATATGATTTATTAGTGTAAGAATGTATTAACCAATGGTCCATGAAAAAAGGGTTCATGGAGGTTTATTTCAGCGAGCTCTTGCACTCTTCTTGCTTGATTAAAAAAAATAGCATGTTCGATGGCATGCAGTGTTGCCATAGATGCCTGCTGCATTGACCCACAATTCAGAAGGACTGACTCCCTCCTCCTCAAAAACTAAAGAAACAAACCTGAGTGAGGACTCAAGCATTTTGATCCAATCTGAAATCTCGCTTTGAGTATCTGGGGCTGGAGCTGGGTCTGAGGGCCAGATGTAGACCGCAGTGTGCTAATAACGCACTAATGGATCCCCGGACAAACACATACACACACACGGCCCAGCACACACAGACATAAGCACTCGAGACAGACCCACACAGGACTTTGACTTGAAGGCTGTCTGAACAGAACCCAACGCGAGACCTCCCACCATGACTAACATGTCTGCCAAACACAGCAGACAGAAACAGATGAGAGAAGGTATGGGAAGAGAAAACCAGAAAAAAAACAAAGTACTTCCTCACCTATAGCATATTAAGCCATGTTTTGGGTTGCATGAGTAATACAATACTAGATGAGTGATACCTTCAATATCTTTAGCAACATGCTGATTCTGATGTATTTGTTTACAAGTAATTTGAAGCAGACAAATACACTCATATGAGATGATAGAAACACATTCTCTAATGTGCGTAAACCTAATTCCACATCACCTGTTTCAGAGCATAACATACATCTCAGCACCCTGACAATATTACGCTGTCTCACTTGAAAATATTGAACACTGGAAATTCCTTCCGATCGGGCCGGATCGATTGAGGTGGTTACATGAGGCATTTTAATTCTGATTGGGCTATTATTCTGATTATTAGTGGAATATTAGGGTCCATGTAAACGCAGCTACTGACTTTAAGAAGGGAGGAAGAATCTTCTGGAACCTACATGAAAAGAGGGACCTATATCACTTATGGGTAGAGACCTGAATCAAAGGTTTCACTTTCAGACCTTCCCTGCTGTGACCACACTGTGCTTGAACCAAGCTTCCCTGGTGTAGTTGACATATAAGAAAAGTGAAATCATGATTAAACCATGTTCTTTCGGCAGTTATGAAGAGTTTCAGATGTTATAGAAAGACCTAGATGTACTGGTAACTCTGCCACTGACAAAAGCCCATTTTTCCTGATAAGGCTGTGGGGAATACAGTGAGTTTCATTAGCCAAGCACACATAGCTTTATTTAGATTCCCCTATCCTCCCTCTGTCCCCCCTTAGAGACACACACACCGTTACTGTGAACCCTGCACACACCAGGGGGTCGGTGGGGGGGGGTGTATGTGTGTGTGGTTGTGCGGGAAGGGTTGAGCATGCTTACACATACTGCATGAGTAAATGGAGGGAGAGTTCAATTGGTTGTGTGAGTGAGTGTGCGTACGTGTGTGTATACCTGTAGGTAGTGTACACCATTAGGAAAAATATGCACATAGACAGAGACCTGAATTATGTGTCTGTAAGGCAAAATACAGCATTCAAGGTATGCATGTGTCTTTCCACTAGTGTGTGTTGCTGCATCTCTTTTCTGCCTTCAGTACATCTCACTTCCCTTCACACTCTGGCCTCCAGTTTGAAAAATGTAAATTGGCACCATAAGCCAATTAACTACCCAGCACTATCAGAGTTTCATACAGACGCTAACAAAATTTCCCCTTACCATATATCATTTCTAAGGCACAAGGAGTTGGAGGATGTTTTGTAGGCCGGTTTTTGAATAAAATACTGCCTATTTGTTGGGAGAAGTTTTTCGTGAGTCGTGAATTGATCTGTCACAAGGCTGCTCAGGAGGGCTATAGTGAACTGAAAACTTAATTGATCTTAAACAGTGTATGTTTTAGAGTCTGTGGTTGGTGCGTGGACAGTTAATTAGCCCCACCTGTACTTGGTCCTTTGGTGTGTTCACTTATTCTGCCTGATTAGACCTCTAACTCTGGACTGTGTGGACACGTACAGACTGAGCTACATTTACATCACTATCATTTTGCTGCCAGTTTTGTTGCACATGTTGGGCAAGACAAATTACAACCGTATCATTCTTTTTAGTACGTGGAGTCTGATGACATCCTGAACAGAGGCCTAATTACCCAGTATACATTAAAACACCTGTGTGGACAGGCAGGGACTTTGGTTCTCCACTTGTTAACTCAGCGGAAGTTGAAGCTGAGTCATGTTTCAGGCTTTAAGATGTAGCATTAAGGCTGGCCAATTAATTAATTTTTACCAAAACCAATATTATTAATCTTTAACCAAACTCAGTAAAGTTATGTTGGCATGTTCGGTAAATTAACACAGCTTTAATACACCCAAAAGTACAGAGAATTCATAAGAGGAGAATCGTTGCACAGGTTGTGACAAATAATTGTGATATTAATTTCAGGTGATATCACCCAGGTCTATGTAACATGGCCACATACACACATATACACACAAACACACGTAGAAGTACCGTAGCTGTAGGCAAACCAATCATTATTGAGACAGCAGAGGCCTAGAGATCAAACTATCTGCCTCAACAAAATCACACACATGCTGCACAAATTCAGCTCAAACAAAAAACCCCAGAGCATGATATACAGTACGTGTGTGTGTGTGTGTGTGTGTGTGTGTGTGTGTGTGTGTGTGTGTGTGTGTGTGTGTGACACAAAGCAAACACGATGCTACTGGGAACCTTGGAGCGGCTACACACATTTGCACACACACAACAATTAAAGCCTTGCTTTTGCTGTTGCTTTTGTTAACCCCTGAGACACCTTAGTCCATCAAATGTGTGTTTTACGTGTGTGTTTCAGCAAATACACCAAATGCAGTTACAGTTAATGAGAACAGTAGAGAAGTGATTTCCCTGGTTGGAAGTAGGGTATACTTTGAAGTGGGGTGTACTGTGAGTCTGCTTTCCTTACAAAGGTTTTGAAGTACCTCTCATAAAAGCAGTCTCACAGCGTGAATATAAACATGGATATTTGTGTTCATTTGGCAGCATGAGTTATTTCCACAGATTGGTGTAAGAGGTCTGCAGATGGCAGGAATGTCAAATACAAAGGCCAAGGTGCTTGTTGTCACATTATTGTGGAAGGTGGAACCATACTGTAGACATGAGACAACATTTTAGGGACAGAGTTTTAAATCATAAAACAAGTTATTTTATTTGTGTGCGTTTTAAGAAATCCTCCGTAGCACCAAGGGATGAGCTACTGAAGCTGGGAGCATAAAAACAGCAACATGCAGGGGCACCACATTATTCATTCTGTGCAACAAACACCAATAAACAATCAGATGCAAATACACACACAACACATATACACACACACACAAACGGTAACTATACCAAATTGTAACACAAAACCACACAACACTCTTGTCTGCATTGTAATGGGCTGCTATGGTTTATTAGACAGGCACACAATTATACCAGGGTGTCCACAGTGACAAAACACACACACACATTTACATGCATACGCAAAATAGGTCCCAATATGAGAATCTGCATTGCAGAATTTACCAATATCAGAGTCTCAAGTCTCCAGGTAAAAAACATACAGGCATTGGAAATTAGATCTATGACCTTAAAGCTGAAAAGAAATATGCCCTGAGAATTTTTTAAATAATATTATAAAAATAATAATTCTAATCTAAAGTTGAGTGAGCAGTGCCATGAGGAGACGTGTCATCAGTAAGAACCTGCAGATGATGAGACCGGACAGAGATCAGTACATAAAAACTGCATCTTCTGGGTAAACATTTTAAAATCCCATGAATAATAATAACACGTGATAATGAATAATGGTGGCATAATGCAATGTTGTTTTATTAAATTGCACTGCTCAGACCACCTCTTGCAAGCACAAAGCCAACCCCATTAAAATATTACTTTTTAATGTGATGAAGGCCTGTGAAGAGCCTGTGCTGGCTTAGATTAATGGTTGAGTCATCCACAACTGCTTGTAGAATGTATGAGGGCCTTCTCTTTCAGGTGATTGAACACCTGTAGCCATCATACAGCCCAGGAATGATATGCGAGGTCCATCTGTAGTCTCTAATTTTAGCAATGCACTGCAAATATTTACACATGGGTTTAAGAGTGAGGGCAATTAATTACATTTTCGGACAGGGCACCTGAATCTAGAAAAACAGACCTACTGTTCTATTAACTGGTAAGCTATTCCAACTTCATACAATGTACTAATTTGTAAGTGGCATCCTAAGGAAAAGAAACTTTCAAAAACGACTGCAGAGTGCCTTGGAAAATAGCAGTAATGTGAAGTATACTTGATGGGTGATATGTTTACACACAAATCCCAATCCAATCCCCTACAACACATGTTAATTCTGGGTGGAATAGAGGGTGTGACCTGCTTCTATTACGCCTTCTTGACAAGGAAAGATTTAAGCCCCTGAAGAAGTTTGTTGTACCAAAATAAAACACTCATAATGGAAAAGCAGGTTAACTATACTAAAGTTGGCAGTGAGCTACGGCTGTTTTGGCATGCTCCAATTGAGAGGAGAGAAGAAGAAGAAAAGAGAGGAAGGGAGAGGAAGAACGGAGAGGAGAGAAGAGAAGAGAAGAGAAGAGAAGAGAAGAGGAGAGGAAGAAAGGAGAGGAGAGGAAAGGAGAGGAGAGGAAAAAAGAGAGGAAGGGAGAGGAAGAATGGAGAGGAGAGGAGAGGAAGAATAGAGAGGATGGGAGAGGAAGAAAGAAGAGGAGAGGAAGAGAGGAGAGGAGAGGAGAGGAAGGAAGGACAGGAGAGGAGGGGAGAGGAAGAAAGGAGAGGAGAGGAAAGAAGAGGAGAGGAAAAAAGAGGAAGGGAGAGGAAGAAAGGAAAGGAGAGGAGAGCTGCTAAGTGGAACAGAAAAAGCTAAATGAAGTTATGCCTCTGCATCATGATGTTATCATAAACAAATATTTACACAGTTGTTGTTGTCATTAATTACACACATGCACACACACACTTGTCTACAGCGCAGTACACCTCTCTCTCCACTGTCTCCTCTCTACCTCCATCTTCTCCCCCTGTATTTACAACCCCATCTATTTTCCCTCCCTCCCTCACTCACTTTTCTATCTTGTCTTCCTTTGTTCATTACCCACATCCTGCCATCTTTCTTCACTATTGTCTCTCTCCCTCCATCTCTTAAGTGTTTCTCCCCTGACCACTGCTCACTCTCGATGCTTTGTTCTTACATCCGTCTTTCTTCGTCACCCATTTTCAATTTGTTTTTTCTCTCCTTTTTTCCATCTCTCCCCCCAATCTTTGCCTCTCCTTCTCCACTGTCCCATGAAAGCACTTATAGCCTCAATAAGAAAACCCTTTGTCTTTTTTCCTCCTAAACAACACATGCATGCACGCCACAGTATCAGGGCCATTTATTCCCAAGGCAGCCCAAGGCTCTGGTGTTCCCAGATCTCTTTGACGAACGGGTCACTGTGGCCAATCATGCATTGGCCAGGCGGCCCAGAGAGGCGGGATGTGGGTCAGTGTAGCCAATGATAGGCTGGTTCTTTTCCCCGAGGAGCAGGTTGATTGACAACTGGTGCTGGACAGAAGTCAAGAGGGTAATTGTCATCCGACTCTCTCTCTCTCTCTGTCTTTATCTGTCTGTCTCTCCTTCTCATCCTAGACACTCCTTTTTTCTTTCTCCCTCCTCCCTTTCTGTCTCCCTCCCTCTCCCCCTCTTACTTCCCCTCTCCAACCCACTTCCTAGCCCCCCACCTCCCCCTTTCTCCCTATAGCTCGAAAGGGACTTTCCCATTGGCTGGCCTTCCTGTCCCTCAGGAACGACTTTGTGACGCTACTGGCCGAGGGCTGATGCCAATCTCCATCCCCAGCCCGCCCCCCGGGAGCCCTCCTAACTTCAATGGCCTGTGTCAAGCACACACACACACACACACACACACACACACACACACACACACACACACACACACACACACACACACACACACACACACACACACACACACACACACACACGCAAGCACTTTTAGTCAGGGGACGGGGACAGAAGCTGATTAACCAAATACTTTTATCAGCAGTAAAACCGCTCTCTCTGCCTGCCTGCATTCTGAACAAAACAGCCTTAAAATACATAAACACACATGCAGACACACATCCCAAACACTGAGCCACTGGCCAGAAACACCAGGCTAGTCTGGGGTTTGGGACAGTGTGTGTGTGTGTGTGTGTGTGTGTGTGTGTGTGTGTGTGCATGCATGCTTTTGTTTGTGAGAGTGTGTGTAAAGGGACAGAGGTAGCAGAGGGCTTAGATGGATGGCAGAGAGAAAGAACAACAACAACCACACAAAGCCTGGCGGACAAGCTTCATCGCCCTCTCTATCTTTCTCTTTCCGCTGTCTCGCTTTTCTACTCTTCCCCCCTCTTCCTCGCTCATCATTTTTCTCCTTTCTCTCCATCTCTTTTGATCCAAAATGTTTCTACGATCTGATTTCGTTTTCATAGTTGGTTATTCTTTTACCTTCAGCCATCACTACTTTTTCTTCCTGTCATTCTTCCCGTCTGTACTTTCATCTCAATTGTCCTCAAGTCTTCACCCATTTTGCTCCTCACGTCTTCTCTTTTGTTTCATGTTGTATATGAGTTCATTGTGGTTTTAAACCATGCTGTGCTGTCCATCTGAGTTGCTATGCAACCTCCACGACATTCCCAAACTTACCCAACAACACATGACAACGCTTTCTCTTACACATGCATCAGCAACTTATCATCCCACAGGCTTATGTTTTGTTTGTTTTTATTGATGTAAAACTGAAAGACACGAAGGCCTGAAACAAAGAAAATCAAAAAAAAAAAAAAAAAAAATGAAACGCTTTCTTGTTTTATCCGTTCTAAACTAGTGGGTCTACCAAGCGCACACGCATTCAAAACTAAGAGCTGCTTATTAACACACAACAAATTCACCTCTCTCAACATACAGAGAGCAGAACACTCATTTTTACACACACACACACACACACACACACACACTCAAACAAGTGCAGAGTTGATGTTCAGGGCCAAACAACACAGCTTGAGATTAAAGAGCCTCTCTGATCTGACATTTGTTTTTCTGTCTGTCAGAGAGAGTGTGGCGGCAAGAGGAATCGATAGCAGAAAAGACGTGGAGAGGAGAGGATGAAAGGAAGGAGAGTGAGGAGTAAAGGGGGGAAACAAATGGAAAGATATGAAGAGAGTGGAGTAAGAAGTGGGGGGGGGGGGTCGGAGGAGGACGAAAGGTGAGAGAGAGGTGAGGATGAAAGCACTGGTGAGGAGAAAGATGAGAGGTTAAGGAGGGCAGCGAGGAGAGAAATAAGGAGTAGGACAGAGAGAGAAAGAGAGGGCAGGAGGAGGAGAGGGAAAGCATTCCTCTGGAGTATCTCGACTCTGGGGAAGGCTCCAGAAATAACTGAACTAGAAGATCCCCAGCAGCCTCCACTCACCATTACAGACTGGGACACACACACAAGTCAAATAAAGGCACCAAGTTCACCTTTACAAGACTGAGCTCCAATAGGAACACAGACTCAAATGTTGTCGAGAACAGCTGAGACAAATGATGGGGTATAGCAGTTATAGTGCTTACATATTCACACTCACACACACGCACACACGCACGCCCACAGAGTACATGAACAAGGAGTGAGGGCTGGAGGGTGGAGGGGTAGGGAGGGCTACATAATTGCCTTCTCTTGTAGTACAGGCTGGGGAGTGCTTTTTGACTGAAGACACCAATTTCACGCTAAGGCATTATTTAGCTTGATACAAACTTGATTAGGCTTTACAGGAAGAGAGAGAAAGAGAGAGAGAGACGGTGAGGAGAAGGGAAATAAACAGCTTTGTGTCATGCCGCATCGCTGGCGGATAGATTAACTTGCTCGTCACGCTCCTTCTGGGAGTAACAAGAAAAATATACACACAGCGCGTGTGCGCTTGGAGTGTGGCTGGTTGTTTGTTTGCTTGAGTAGACGTGTAATCAGGCATCTTATCCTAAACACAAAAATGTAGTTCATTGTTCAAAATAACGTTTTTATTGATTTTTCTTTTGCTTTCTTTGTTTCATATTTGTTGCAACATATATTAAAGATGAGGTTAAAAGTAGGCTTTAGGTCAACTGTATATCTTATTAGGGTTCAGATTAGAGGTTCCAGCTTTACAATTCAGAAATGAACTAAACATCTTAATAGTTCCCCACTTTTGCTACTATTGCTTACTAACACATTTTAGTCCCAAGGTAGCCAAGCTCAAAATGATCAATATCTAACCTCTACTGACAACAGGGCACTCTACAATATCTATATGTTGTACTCACAGAGATACTCATCCCAATTGCCAAAGTTCTTTGTACGATAAGGCTAAGCTTAAGTGCCACGTACCAAAAACAAAAAATAGTAATTAGTTGTTTTTTAAGGTAAGAAAAAGTCCTGTTACTAACAGAGAGAAGGGGAGGGGAGAGGAGGGGGGGAGAGGAGAGGAGAGGAAAGGAGAGGAGAGGAGAGTAGGCTGGGTGTGCTAGTCCCCTGACTGCTTATCAAGTTTGAGTCTAAGGCAGACAGTACTTCTGCATTTTTAAAATTGGCCTGCACTGACCAACACACACACACACCTTCACACCAATCTTGCCATGCAATCTCTTATTCTCTTTCTGCTCTTTTCCTCCAACACTGTCTCTCTATTTCATTTTGCCTTGATACGAGCATAAAGCTTTTATTAGGGACCACCAGACGTACAAGAGAAGACGACACCACCTCAGCCTCCTCTGCTGTTGTTTCTGCACAGTACAAGTAAAGTCACTCTGGCTTTTCTGAACCTGCGTGTGCAGTCATAGAGAAGCCCATTTGCTCTTCTAACTTCAGCAAGTAAAACGGATTTATCTTGAGAACACGCAGAGGAAAGGGAACTTGATGTAAACTAAATAATTTAACCTTGGACACTAATGAAGAAGAAAAAAGCAGAACTTCTATGAATGTTGGAATAAAATGTTCACGTCCACCTGATTTCGAGCGTTCTACTATGCTGACTAGAGTATTAATATCAGCCTGCTGTCTGATGCTTATTGTACTGCTGTGACAAACATTACTCATTAGTTCAATGCATACTGAACACAACAAACCAACAAACAGTGTGCATGTTGACGTTTAATACATTTTTGCTCTTTCAAGTGTTGAAAAATACCCAGAAACATTACTTTATAATTAATTGAGTTTCAAAGTGGCTCATGCTTACTATCCACTGCCAGCTAATTTTCCCCAATTTACATTAAATATTTAAATATTTACCAAGTGTCATCAGAGAGTAGGTTTATACGACATAGGTTAAAAAAACCTATACTGAATATGCTGAACAATGCCACTTAAGTTTAAAAAACAGGTCATAATTAAATTGATTTATTGTAATTTAGAAGCAATGTCACTGATCATTTCACCATTTCTATTCTTTCTTATTCAGTATGGAGTCTCTCTTACTCTCTCTGACTGTGGCTCCCTTGCACTTGCTCACTTTCTCCTGCTCTCTCTTGCTCCATTGTATGTCTCACAGCAGGGCACCCTTGCCTTTTGACTGGGAGGTGAATGGAAAGGAGTTAGAAAAACCAACTGAAGACTCAAGCACTAAAAAGAAGCATTGGTAGGTCTATAGTGGGGCGCACTACAAAGGCCCGGCAGAGTGTCCAATAAAAAAGGAACACAACGCCAGCAGCTTGTTCTGTTGAAGACTCCACGCTCTGAGGACAATGCACATTAGTCTGGGTCCATGGTGTGTTAGTGTGTGTGTGTGTGTGTGCATGCAAGCACAAGGAGCAAAAGGCAAGCAGACATAAAATGATTGACTAGATGAATCAGGAAAAAAAAAACTTCAGACAGAGCAGCGTGTACTAAAAAGCTGCACATATTGAAAGTGGTAGACATGCAACCACAGTGCTATCAAGATGGGACAGACAGAAAAAAAGCCTTGACCATGCATGAGGACTGGACTCAAAATAAAAAATTTTAAAAAACAAATTCAGAAAGAACAAGTATTTTGTCTGAACACCTGACTAGACCAGTGGCTTTTGACCCGGCCTGAAGCTCAAACTCAGGAGGTTATGTGGGGTCAGACCAGGGGGCATAAAGTTCTAGGAGTCCTCACACACATTTCTTATTTCCCAAAAGTCACTCTTTCATCAACAGCAGTGTGTGTGTGTGTGTGTGTGTGTGTGTGTGTGTGTGTGTGTGTGTGTGTGTGTGTCAGACAGAGGGAGGGAGGGAGGGAGGGAGGGTAGCCCAATAAATATATTATGCATCAGCCAGGTGTGCAGAGGGGCACTGCTAATTGCCCCCACCACTAATGTTTAATGTACAGAATAGGAAGGAGAAGGAAGGAGGGAGGGATTTTTAGAGGGAGGGAGGGGGGTAGAAGGCAAAGTAGAGGGGAGGAAGTAGTGAAGGGGGCGAAATGCATGAAGCTGCAGGAGAAGGAAGGAGGGAAGAGGGGTAGAAAGGGGCTGAATGAGGGGGAATGCAGGAGACAAGGAACGACTGTAATTATGTCCAAAATAATAAGCTACTATTCCTGTTCCCAGACCAGTTCCACATCATTTATCATAAATATGGATGCTTACTGGCCATGTCCACATCATAATCTTGTCCATAATTCTTGTATCTCCAAAGAGTTAACAACATCAACAACATTTTTTCCAAAAGTAACACTCATTTTTCAAGCAACAATGTATTTTTAATGGATAAATATAAAAAAAAAAACTAACAATAATAAATGAGGGAAAAAAGTTAGCCTAGAAAAATTACTCCAACAAAATGATTTATTATGTAAAAACACCAACAAAACATCTTTCAAAAGCAAAGATTTGCTTGCTTAATGCATCGCTGCATATCACTGTACATTAAATCCTTTTGGGGTGTTGGACTGTAGCAATTTGACGACATCAATCTATGCTATGGTGACTTGTGATGAGCATATGTTCTCATATTTTACACAAAAGACTAAAATTAATCTTTAGTTGCTACACTAGTTAGGTATAAGCTTCAACTAAGACAACACCACAAGACATAAGAAAACACACCAAACTATACAGACAAATAAACTGCAGGCAAATAATCAGGTTGAACAAAGAAACAAGCATAATCTCTTAGTAAGAGACTGTAAGACATGCTTACACACATACACACGCAGTCTTGTTGGAAACTTAGAAGGGCCCATGCCCTCTGAGACTATCTCGTGGTGGGGGGATACAGGCTTGGCAACCGAGGTCTGGATTGACTAAATGTGTGTGCGTGTGTGTGCGTGTGTATAGTCACACCAGCATCATCTTTCTCTTCCTAGAAGCTGAGGGCATGGGCATGCACAGAGCTCAACGTGTGTGTGTGTGTGTGTGTGTGTGTGTGCACATGTCTCAAGAGGGGTGGGTGTGTGTTAAGGTCCAGTGAGTTTGCAGCTGATAAACGAGGCTAGCTAAGCCGCTACAATGGCACAGTCCTGGCCCATGACGCCCTGGTCTCACACACTTTCACACACACACACACACACACAACCACACCAGGCTGGCCGCTGATAAGGAGTTGTCGCTGGCATACACACACCTCACTGTGGGACTTCACCCTTTCTGGACACACAGATGAGTTCACACACACACACACTCCATACAATAAAAACCTAACCAAGCCTACCAGATGATATGACCTTCTTCCATCCATTATTTCAGACAAAACCAAATTTTCACTGCTCAACCTCATGAAGGAGTGGCACTCATCAAGTCAAAACCATTAACCAATACAGCATTTATCCTCAATCACACAACTGATTTCACGTAGGCTTCCAAGGATCAAAATGTATACAGACACACTGGTGAAATGCAGCCAAATGTCCAACATGAGAAAGAACACAAGACATACAGTACACCAAGTAACTAGGAAAATAGAAATGTATTTAAATGTTTCTACTTCTCTGGTTCCTTTAGGTGGTCGGAAAAAATATATGCTGTAGTGAAATCCCTGAGGTTCTTGTCTGAGACAAACAGCCAAAAACAAAGAGTACAAGTTTGACTGCAGCTTTCCAATAGGCCTTTTTCACAGCAGACATATTGACTTGTCAGAGTGTCACAGCCACTATTATTACAAATATCACAATATTCCGTATTTGATACGGGTCATGTAACCAGCATATGCCGTTTGGATATTTCGAATTAGGCCATATTCCGAGTATAGTATTTTCCAATTAAGATATGTGGGATATGCCAACATTCTTCGGGTTTCAGAAGCATCTTTCGTTTTAGGAGCATTCTTTGGACATGCATACAGCGCATTTGGAATATGCGTCTCAGTCGGGGTTTTTACTGCAGTTTGCGACACACGGCCTCTTGCATGTTTACGCTCAGCTCTGTGCAGTTTTCAAGGCTGGGGTAGAGATGCATGCATATAAGAAAAGCCCACATTTCTGGTCAGAAGGAGAAACACACCTACTTTTAAACATTATGAAAGACTTGGATATCATCAGGTTTTTGGAGATGCGCAAATATCGCAATGCCAACATTTTCAAGAAGCTGGTTGAACGAATGAAAGAGGAAGGCTGTGTTCGCATGGTCAAACAAGGCTGCATGTAAACAGGAATATTAGTGGAATATTCATTTTCATTCGCCATGTGAACAGTTTAGTAGGTATATTGTCTTTTTCAGAATAAGGGCAAAAAACTGATTATTTTGTGCATGTAAATTGTAGTCAAATGTGCTCAATACCAGGATCCTAAAACCAAAGCCTCTAAATGAAATTCAGCCATCATTAATCTTATTGTTTGCACCTGTTCTTGTCCTACTGTGACATGTCAAATGGCTACCATGACAATGACCTATTCTACTGAGTTTTGTTCTTCAATTGTGTAGTAATTTGGTTCTAATTGAGTGCAGATCAACATGAGTCCAATTACATTCAATGCATGGTACTGCCGGGCTCCACCAATCACCAATTACATTAGCTTGTTTTGTCCCATTAGAAATAAAACAACTACCAAAAACTCAAATCCACCCCCTGCTGAGGAGTCAATGGAATTTCTAACAAAGCTCTCAGAAAGCCATTTAATGGTTCAGCAAGCTTTAATACAAAGCCAATACAAGCTTTTATACAGGAGTTACTCAGTGTGGCTGTAGGCACACTATTTGTAGCTGCACAGACAAAAACGAGATGAGCTGTCAAATTTTTATTATCAATAAAACCAAAAAAGGCATTTATGGTGTCTTCCAACACTTAAACCCTCCAATGTACCTGCAAAAAAAAAACACATTGTTGTAATCCAAGCCGCATGTGTAGGGTCTCTGAGTTTTATAAGAGCCAGTTGCCCTATGAAAGTCTCTGTGCTCTGCCAAAGGGTGACATTAAACTACTCTAATGGTAAAGCCAGATGGGGAGAGAGAGGCAGAGAGAGAAAGAAAAATAGACAGGAGAGTGAGGAAGAGGAAGAGAAATGAGAGATTAACTATGCTGTACTAAACACACCACGCCGTCTCTCATTGATGCTGTCAGATATCGGGATGATACTAGGTTCCATAGCGCTTATATAGACAAAAATAACAAGTGCACTTGGACAAGCTGTCACACATGCCCTTCTGTTTGCACCGGTTAATTTTTAAAATTATTTTGCCTTTGTAGGTGTATCATAATTAGATTCAGCTAACACCAAAATGGCTCGTAACTTGGTGACATTTCCCGCCACAATTACTTTTTACCCACATTTGGCGGGTTGGCGGTTGTTAATTTCAAGTCTTAATTGACAAAAACTTTAACTCCAGGCAATGAATAATTACAATCCCAGAGTTTCCTATTACATTTAAATCACATACTTACATGAATTATCATGCAGCCCTAACCAGTGTTAAAAAGTAAGATGGTGTAGGACTAGAACTGAAATGATTAGTCTATTATTTGATCAGTCGATCAACAGAATCTGCAACAATTTTTGAACAACAATGCCAAATATTTCCTGGATCCAGCTTCTCCAACGTCTTGCATTATAGTGAACTGAATATCTTTGGGGTTTAGACTGCTGGTCCGACAAAAACACTGCTATTTGAAGACGTTACCTTGGGCTCTGGAAAACTGTGATGGGCAATTTGATTTCATTCAAGTTTTATAGACTAAACAATGAATCGATTATTAAAGAAAAAAATCTGCAGAGAGTAACTTAATTTCCCAGCAGCAGTGTCAACAGCATGGCCACAACAACAAAATGCACGCAAACAAGTGGGACGGGGTATCGCTTGAAATTTTCTTCTAATATAATATCTATGAAACAATGCCAAAACAATAGATTTTGTGATGTCGTACATTGCTAAGTTAGTATAAACACAATTTTCCACAATTGTTTTTCATCGTTCACACCATTGTTCTTTGAAAAAATAAGCCAAACTTACCACATACATCAGTGGTTAAAAATGTTCACGATCAGTGCCATGTGCAGTATCAAGAGTGAAAACTGAGCCCTACACATGAGCAAGTCACTGTACCTGTGACTGTATGGTCAGAGGTGCAGTGCAAACAGCCGCTACAGTATCTATATCAGGTCAGTCAGCTGAATACAGGCAAAAACTTCTCAATAATTCAACTGAAAATCGGATGTAAAGAGGTGAGAGAGAGAGAGAAAGAGAGAGAGAGAGACATTCAGGCTTAGAGAGCAAGAGGTGGAGAAAGGATGAGATTGAGTGGAAATGATGCCATTAGCCCAGAAGAGCTCGGCTCAACACTTGCCGACAGCAAGCCAAAGCTCCCCCCCTCTTGGTCAAAGGGCTCATTTGGCTCCACTGACTATAAACAACACTCTAAACAAACCAAATAAATGCTAAAAAGTAAGTGCTCCCTCTCCCCCCCCCACCTCTCCAATCTTCTCTGCTCTCCTCCATCTCCCTGTCATATGCGCTCAACTCCCATTTAATGTCCTGCAAATGAAGCGGATTTATTAATGTGTAATTAAGTAATAATCATCACTACATAATACATGAGAGACTCAAGGGGCTAAGAGCGGAGAGAGAGAGAGAGGGAGAGATAGGACAGCGAGGCTGCCGGAGCAGACAGAGAAGGAGATTTTTGCTGCCTCGCCTCGCTAAAGACACACATTAAAAACGGATTAATCCACTGAAATAATATTTTGATAAGAGAGAGGCCCCGCTTTCTCATTTCTTCCTCCTGCTCCCCCCTCCTTTTCTCTCGCCCCCATCAGCTATAGTTTCATGGCCCATCATCGCTCCATTAGCCCATGTTCAATTAACAGACTGCAATTAGTCAAGTCCCCCCACTGTTAACAAGGCCTAATCACTGTAAAGGCTAGACTGGTCAAGTAAATCCATCAGAGGAACTTAGTCACAGTGGTGAAACTCAGAGAAACAGGAATATGAAGACTAATAGTGCTGTTTGTTACGCCTGCTTTGGTCAGACTTTTCTATGGCCGATTGGTATATCAAAGAACATTACTTAATAATAATAAATAATAAATTAGACTGCATGTTAATGAAAACTACAATCCAAATGGCAGCTGTACAGTATTGCATATGCTGCCTTTACAGAGTGTACACAAACGGGGAAAGAAATTACCAAAATTGGAGTAAATTTAAAAAAATAACTACCTTGAAAAAAAATGTTTTGGTTCATGCTGCCTTATGCCTGGTGCACACTACAGTATTTTAAAATCTTAACTGATTTTAAAAACGTGGGAGACCACAGACATGACGACAGATTTAACCGATTTTTTATATTTTAATCGTGAGAACACACACACCAGACGATTGCGTCAAGACGCAGGACCACACACTTGGCATTTATACTAAACGATTTTAGAGTGGCAATTGCAGGGACTTGGGATCTCACAGAAACTTTAATGTGACAGAAAAAAACAAATATGGAGGCGGACTGTCATGGTCAGATGGTTGCACTTGTGTGCAATGTTTGCACTGAGAAACAATAAAAGAGAAACAAACTGAGAAGACAATATCTGCATGGATTATACATTTTGCAGCGCGAGCTAGAGGTGAGTTGGAAATAAAGTTACCCCGGTCAGTTAGTCCGGTTGGTGACACTTCCCAGTCAGCTCACTCTAATTGGCTATTGTGGGTTTCTGCTCAATATGCCATCGCTGTTCCCTTCACACTTCTGGATTTCAAGTCATAAATATCAAAAATATCAAAAATGTTTGATATTTAGGATTCGAAATCGGGGAGACTCCGATCCAGTCGGTAACATTAAGATTATGTCTGTAAACCTCACACTACAGGATCATCTGGGCAGATAATCTGTTTAGACCAGTCTCAAATCGGGAACACCCCCACAATAGTCGGGATGAGCGAATCAGACCCAAAATATGCTTATCCTCTATTATACAATGAGAAAAAAGATAAAAAGTGAAATTTTTAGAAAGATTTACTGAAAATGACCAAACATGTATTAATATAATTTTCACCCATCAGTTGTTCACATTGCTTTAGTGCTGTCCCTAAATGTCACACTCGGCAAATAGGACAAGTGAAAAAAAGACAACTTTTTAACACTTGGTTGTTATTGGTAACAATACATTTGAAGTGATTTGGCTTTAAAGTGAGGTGAAAGCAGTAAATGCCCTCTGGAACAACCAAAATGATGAATGTGTGGGTCATAGGCAAGTGTATCACCCTGTCCATGATCTCCCTATTCATGAAAACTGTGACAAAATTAAGTGACAATAAAAGATCACCACGTCACCCATCAGCTACGAATTGGATTTCCACAACAAGACCGAGACCGAGTCAGTGCAAATCTAGCAGGAGATGGATGAGGTGGGTGCTTTTCTGTTATTGTTTTGGCATGCCTGGCTGGCCGGTAAGTCCGTAAGCCAGCCAGCCAAGCCAGTCAGAGTTGGGTGAGCAGGTGAAAGACAGAAGAACATGAAAACACATATAATCCCCCGGCGATGCTCACCTCGTCCTGGCCTCCATCGCTCCCTCCCCCTCTGCCGGCTCACCTGCTGTGTGCCAGTGTGCTGCCCCCAAACACCTCCCCTCTCTCTCCCCTTTACCCTTCAACCCCTCTTTCCCCTCAACCTCTTTCTCTCTCTTTCTCTCCTCCATCCCTCTCTCCATCTTCCCCCAATGCCGGGTCTTGCCAAGCTGTCAGTGGGGCAAGGTGTGGAGGGGAGATAGCAGCACGCATGTACACACACAGATGCATGAGTACACATACACAAAACACATGGTGCTTATGCAAGCTAGACTACAAGGGCTGTGTTACCTTTGCTGCACACACACACACACACACACACACACACACACACACACACACACACACACACAGAGTGGTGGTCGTCCGCCTCAGCTTTGCTTCGCTCTGCTTCGCTTGGCTGCTTGACTAAAGCTAAGCTCTGGTTATCCAGGCTGCTGAGACCAGGCTGTCTTAGTGACACACACACAGAGAGAGACACACAAGGCATGCATGTCCATGATGCATGCTAACACAAATACAAGAATGTAGATCTTCCAAGCAAACGTGCACACACACACACACACACAAACACACACACACTGACAGAGCAGCAGTGGACAGATTCACTGGTCCACAGCAGCTGATTTGTTCACTGACAATCTGCACCGAGCATCAACGACACTACAGCAGGGGGCAATAACAACCACTTCCAACCACATCTTACACATACTGATTAAGTGGAAATCAACTAGAGATTCATACAATACCACTCTAAACAAATGCTGAAACAAAAACTTGATTGATAGTTGATTAGTCGATTTACAGAAAAATTATCTATTGGGACTGTTTGAGTCAAACATTCCAGCTTACAGCTTTAATAATGTGAGGATTTGCTTGCTTTTCTCCATTACATATAATTATAATTTGATTTTCATACATTTTTATATATTCTCAACTGTTGGTAAAATCATATTTTTTTGTTTTAGGTTCTGATAATCATTTATCATTTGACATTTATAAGGGTAAAGTTTAATCACTTATATGGTTTCATTTGGTGACAAGAGCCATGGCCTCCAATCACTGAAGCAATGCATTTTTCTTTACACAGACAGAAACGAGAAATGAGAAATACAGCCTAAAAAACGTACCAATGAATGCACCCAAAAAAAGGAAAAATCTCTACAGTTTATAGGTCACTTAGTTGAGTAAAAGATCGACAAATATTGCCAGAGCCAGTTCATCTATTATATCTACAACACAGATATGTTATCATTTGTACATCAACATATTTACAGTTTTTCATGTCTATTTTAATGCCAGTTCTTTATGTAACAGATTGTGTTACAGTGATCATGAGTCAGATTTTAACCCAAGACCACAAATAATCCTAGTCAAACATCCTAGTCCTTTCTCCTCAATACTTTACAAATTAAAAAATAAGTAAGATGAATGCCAAAACAAACTATAATGTGGGAGACTCTCTTTAAGTGCCCCTCAAACTTCCACTTCATAAGATACAATATCCATTTAAAGCATCAAGTATTGTATTGACAACAAACGGCATTTATTCTTTTCACGGTGGGTCAATTTTTATTTTAGACATAAAGTTGGGCTGTATGTATCAACTGAAAACTGAAACCAGCTTCACAGCAGATTCCTGAGGAGGCTGTGGAGTCTGTAGGCCACCGCATCCCTCACAATCACATTCCCTACGACATCCCTGTTAGCCTGTACTGTGGACTGAACTGAAAAACAAGTGTTTCTTAAACTTGTCACTTTTCCTGCACATATAGCAACCACAAACATATCCCAAAGCAAACACAATATCAGACGCTTCCAGTACTTTGTGTGTGGCATGTAAGTAGCCTCTCCTACTATTGACAAAATGAATCCCACCCGACTTCAGATGAAACAGGCTTAACTTCAGAAGCTGTAAGAGAGGCTGAAATCCTCCAGTGAAAAATCAAGCTGCCAATCAAACTAAACACCTATTTAGAACGAGTGTCAGAAATCTGCTTGCTTCCCAGATAGTCACAGAAAGGGAAAGCCTATATGGTGGAGGAAATGGGGGATGGGGTGGCAACCACATGGTCAGCCCGTCCCGTTGCCCATCTGGGTCCCATAAAGGAAACATGGAGGCCAAGGCCACCACATGCCCTCATGCATGATGCCCACTCACCCATGCACTGCAGTGAATACTATTTTATTGTAATGGGGGAAATTGAGGCTTCCTTTAGTAAAAACAATACTGCTTTGTAACATAAGGATTTTAATCCTATAAATTTTGACTTTTCTTGAACTTTAGGAAAATTAATCTGTAAATTCCAGAATTGGTCTTCATGTATGCACAACCTTGCAGGGCATCTTTAGGGTGGTCTGAAAACCTGAGAAAAGGTTTACTTAGAAATATGCACAGAAATATTCTAAAATCTAAGATATAATACATTCATGTCTAGCAATGCACTGCGCCTCCCTTAAAGTGTGTGGAATTTCAACATTTGGAGAGAAAGTTAGGATTTGAAATGCAATTTTGATCATTATTCTGGTGTGAAAAGAAACATGAGTGACTATAAAGACATATAATGTGAGGGCTAAGTGACTTGATTTGGGGTCAAACTGTCAAATTTACTACAACAAAGCAGCAGTGGGATGCAATACATCACAACATGGGAATAATCCAGATTACAAGGGCCCATTAACCAAGTGAATTACAACAAATTGATCCAAAAGCACAACCTACACTGTCAGAAAAACGATACACCAGTGTATCATCTTTCAAGTTCTGACAGTGTGGCAGCTAATTGAAAACGATTAGGCTAGTGGACCAGCGGACATTAAACTATAGCTCTTTGAAAGCTTATTTCTGACAATGATGTGACCATTTGAAACAATTAGCAGACAGTAAAATTAAACTATAACCTACCCTCTCTTATATAGTCTTATCATTTTTAACAGTGTCCTGCCCAATTACAAACAATTAGCCTAGTGAACCAACAGTAAAAGTGAGCTATCACACTAATTGTTGAGGTAAGAGACACTGATTTACCTCTGTTGTTAAACTACACACAGAGTGCTTGCAACCCTTTGGGGGTAAATTAAATTAAATTAGCAAACAGGCACCAGTTGGAGTTGGGCATAAAATCTTAGTCATTGTTTTGGTCGCGTTGGCTTTTTTTTTTTTTTTTTTACCCACTCCGGAGTGAAGAGTCCGTTCACATGAGGTACAAAATAAACAGTTTCTTACCTTTAACGGAGCGCGGTTTGGCCTGTTTTCGTCTAGACATCTCTGGTCTCGAACTGTTTTTTAAATGTTTGTTGTCTACTTGTTTCTGTTCCGTTTCGTGTTTTCAGCTAACCATACAGGCTGACACAGTCGGGTTATCTTTCCTCCTCCTCCACTTCGCTGCTGCTGCTTCGCCTGTTGCAATGCGGCAGCTTCAGTCTCTGAGTGGGAAACGGCCGTTAGTCCAACGACAACAAACCAAACACACCGGGAGTGAAGCGGCTTGCGGGCGACACTCGGCTCCTCAGCGGTCGGTAGGGCTCGCACAACCTGTAGAATAAACGGGGAACAACTTCCCGTTTGTAGCCTATTCTCTTCTTCTTCGTTACAGCGTGCCGCGACGCCGACAGCCTCGCTTTTTTGTTTCTTCTCTTTTCCCGACGCACGCGATTTGCTTTCTCCGGTGCAGCCGGGGCGCTCGTGCCGCTCCGACTTCTTCCAGCACTAGCGGACAGGGGCGCGAGCTGCCAGCCACGCGCGCGGCAAACACCTGAGCAGGTTCCGCGCGGTACTGAGGAAAAGTGACAGCGGCACAGTCCGAGTGCGAGGTGGCGGTGCCACAGCGGTACGTGTCGGTCCAGGTGATGAGAAGCGACGGAGAATGTTCTGGGAAATTGCTTTCAAAATGAAACGTGGCTTCTTCCCCCGCGCTCCTCGCGTCTTCGCCGGGGCTTATTTAGTTTATCGAAACTGTTTCAGTCTGTTTTGTTTTTCTTTTCCGTCCAGGAAAGCGGCACCGACCCGAACCGACCAGTCTCCTGTGTTCCGTCCCGCTATTCTACACTAGGCAGTGGTGGTGGTCTGGTGGCATGGACATTGCGCTCTTCCCCTGCATCTCCACCCCGAGGGGAATACTGCTTTTACTACCCAGGCTTTCTTTTTGTTAATATTTCCCAATGCCCTACCGGCGGTATTAATAGCAGCCTAATATTTCTACCAGTCTAACCCTTCGCTAGCCTCTGTCTCCCTGCTTTTTCTTTGTCCTGACTCTGGCTACCAGTCTCCCTCCTCCTCCTCTGCCTGCCTCTGCTGGCGGGGCTGCGGCGCAGACACACATAATAAAGCCAAGGCAGGCAGTGCTTGGCTGGAAATGTAGCCGCGTCCCAGCAGGGGGATGTGAGAGAAGGGTCCCGGCGGGGGAGCGCTCTGATCCCGCAGGGAGCAGCTCGGCACAGCCCGGGTTGGCTGAGGCAGAGAGGCAGGAGAGAGGCAGGCTGGGCTGACGGAGAGAGAGGAGGCGGTGGGGAGAGTTAGGCAACAGCGCCTAGCTGTGGCCGACCGGCACAGCTACAACCGGGACTCTGAGAATACAGAGGGAGGAGACAGAGGGAAAATATGGACTTGGATTAAAGTGGCATGTGGAAGAGGCTCTAAAGTTAAAAGGTGCAATGAGTAAGTTTGACAAACAAAATGAGGGTTGTTGAATAGCACAAGTGATGGAATGATTATGTCACCTGGTGCTCAGGTATCTAGTTTCAAACACTGCTCAGCCGTGGAGGCCGGTGCTATCAGCCAGCAACCAGTGTCACAACATGTCACTCTCAAATCCCCAGTAGCAATGACAGTGTTTTGTATCTCTGCGTTAAACATTTCTGTTGGGTCTCTGCATTTAATAGTATGCAGCTCTCTTCTGTGGATTTATAGTTAGGCCAATTATAGGCCACTGCAAGCTGTGACAGAAAGTATGTCCTTCTGTACTCATTTTGAATGTATGCATAAGAAAAACCGGAATTCCTCATGTTTGCTGGTAAGCTGTAACTTCCACAGTGTTCCTACGGTTACAGTAGAGTTAAAGGTGCTCTTTTGATTTAAACATTTTGCTCGCTCTTCACAATATTTTCCACACCTAAAATGTGTGCAGCTGTTGGATGGAAACATACCTACAGTAGAGTCATGCCCAAGTTGTTGTAATTCCTTGGTCACAAACTGAGGTCAATAAAACTAAATTGCCCTCTAATGCATGGGGTTTTTGTTGGGTTGAGCAAGTTGTGACACACATACCTTCACCTAAATGAGTCCAAATTTGACAGTGTAGACAGCAGCTGTGGTCAGCTTGAATCACCATAAAAGCTTCAACCGCAATGTACTATTGTATAATTTTAGTCCTGGAATTCAGGAAAAGATTTAAGGCAAGAGTCACAATAATGAGCTTGCAGGAAACAAAGGCATGGGTTCACCCTGTAATGGTCTATTCCCTCCATAAAATGTCTTCACAGGATTTGTGCACAGTTTTAGAATGTGAGACATTTTTCATCTTGAACACTTTCCCCGTTTCTTCAGCATCTATCATTGCACTCATTTGTGGTGGATTCGTTTCTTTAGGACAGCGTCTGACAGGATTAGTTTAAGCCTATTCATTTAGGCTGAGCAGAACCTATCCATGCGAAATGAACATTTTCCGCACTTTAGATCGAGACCACATGAAATGTCTGTTTCTATCCAGTCATGGGCATACAAGAACATAGACCTTTGTGTTGCAGTGATGTACCAATACATGTTTAAAATCTGCTGAGCCATTTCCTTAAAAGAAAATTCCTCTGTGTTCTCCATTGCCCTTTTCTTTGGTGCTTTGGATATGGCTCTCCAAGAAGAAACCTTTTTTTTTCTTTCTCTCTGAGAACTGTTTTCACATTGGAGGGCACTCGCAGTGAAAATACACTGCTTGACTTACTGTATAAACATAATTCAATTAGCCACACCAGTGTGTGTGTGTGTGTGTGTCTTCTTCAAAGCTCCTTTATTTCCAGT
This sequence comes from Macquaria australasica, assembly GCA_005408345.1. Lineage (NCBI taxonomy): Eukaryota > Metazoa > Chordata > Actinopteri > Centrarchiformes > Percichthyidae > Macquaria > Macquaria australasica. Next base: position 106,144 of record SEMN01000689.1, read on the forward strand.
AAAGAAAAGAGGGGACACGTCTGTGGACAATATAAAGCAGACAAAGAGGGAAAAAATGAAAATCACTGGGTGCTTTGTTCTTCACTCTCTGCTCCAACTGAGCGCTCTCTGACCGCAGCTGAGCTTTCCATGTTGTCTCTCCCCCTCTCTCTCTATGTCTCTCTCTCTCTCTCTGTCTCTCTGACTTTCCCTCTCCTCTCTCTCTCTCTGGTTGTCATGGATAACTGGGTAACGTGGAGCTCCCTGTGCTGACCAGCAGGACCACTGCCCTCCGCAGATTGAGCCTCCCTGCCCCCCACCCCACCCCGTCCTCCCATGGAGAGACAGAGCAGCCTTTAAGATTGACCCCCTGCTGGGTTTGGGAAGGTGGGGGGCTCTTGTCTCTGTGCACTCCCCTTGCCCCCCCCCCCCACTTCCCCTCCCCTTCTGTCTCCCTCTGCCTCACCCTCCAACCTTCACCTCTCCCTCCCTATGAAATGAGTGCACGCCAGGAGACCCGTGTGTGCATTTCTGTGTGTGTGTGTGTGTGTGAGTGAGTGTGCGCGTGCATAGCTCCCCCAGTGTGACTGCCACTGGCATGGAGGGCCAAAAGCCCTCACTCAGTGGTTGGTCTCCCCTCCACCCCTGTCCCCCCTCCTCGTTTCTGCCGGTAAATACAAAGAGTGGGAAAAAAGCCCACATTACAAGCTCCTTAAGGGTCAAGGACAGGCCCCAGTCTGAATAGCTTCTAAGAGTCGTATTGTTGAATCACATAGCTAGCGATTACACCCTCTGTCATCTCCGCTCGGATTTGGCTTTTTTTATACACACAACAAGAGAACATCAAGTATCCACTACTGAATAAGTCGGCCAACAGACATTCAGTGGGAATTGATACAGACAGGACATCAATGGAATAAACTAGGGGCAGATGTAGAATTACAGCCCCAAAAATGGGGATTTGGCTTAAAGATTTCATACCTTAACAGCAGTCTGTTTTACAGTGATGTGGAATGTGAGAGCACTGGGATTATGACACAGAAAATAAGGCGCCAGTTTGTGTATTTTCAAAAATACATTCTGTGAATATAGCTGTGGTGAGACAGTCTCATTAGAAAAACTTGGATCTACTCATGTATGTACTGTACATCATCATGTCTGATTTTAGGTGGATTATCATTTTAAGAAGACTATAAATATCCAACTCATGGACCAAAAATAGCGAGGTATAAAGTAATTACAATGCAGGTGTACCTCAAGGAGCTATTTCATATCCTTTTAGCTGGTATACATTAGACCTGAGGCATAACGGAACTGTGTTGCAGATTTTCTGATGGATGGAAATATTTTGGTGCAACTACTACAGCATCTACATAACTGGGTAGGGAGGAAAACTTCAGTAACTTCTTTACTGTTTTCAAAAAGGACCTGTGACATTTATGATAGTCAGCTTAACTCCTCTGCTACCTCTACTAAGATGTTTCTCTTTAGTTTTCAGCATTGTGTCATTTCTTGACTGTGGGGCAACCTTGCAAAAAGAGTCTACCAAGACACATAACAAAGACATCCAGCTCTCTTCACTGATGCAAGCTTGAGGATCAGCATCGTCCTGAACCGTATGTAAACCAAACCACCACTTCTCCTGAGTGGGAGTGAAATATTTAGTTAATAAATCAAACTGTCTGCTATTAAAGCTCTTAACTCCAGGCAAATGGGGTGACACTAAGTTTCTTTATTGTTGTACATTTGTCTCTGTGAGCATTTGTATGTATCATTCCTGCTTTTACTGATCATTTGAATTCAGCTCTGTTAGGCTGATAGTGTAGGCCAGTCAAAATCTAATTTGGGCTATTTGCACAAGAAAAGTGGTGGATTTACGCAAAACAAAGTATGTACTTGGGTTTGACCATCGCAGTGTGCACAGGCTAATCATTCAAATTCTCTAACCTTGTACCTACTGTAAACTTATCTTCCCCAAAATAGAACCTGGTCAGTGATACTGCCACAGCTCTCAGTGACATAAAAACATAAAAACAACAGCAAGTTTTGTTGCCTCTGACTTAGTACTTTCTTGACAGCTGAAACTGAGATTAAAAGATGAAAAAAATGTAATTGATCTACGTAATACTAAATGTTTCTCAAATCTGATGTTTGTATTTATTGGCCAGCATGTTGCGCCAAATTATTGAACATTTCAATTCAATTCAGTTTTATTTATATAGCGCCACATCATAACAGAAGTTATCTCAGGGCACTTTTTCATATAGAGCAGGTCTAGACCGTACTCTTTATATTTACAGAGACCCAACAATTCCCACCATGAGCAAGCACTAGGTGACAGTGGCAAGGAAAAACTCCCTTTTAACAGGCAGAAACTCGAGCAGAACCAGGCTCTGGGTGGGCGGTCATCTGCCTCGACTGGTTGGGTTGAGAGAGAAAGACAGAGAGGGAGAGAGAGAGAGAGAGCAAGAGCAGGAGGAAAGAGAACATACAGTAGTACAGTACAGTTCCACACAGAGATCTAAAGTAACAGTAGTAGTAATGGTATTGATGTTAATATCAATAAAAATACTAATAGTAGTATAATAATAGTAATACTAATATTAGTTAGTTTGCATTAACTATTAAAGCCACTATGTGAGGGACATATAAATTCCTTACTTTGGTGCCACCCGGTGGTAGTATCAAGAATGACATCATGACAGGGAGCAATCCACACAGGCTGGGAGGTTCTTGTTCCTTGTTACTGCTTACATGACTCCTAGTAGCTGGTCAGGTTCCGGGCCATGGATGTATTATAAGAACTAGATACCGGACGCAAAGATGGCGCCTATTCAGTCCAATAAGAATTGCTCGCCTGGCCCATACACAAAAATAATTATAATAGAAAGAGTCATAATCAACTTTGTTTGCAGTTGGAGGTGTCCTGTCAACAGTTTTACAGACGTCTCTTAATAATGGTGGCCCATTGGGAAAACGCTTTTTGAACCGCAGGGGAATTCTTTGCTGCAATACCGTGACTGGCCACTTAGAAAAATTGGAAGCAAGGCTGAGCGGCGGCGCCATATCCAGGTCTTATTATACATCCCTGGTCCAGACACGGAGGTGGGGGGGGTGGAACTGAGGGATAGCGTAAAGGGGTCAGAATGCTTCAACAAAGTGTTTGTTGGCCGTCTGTGTGTCTGATCGTCAAACAGCATCTGAAACCCCCTTCCCTCACTCTTTTCCAACAAATTGAGGGGGCTGCTTCTGACAATTTACTTTCCGAAACCAACAATCCAATAAGCATGCCCACTTCACATTTGAACTTCTCTATCAAGCTCCTTTTTTTTATTCTTCACACAACTACTTCCATCACTTTTCAAATGTAAACACTTCTTGCCCTCAGACATGGTCAGACGACACCTCATACAAAAATTGTTCATTTCAAGCGTACCCCAACCTTTAATCTCTCATGTGTTAAGCCCTCGTTGCTGACAGGTGAAAAGAAGAAGCTGGCAACACCATCTGCCATAGAGGTGCAGAGGTGCCTACACAGGCCAGCAGTAGAGTTAGAACGACACTTAAAAACAGAGAGGTTATTTAAAAAGGCTTGTAGAGCAGGTGTCAGGATAACACAGCAGTTGCCTTCAGTGATAAGCAGTAATGAATTCTTTTTCTTTATGATTAAATGAATCTGTAATTAATTTAATGACAAAATGTATTTTTAAAATGGGTTGCTGGCTTCTTGAAGAATTATTTCCCAACATACAGGTACTGTATGCATAAATACAGAGTTTTGCTAGTAAGAAAAACGTCTAAATCTTCTTGGTTTTGCAGAAAAATGGCATTTGAACTGTTTGCATGAATATACAGGGGTAAAAGGCATCAGGAATTTGAAATAGAGATGTACATCCATTAAACCAACTGGACAGTGAAATGTGACCAAAGACAACAAAGTGCAGGAACTGAGCATCCTTAGCACACCCAAGCAAAGTCTGCTGAGCGCAGTCAGTGTCACTCGCTGACTGCAGGGTCTCCACATCAGTGTGAACCTGTGTAATAATTGCATGAGTTTATTAAATTCTCCTTCCTTTTGTCTTTCGCTCACACACACACATACATTCTCCCTCGTGCCACTCTGTCCGTCTCCCAGGTATCAAAGCCTGATATTCCTGAGGTGAGGAGGTAGCACGGTCTATTCTCCACGCCCTCACAAAGCACTCCTGAACATCGGCCCATTGTGCTGCTTGGTTCCCTGCCACTAGCGGATAGAGTTCATGTTATATTTATGTAGCCTAAAGCACTCTCTCTCCCTATCTTCCTTTATAATTCCCTCCCTCCCTGCCTCCCCATCTCTCTCTCCTGGTCTTCTGCTGTGTTGAACTCTCGCCAGCTCCACTAGGTCTCCCCTCTGCAGACAACAATGTTCCATCTCGTTGCTTTTGTCCTAGATATCAGCTATTTTTATATGGAATAATTAGACACATAACTGATTTAAATACTGCAAAGCCTGATATTCTTTTGTCTCCGCTTAATGTGGGCTGGGTGCACAATGCCAAAGGTGTAAAGTGCATGCGTGTACGTGTGTGTGCATTTGCATAGTTGTGTATGTTCTAAAGTAATTGCTATTTCTTATGTAGGTTCAGTGGTGGTATGGGTAAAATGTGCACACACAAATCCACAAATGTGTGTGTGTGTGTGTGTGTGTGTGTGTGTGTGTGTGTGTGTGTGTGTGTGTGTGTGTGTGTGTGTGTGTGTGTGTGTGTGTTCGGTGTGCGTGTGTGCGTGTGGGCTGCATTCATTATCTGATCCGAAGGTGAGAACAAGGGAGAACATTTAGCCTGCGGTTACGTATTAATAAATATTCAGTATGAAGACACAGAAAAAAGATCAACATTATTTTTAATATTTGTTTAGAGCATTTGTTAAGCCTGTTAAGCAGTCTCACTTGCCAACCGCAAGGTCTTTGCGGAGGTATTAGTGTGTGTGTGTTTGAGCGTGTGTGTGTGTGTGCGTGTGTGTGAGAGAGAGAGAAAGAGCGGAGGCCGACTGCCACAGGATCCCAGCTGTCTGAAATCTCTAAAGAAAAGTGATGATGATGATGATGATGATGATGCTTGTGGTGATTATGATTTTGCTGATGAAGACAGTGATGATCACTACTTACGTTATTGTTGGAGTCATTATGAAGATGACACTGTTTGTGATGATGATGATGACGAATGTCACGTAGATGAAGGATGTCGGCAATTAAGGAAATAATGTAGTTTTGATATTTTTTGCTGAAATGGAAAATGGCCCCCTTTGGAAATGTGGGCAAATAAAGCCTCAAGGTTTCTAGTAAATGAATGAAAGTGATTAATTAATTAATTTGAATTTTGTTCACAAATTTAACTTCACTTCACTTGTCTTCACATGTCCAATAAGAGTGTGTAGCCTGTAGACGGCACATTTGGTGGCTCACTGGGATTGTTTTCCTGTTTATATTCAACAGAAGTAGATGAGTGAGCTGTCGTGCCTGAGTTACTTTTAGATTCACTTCTCAGCTTTTGCAGTTTTTTTGCCAGAAGGATGATGCTGTTTTACAAGGGGAAAAAAATCTACTTATGTCACAGCAGCAGTACCCGAACGAATCACACAAGAATAGTGCAAAAGAACAATATCAAAACACAAGTACTAAACATAAGAGTTGAAGTAAAAAGTATAAAAGTATGCCCTTTAACATGTGCATACATACAGTGTGCAAATTGCTGTAAGGTGTGCAAAATTGATGCAATTACAAGTTAAGATGAATTACCAGAACTTACAGAGAATGTAATTGTAAGTCCAGTAATTGTAGGTCCAGTTAGAGTCCAGTAGGACCTCAGCAGCCTCCCAGTCCATGTCCGATGTCCTTACTGCGACACAGCGGGGATTAAAAAGTTTGATCTCCTGTTCCGCTCTGTGGCATACCTTGGGTGTTTGAGTCTTTGGCTGAAGAAGCTTCTCTTCTCAACCAGCATGTCGTGGAGGGGGTGGGAGACGTTGTTCAGGATGCTCCTCATATCACTGAGCTGGCCTTCCTAACTAGCTTGTTGAGCTTGTTAGCGTCTCTCGGGTTCATGCTCTGTCCCCAGCACACAGCAGCCCACCACAGACTTATAGAACATCTGCAGAATCCCACCACAGGAAGTAGAACCGGCTCTGTCCCTTCTTGTAGAGAGCCCCTGTGTTGCCAGCTCACTCTATCTGCTGACCATTTGCACCCCAAGATATTTATAGGAGTGAACCACCTCAACATCCTCTCCTTGGATGGCTGCAGGGGTCAGGGGAGGCTTAGTCCTTCGGATGTCCACAATCAGCTCCCTAGTCTTAGTGATGTTCAGCTGCAGGTGTATGGAGTGAAAATAGTCTCAATATTATTTGTAAATGTGTATTCCATGATTTGTAACTGAAAAACATGATTTGTAACTGAAAAACAAGATTTGTAACTGAAAAACAAGATTTGTAACATTTTACTTACAGACTTTTAACTTCAGCTTTTCAGAGCTGATCCTTTTCGCTTTCAAAAAGCTTCCTGATCAGGTTACTTTCGCTTTCGGGACTTTGAGACTATTTTAACGCTGGTCCCAGCTCCACAGATTCGTAAATGCATGATGCGTTTAAGTGCTGGTGGAAAACTGGGACATCTGGGCTTTCGGCGTATTCGTGTTTAATTTCAAAGTGGGAAAGACGTTTTTCTAAATAGACAGAATAGCTTGTCGCCCCTCGATTACAGCACATGCATTTACCAACCACAGACTCTATACAGTAACCTATAAATGTAAATATATGGTTTAAATAAGCTACTGCTTGGTGGTAGAGTTGTTCTGCTGGGAAAACAGCCAGTCCAGGCAAAAAGCGGATGCCGGCTGAACCACAGAGGGCCGACGCTACAATGGTGTTGTGTGGAAGCCCGTTCCCCCGTCGAAATGTGTTTCCCTCCTGTTAGAATTGTGTTTCCCGTAGCGTCGCCCCTCGGTGGTTAGGGGTAGGTTCAGCCGGCATCCGCTTTTTGCCTGGACTGGCTGTTTTCCCAGTCAAGAAATAGTCCGGCACATAACCCCCGGAAACACCACAACATGTCGTTTTTACATTTTGGATTTTGTAGAATAAACAAACATGATACAATGTGTTATTTAGTGAGCTTTAGAGGTGCTGGTAGGCGGATTCTGCTAGCTTTGGACAGAACCAGGCTAGCTGTTTCCCCCTTTTTCAATTCTTTACGCTAAGCTAGTTAACCAGCTGCTGGCTGTAGCCTTATGTGTAGGCTACCGAAGACATAAGAGAGTGGTTTCAATCTTCTTATCTAACTCTCGGCAGAAAATAAATAACCTTTAAGTGGATGCCATCGTGAAGGATGTCTTTTCCACTGGGAATGGGGGGGGACGTCCGCCTGCCATTGTGTACTCACTAGAATCTCTCTAAACCGTGTCCTCCTCTATCCAGCCGCCATAATCCAGGAGTGAGAAAGTCTGAGTCGAAAAAAGGTTGTCTTCAATCATAGCAAGACGTTTTGTCAGACTTTTTGGGCCCTGGGTTTTACCTCTTAGCTTATAGGGGCTTGTGATAATAATCTCAAGACAAAGACACTCAAATGAAACATATCAAAAATATGAAAGATGAGGCAGAGACAATGCTCTGTTTAGTGAAGAGCCAAACACAATATTCTCTATCTTCAAGTATCAGGTCTCAGTGCAACTAGCCTATATGTAATTTTAAGTGGGTTCACTAATACAGCAATTTACATAACATTTTTATTCTTTTTTTAGACTACAATACGTAAAGTATTATAACTGAGTTCATCATGTTGTCAAAAAGTTTTATTTGTATACTTGAAGAACTTAGGACTTCATTGAGCCCCCTGTACCCACCAAACCTACACCACTGGCCCGCCCCACCCAAACACACACACCTTCCTTCAATTTAACACAACTGTGCCTGGATAGAAACAGTTTCAATCAGTTTTAATCAAACAAGTCTGCTGAATTTCTTGGTTCAGCCAAAGGAACTACAGAACAATTTCCTTGCGTTTGTTTTTAACAAAACAAAGTGAGAAATTGTGTGTGTAGGCCTACAACTCGTATGCACACATACAATGACACGTTTATATTCCTGTGTGTGTGTCTCCATCTCTCTGGGTCCTGTCTGCCTCAGTCATAAGGGGTTGTTAAAAAGAAACAGTGGCAACGTGACAGCACTACAGCGCAAACCAAATCCACTTTCTTTCGTTCTCTTTCTTTCTTCGTATTCTCTGTTCTCATTGAGTGCTCGGCTCCAAACAATGGCACATTTCCCTCGACAATCTCTCTCTGTAGGGAACCCACCCCCTTCTTCCTAATTTCCCTCTACCTAAACAGAAAAGAGCCCTGTTAAAGAGCGTCATTAGTACCAGGCCATTTTTTTGTTTTCTTACTCTCGGAAGAAAGAGGAAGTGTTATCTGTGGCGGACAAACTTAACCCAATTAAGATCTGGTGGGGCGTAGGGGCTTGGCTCGGGACACAGCTGGGGCTGCCAGCTTGCCAACCAGGCACACAGCCAGCCAGTCAGGCAGGCAAGTAGCCAGCCGCCCACTCAGTCAGCCAGCAGCCAGTCAGACAGTCAGGAAACCAACCAGCTGCCTACTCAGTACACCCACCAGCCTGGCAGTCAGACAGATATCCAGCCAGCAAACCAGCCTGCCAAACAGTTAGCCAGGCGTTCTGTCAGGTAGCCAGCCTATCAGACGGCCAGCCTCTTTATCCTATGAAGTGATTCTGACTTCTGTTTAAGAGTCTTCTAGTGTTCTTGTTGGCATTGTGAGGCTGATCTCAACTATATTACCCAGCTCTGTATGTAGTATGTATACAGTGTATGTGTGTATGTGTCAGTGCCAACTCTTTGCAGGAGGAAAGGCTAATCAGGAAGTATGTGAATGCAAAGTACTTAGAAATATTTATGAATTATATTACTGTTTCCGAGGGAATTGTGTTCACAATTATTACACAATTTTCAACATATGTTTTGCCCTTTTGTCTGTGTATTTATTTATATATATTTTTGTTCTTTATCTCTTGTTTTCTTGTCACTTCTAAAAGGTAGAATCAATTAATCATTAGTTTGTTCTGACTTTTTCAGGACTTTGTTATTGGTTGCTGTAATTATCCCTCCCTTTCATACTGACAATTTCTTCGTAGAATCACTACACTTTAACTTACACGGCAGTCGCTCTACGGAAGTCGCTCTATGAAGGAATCAGTCAAAGCTAATGTGAGGCTTCAGCAGTCCGAGTTAGCTCAATCAAGCTATATATATATATATTATTTGGCTAACTCAGACTGCTAAATCACATTAGCTTCGGCTGAACTTTGGAATGCATTTTTGCACAGAACGAGGACTTTGGATTTTGTCCCTTATTTCTTACCAAAACATGTTGTTTGAGGTACTAGTGAGATGATGAAATACAATCCAGGAAGGCCAGTTAATAGACAACTCTGGAAAGTTATCACAGCTGCAATTGTTCTATCCTCCTTTATGACAGTTGCAAGGTAAATGGTAGACATAAACTGCTCATGTTACAAAGTAATCTACCACGAATGCATGTATTTGATTGGCCAACGCAGGTGTTCAGACTGCAGAAAACACCCCTGCATTAAAACAAAGCAATGGGCTGTGCTGGTGGGGGGGGAGTTGCTTCAGGTACCGGTGAGACATGATCCACGAAGTCCAGTTTGAGTAACAGATCCATGAGTTTAAAGGCTTATCAGACACCGAAACACTGCACAGTGGTTTATAATATTACAAGAAGGGATTTTACATCTGGATAGTCGTCACGGCAGCAATTATTTTATCTTTTGTTGCGACGATTGCGAGGCAAACAGTAGAAATACTGCGTTCTTGTTACAAAGCAATCTACCAGTAATGTGCGCTTGCACACATTTGCCTGGCCACAGGACCACTGGACCTGGCTCAGCATTTTTTAGCCAGAGCCCTCTGCATTGGCATCCCCAGTGCTTCAACAGACTGACCTCATTCAAATTAATGAGGGGGCTGCGTTTCTTTTTTTCATGGTCAATAACTCTTTCAGTGTACATATGGGTGAGTATTGCATTAAGGTAGACTTGAAAAAATCCGAACCTATCCTTTAACTGATAATGGATTGAATATTAAGTCCTCATGTCAAATATTCCTGCTTTAATGAAACATATTTTATAAAGGTCTCAGATATGTGCTCTTTGGAGCGATCTTCCTGTATCTCTCCGGGCCTCTGGTAGCCTTAAATGTTAACACATTTCTTTTAAAACCAGCACTCCAGGGCAGAATGGAGGCTCAGACGGCTAAAGTGAATTTTATGTGCTATTTGTTAAACACATGAGAATGATCTGGTAATTTCAGCATGTGTCTGTCTGTAATGCAATAGATACAATGCAACAACGGTGTCGTTTCTCAAATAGAGCGTTTGCAATTAACCAGAGGACAAAAGACCCCTTGTCATATGCAAATGTGGATTGAGACTGAGACATCATCACCCCATACATGAGAGCGTACCCCCCCACACACACACACACACATACACACACACACACAGCAGCATATTTCAAAATCATCAAACCTTCCTCCCCTGGTGCCACACCTCACACTGGCACGCACACAAACACGCTCACCCCATGATCCGTACACAAGTGCCAGATACACACTCCAACAGCCAAACATGTTGATAATTAGAGCCTTGTTATTGGAAGGTGTTATCACAACAATTAACACCCTAATGTGTGCATGCATATGTGTGTATGATGGCGGTGATGGGAGGGAAGGTGCTGGTTGTCGTGTGTGTGTGTGTGTGCAAGCCTTCACGTGATGCTGGGTGGTGAGGAAGCGTGTGTGCATTCCATTAATTCTACCACGCAGGCCCGACACACACGCACACACACACACACACAAACACAGCGAGGGTTCGATGTAACAATGAAACAGTTTTCCAGTTTGATGAAGTTCCTGTGAATTCTGACACAACGGCAGCAGGAATATTTGGAGTGATAGATTCTGATTGATATCCAGTGGGGAGCAGAGAAAGGGGAGGAGGGGTGGGGAGCAAAGGAGAGGAGGAGATGAGTAGGTAAGAGGAGATAGGGGACATGAGGAAAGCCGGGGGTGTAGCCAGATCACGCAGAGAATGATGGAGGAGGAGAGAGAATTTGTTTAATTGTGTATTTTTTAATCACACATTTGCACTCGTTTCTTCTTTGTATCCAGTTTCTGCTCCGATGACTCGAGCCCTGTGACAAAGGCAACGCAAATGGCAAATAAATGAATTGACTCAAGAGGCGGAGGAGGTGGAGGAGGAATGACAGTACAGACAGAGGTGGGAACACAGGAGGAACAGGGTTGAGAGGATGGGGAGGTAGAGGAGAGGATGGGAGGTGGAGAACAAAATGGGTTTGTGTGAGGGGGGAGAGATTTTTGTATCCAAAATCTTCTACTTCTAACATCCTCGTTTATTAAGCTTTAAGATTTTTGGTTTTTAGTTTGAAGTGCATGTTTTTGAATTTTGGTTCATTCAAAATGTTTTTCTCCCAATTCCTGCATTTTTTTATGAGGTATTTATTTTTAAAAGTCTTTTTTTTTTGTAGAGAAGAAGCCAATCGTCACTGGTTTTGACTGTTAGGAGCTCTTCAGGTGAGATTCGATTTAGAACTGATTTTAAGATTTTACTGATCACTTTTAAAGCACGTCTGGGGGTCTGGCCCCAAGCTATATAGCAGAAATGTTGACCCCATATGAGCCAGTTTCACAGCCTTAGAACCTCGGGGCCCTTCTGGGCGTTCCAAAGTCGTGCTTTTGCCACACACACACACACACACACACACACACACACACACACACACACACACACACACACAAACCTGCCTGAGGAGATAAGGCTCACAGAATCAGTAACTTCCTTTAAATCACTTCTTAAAACCCATTTGTATAGGCTTGCTTTTATGTGATGTTGTCTTTTCATTGTATTTTTATTGCTTTTACTGTTTTTAATTCTTTTTATTTGTATTTATCTATCATGAGGTTTTACCTTGCTTTTGTTTTGCCTTACTGTTTGGCTTCCTGTTGTTATATTGCTTTCTGAGTATCCTGCTTTTGTTTTGTCTGTCAAAGCACTTTGTAAACTCTGTTCCATATAAATAAAGTTATTATAATTATTATTATTATTAAAGTATTTTATTTTGATGATTAAATTTCACAAATGAGGCAAACAAGCACAAACCACAAATAATTAATCCAATGTTTGTCTCATTTGTGTGCAATGCGCAAATAAATATGAATGACCAGAATGTTGTGAAAGTATGAAAGTTTATAGCTGGACATGAACAGCATGATGTAGCATTTCTTTTTTAAGAAACTGTGCCAAATTAACTTCAAAAGGATGGGAAATGAAAAGAAAAATGGGAAAAAACAAAATGTGCTTTTAAGTAATAAAAGTTGTTTGTTATATAACTTGTAGAGTCTTTAACATAAACCATAACATATTAATTCACATCTTAATTCATATATATAGCTGTTGATGTCAGTATTCATTTACTGTAAAGTGATTGTAAGCTACATCATTTAGTTCCAAAGTAAACCGGTAAAGTGAGGTAGTTTTACATTTTTAAACTTTTGTGGAGACACTCACAATACTCATGACATTGAGAAATGTCAGTGGGGTTTGTCAGGTCACACCTGAGGTGAAACAACTTGACAAACATGACACTGAATCTTCTGTTGTAGTGTTAACTATTTGATGCCGTTTGAATATCAATTGAATATAGTTACAAATTAAAGTTTTTACATGCAGTTCTTTTGTTAACTTGCATAATTTTCCTCGTTTTACCTTCGGATGATTGTATATTTTGATTTGGTTTCGAAAGCAGCTGAAGGGGAAGCAACAAAGAATGAATAGAAAGAATACATTTTATTGCTGAATTTGCTGTACTTTTTGACACATTCAGAAACTGGTAACTTTTCAGCTTCTCCTGTAAGAATTAGAAATAATCAAACTAATTTTCTATCATTCTCTGCTGACCAAGTTTTTTTTGTCTACACTGATAAACGCTTTGTTGCCTTAGGATGCACACACACAGCAGAGCTCAGCACTTTAAAAAAATGCTTTCGGGTGATTCTTCCTCAGGAAAATGTTTCTGAAAAAACTGCTTTTAAAATTTCCCTTCTGACAATGTTTTAGTGAAGGACTGTGATTCTGTCAGATATCCTGTCAATGCTATGTTGTTGCATTGTTAAGTGCAGGTTGATTTTAAAAGTCTGCACTGAATTGCCATGCAAAAATAATAGAATTTAAACACAAATTACAGTAGACATGACATTTGTTGTGAGGGATAACCTACAGTATCTCCACAGTAAATTGTAAAAAATAAAAATGACAGAATATTACAGCATGCCAAGGACAATGGCAGTAATATAAAGCATAGATGTATGTAACTAGTAGAACAATAAAACATTTGGATGGTTCCTTAAAACACACATACACACACACACCACTGCTTGGTGAATTAAATAATTTCAAAGGCTCTTTTAAAACGTTCCTGTAAAAGCAAGAAAAATACTTCAGTGAGACACTTCAGATATGAATTTACAGTAACATACTTCAACACCAACATTATGCTGCTGTTGTTCTACCCACAAACAACTCTCTCACACACACACAGTGTCCAATCAGAGTGTGTGTGTGTGAGTGTGTGTGTGTGTGCGTGTGCGTGTGTGTAGCCTGGAGTAATGAGGTGGAGACAGTTGTCCATTATTTCCTGAGTTGATGGGCTCCTCGCAGCAGTGCGCCCACAGCTGGAAGAGAGGCGGAGGAGGAGGCACCAACAAGGACAGAATACCAGACACATGCAGACATGTTCACCCTCTGTGTGTTTGTGTCTTTGACTCCCACTCTAATGTAATAATATCAATAATAATGTTAATAAACTGTATTTATACAGTAGTTTGAAATAAAGAAGTTATGAATTGCTTTTATGCAGAAAAACACATAAAAACTTTAAATTCTATGACAGGAAAAATACTTCACCTGGATAGAAATATACTGTGAAAATTCTTTCTGTAAAAGATTTTTAAAGGAGTTTCAAACAGAGTTCAATAGTTTTATACTGATTTTCCTAACTTGAGTTATTCAGGAAGCTCATTACAGGGACCCCAATGGTAAAAGCCTGATCCCGCTAGTAAAATTAGACCTTAGAAAAGCAAGACAAGACTGTTATGTACTCAAGCAGCATTCAGACGTGTGGACAGTTCAAAGTTCTGCACAGTTTTTCCTTTCAAAATAATTTAAAAAATCTTTACAAGCAAGTCTAAACTTGTGTGGATTGGCCAACTCTGGCTCAGTCTTTCATTTACTTGATTTAACAGTATACCTGGAAACTCAGAATGAATACTGGTGAACCAAATGTTGATCTCATACAGCTGATTCACATTACATTTTCTTCTTCCCTCTCTGTGTGTTCATGTTTTCCTCCTGTTACATATATCTCATATATTTAAAAAACAGGGGGAGGTTTATCATTATCTAAAAATAATATGCTAAAAAACTGTATATAACATGTATAGATTTCTGTGTGAACTGAAAAATAACCTCTCTATTTGGTGATAAGCACATATTTAGAATTGGAATTTTTGTATAATTATAAACATTGTATTATAAGTAGCGTTGTGGTAGTATTTTTGTAGTATGAGTGATCCTGCTCATTCCAGTCAGGTGTCAGGAAGTCAGTCTTTGTAAATATTAGGAGCAAGACGTACAGTAAGACTAAAAACTGTTTACTGTTGAAATTCTGTGTATGAAGTAAAACAGTAGGTGCACATCCCCATCTAGAGTTTAAATGGCGTAACTTCACCATAGAAGCTTCTTAGTACACTCCATCAGTGCTTTTTTTTTATCAGCACTGAGTTGTTCAGGCTTTTGCTGATTGCCACTGCACGTTGTGTTTTTCCATCCCACGAGTACCTGGCTTCGCAGGGTTACAACATAAGCTTTCATAAATGTATCTGGATAAAAGCCTAAGTTACAAAAGATCAAGTAAGTTTAGTTTCCTGAATCCTCAGGTGTGTGCAGTAGTGGAAAGTAACTAAGAATTTACACATTTACACAAGTAGGCTATATTTCCATTTTATGCTACTTTATACTTCTACTCCACCACATTTCAGAGGGAAATATTGTATTTTTTACTCCACTACATTTATTTAATAGCTGTAGATTTTACATTAAAAGACATGATGTACTTATACAATACAACACATTGTTTAAGATTATACCAGTGTTTTTTGTCTTGTGACCCCTTAGAAAAAAAGCCATGTCCAGTTGGGGCCCCTTGTCACATGTTTCAGATGTCTGTGAGTAGTGTTAATAGACATTTCCTATGTAAACTTCTCGGATGGTTTCATTTAAATAACTGTTTAAGTAGCCAAAAGAGGTCAAATTGTTCAATATATCCATAGCAGAACTTAGTTTTTTCTTCTTTCCTCTCCCATGAATTATCTCGCGACCCAGACCCTCAGATTTATCTTGTGACCCTTTGAAGGGGGCCTGACCCCTAGGTTGGGAAACACTGGATTAAACTACCAAACTGTATATGGAGTAGTAAAATGCTGCTTACACATTGATGCATCAGTATTCTGTCATATCTCTCATATCTCATATCTTCTGTAGAACGAGTACTTTAAATTCTTTAAGTACATTTTGGTGATAATACTTTACTTAATTAGGATTTTGAATGCAGGACTTTTACTTGCAGAGTATTTGTACTTTTACTTATAAAGGATCCAGGTACTTCTTCCACCACTGGCACAGGTGTTTTCCCTTATTTTGCTTGATTCAGAGCTCCACGCAACCTCAACCTGAGCAGAAGTCTAATTAGCCAGAATAAGGAATAGCACCTGTGTGGGTATGCTGAAAGATTCATTCAGTGACAAGTGTCAAATGCCAGAATGAAACTAAGTTGCCTCCTCAACCCAAAAATGCAGCTGGATTGTACATACATCACAACACAGCAACACCCATGAAATACTCCGTACACACATCCAACCTAGACTTTTTCATCTTTTATTGTTTCATAAAACTGAAGCACAGATGATATATTTATGAAACACAAATGTCTTTAAATTGATATTAAGTAAAAGTCCCACAAACAATACCAACACAGGTGTTTTCACTTATTGCCCTTAATTAGACCTCTTCTTAGGACTGTGTGGGTGTGGGCTTGATTGGCATTTCCGTCACTCTCTTGTTAGAGTTGTGTAACCTGCTGGAGTGGGACACCGTTATCATCCTTATTAGTACTTGAAATGTAGTGACCTCACATGATTTGTAGCAATGCTGCACCCATCTTCACCCTGAAAAGAAGTCTATTAAGCAGAAAGATTGTACCCCCCCCCCGGTATTTATTCTCTGTGCCTCCTCCTCTATTCACCTCCAATTACGACAAACCCAAATCCTCACTGCTGCAGCCATTTTTATTAGAAGTAAGAAATAAAAAACTGATTGAAATGAAGATCGTCTGTTACCCCTTTTCCACCAACATGGAACGAGTTCCATTCCGGTTCGCGCACCTAATTTTGAACCGTTCGGAGCATTTCGGCCAAAAATAAATTGGAAGTTGGAACCACAAAATAGCAGGTTTTCCTTGACCTGAGGTGCGAACTGTTATGAAATCAGGGGGCGTGTCATATTGTACAGGTTGGAAAGCCCTCCTGATGATGCATCCTTGGTTACAATGGTTTTGCTTAAAACTGGTGGAAACACAGGATGGTTCGCTAGAGAGCACCAAGGTTCCAAGAATCCTGAACGGACCCGGTTCAAGAACCAGAGCTGATTTGGTGAAAAGAGAGCTTGTGTGTAATCAGTAAATTGACTAACTGGCAGTTGGGCCTGTCAAAAACTACATCATGAAGTCAAAGAAAAATATCAAACAAATCTGCAGCTATAGGTTACTAATAAGTACCAATGAGGGCCAGTGTAAAGGATACAAGAATATTTATATATGTATAATGTGCTTTTTGCCCATCGTACTGAACACCATGTTTGGTGTAATCCACACATCAACAGAAACACACCATCACTACCATGAAGCCTGGTGGTGGCAGCGTCATGCTATGGGGATGTTGTAAGGCTTGTGAGGGTATCGAGGGTAACATGAATCCAGAACTTGTGGTGTGACTTGAAAAATGCTGTTCGCCTACAGTCCTCATACAACGTGGGGCAGCTGTGGCTCAGGAGGTAGAGCAGGTCGTCCGTGACACTGAAACCCAAGTTCCTCCCCAATGGGCAGATGTAAAGAGCTTTGTTTGTTTTGGTAAAAAAGTGCTAAAAAAATGCAGTTAGAGATTTGTTTCTTAATGCTAAAAAGCTGAATAACATCCACTGCAATTCAGCGTCGTAAAACAATACATCAGTCAGTATTGACAAGGGGAGTGTATACTTAAATTGATGTCATTTTTATTTCTTATGGTTAACTCTCTCTTGAGCAAAAGAGAAAACCATTGAAACGGTCATCAAACAGCAAAATATTCAAACATTTGTAGACGTTCTCTTTGAAAATATAATCAAGATTCACCCTCCATACCTGCTGCACATTAACACTGCTGCACATCAAAGAAAAGAATCCACAGCGCAAAGTTGAACATTTACAATTTCTATATATTAAAAAAAAAAAAAGAATAAAAAGTACAGGATTTGAACATTATATATGACACAGAAGAAAATGTTGAGCCATTTAAAAGGTTCCCTCTCACAAATGATCTGTGATCTATTCCGCTCCGACACAATGCAGAAGGAAACATCTTGAAATCACTAACACATTTGAGAATTTTAAGAGGATTCCTCACAACCAAAGTAACAAACACAAGTAGAACAAGCCGTGAGCTGTTGTTTACAGTAACAGATGCCTTTGTAACTGGATTGCTGCCTTATCCGTTTTCCACAAATGCCACACAAGTATTGTAAATTAATATTAACAACCAAACAAGAATATTCTACAGGTTCCTAGCAATGAGTCAAAAGTTATAAAAACAATCAACAGCACACAGCCAGAAAAGTTACAGTACAGAAAATTTTGTTATGAGTTTTTCCCTGAATTACAGTAAGCGAGAGTGAACGTGATTATGGCGACACACCATGCTTGGCCAGACGTGTTGCAGTGGAGCTTTCCTGTATGTTCTGTATTAAGATGGTGGTCAAAATTAGACACCCCTCCTTCTGTGAAGAAAATCTAATATTTGCTCACTTGGATTTTGCATAAATTAGTGCCAAAGAATATATAATGAGATATCCTGGCAAACATTACCAACTGCCTCTTGTGCAACACAAAATGGTCTTTTTTTTTTTAAATTCTGGATGACGAAACAAAGCTCGCAAAAAGTCCAGATGTGAAGAAAAAAAATGAATGTAATAAATCAGAGGATGTGTTGATTTGCTGTAAAAGGTGCCAGAAGTTTATACGTGTAACTTCAGAATGAGAACCATCATACAAATGCCTTCAGACTGGTTACTTCAACTTATGTCAAAAATAAAATGAGATATAAATTAAATTTGAGCCAAGAACACAGCTTATAAAAACAAACTTTTAATTGGTTGTTGAAATTCTCTCAAGAGAATCTTTGAAAACTTAAGCACCATCTTGAAACATTGTACACAGCAGGTACGCTACTTGCTATATTATATACAGAAAAATACAAAGTCCTATTACCAGCGTGTGACCACCTGTACCTCGCCTTTTTGCTGCTTTAAATATGAATCAGCTGTCCATTGGTGACCGGGATTTTTTTTTGTGTATTCAGCTAGGCAAGTCCGATGTTTATCCTGTGCAGCTTGTTACTGTAACCTGCACCAACATCATGGAGTCTAAAAAGGCAAACCTGAAGTACAGAACATGCTTTTTTATGGGATGACACTGGTTGAGAAACGCAGTACCTTATAAAGAGAAAAAATGAACAAAGATGACAGAGGGACCTTGGTAAAGATAGTTAATGATCAGTCATTAGAATACTTCATATCGTCCTCCAACAAACCATCCGCAATAAGATGATAGAATAGCTAACATTAACTACCATCTAACTGAGCGTGGTTTATTATTTCTTAGTGTCGGGTGCTGCTCGGTCGAGGAAGAGGAGCACCTGATCAGAGGGAGAGAGGAGAAAAAAACAAAACAACGTTACACAATCAGGTTAAATTGAAGTTTACTGTGTGTTTATACCCAGCAGTTTGTCTTAGTTCATAGTATTTCTATACAAATGCTGGGTTGCAATCCTATCATCATTCTGAACCTATATACATCCCATAAAAGGACAAAAAGAATCTATTCCAAGACGAAGGTGAAGGGGAAAAAAAGTATAAGCGACCCACCTGGAGAAGAGAGAAGTGGAGGGCGGGAACTCTTTAGAGAGGGTGGGGCCGCTCTACTCCCGTGAGGACCCCTGGGGCCTGTGTGGTACGGAGGAGGGTGGTGGAGTAGGGGCCCACGGGGCACAGTGGGGGCCCCGTACAGGCCCCGTGAAGCTTGGGCCCCTAATGACGGACCAGGAGGTCGATGCAAGGACAGTAGCGGAGGAGGTTTGGTTTTGGGATAAGAGCCTAAAAGGAGAGACAGAAAACACGTCATTACAGGACACCATGACAGGTTGAAAGGAGACAAACCATGTCGAAGAGAGAAATGATGTGAATGTATGTGTATGTCTGTATGCATGTTCTTTATACACTTGAGGACAGAATGTTAGAAACACCACTAACTAAATTACTGCAGAGTTTAACCAACACCTCTCAACACTGTAAACAAACTGAACATTATAAGCTTTTCGAGATTTACTGCAAGGCTATCGTTTTGGACTTCAAAGTGCACGAGATGTACCTCAAATTAAATTGACTACCTTTCTCAAGTAATTCCAAGTCTTTGCAAATAGATTTACACACTGTACTGACATGAACTTAAACCGGTGGCTGCCTGGTAGGTAAGAATCTATCTCAACACTTCATTTTGCCCATTAAGTCATTTTCAATTGGCCTAAAAGTGGCTTGTTAAAAACTAGAAATGGCTTGCCCATGAGTGATGGAACCGGATATCTTGCAGAAAATACAAGCAGAATTCATTTAGAGGTCGATACAATTTACTACGTACCGTCTGAAAACACAGGGAGGACAAAGTTGTTGTTTTTTTTTTTTTTTTAAATATGGTTGTCAGGTATATGGTTCCTACACCCTTAAGTTAAATTTAAGTTAAGTTAGTTGAACATTTCAGAAAATTAAAAAGACTCTTTAAGTGGTCAACTCTGCAGTCTAACCTGGTGAAGGCAAGAGAGGAGAGGGTGGAGGTGGGGCGTGGTCCATCATGGGCCCCCCTGCTCCAGACTGGGGTTGAGGGGGCCCAGGTGGAGTAGGGAGCAGAGGAGGCGGTTTCCCCAGTCCTGGAGGTAACATATTACCCCTCTCCCCCTCAGTGTTGGAGGCTGGAGAAAAAGTAAAGAACCACATTAGACAGAAAAGGTATAACCCAAAAAGAAGGAAAGAACACACAACACCAGTCCCAGCTCTTCTAGATACTACAGTTTAATCAGCATCCCACCTTGTAAGTGCTCCTGCCGGGACCGGACATACTCTGAGATGGTTTCCAGCTCCTCGGGGTAGAGGTGCACCCCCTCAGCTAACAGCATGAGGAGCGGACGGGTTTCGGAGGGAACAGTGTGGCGCTCGATCTTTTCTCGATCCAGAAAGTCATCCAGCAGCTGTGACGCCTGTGCGGCAATGTCTGCGGGGTCCCTCTGTTGGCGCTCTTTGACGAGTCCGCGACTGTACTCGGCTGCAACAAAGTCCATGGCCTGGTCTTTGGGCATGTTGCGATGGACTGGGGGGAGGGGAATGGGAATGTTAATGGTGTGGTGTCAGGGCACTGAAGTGGAAGAAAGAGGTGAAATAAGACAAGCCAAAAAATGGAGAAATAGCAGTAAAAGCAATGGAGTTCTTACAGGTGACTCAGGTTATACTGAAATCGATTTTGTTTTAATGTGATGTTGGGGTCAGCAAATTTAGCTGATAAATTGGTACTTTGGTAGGTAGTACTTTTGAATGAGAGTTGGGGTTGTTGGGAGAAGAGGGGCATGCAATTTGTGTAAAGATGTGCATTTATCAGTAACTTTACTTTTTGTCGCGTCATATTCCTGGACATAAAATACCTGATCAGTAAGCTTCGTTTTTTAAATGTGCATTCAGACATGTGACGCCAAAGCACAATGAATAGACTTTAGATGATTTGTGTATTTAAATTCTGTGGTGCAATAAATAATTCCTTTATTGTATTTGCTTTAAGGACATACATGAAATTGATTTTATTCTATTGATTTTATTTTGGTTGTGAAGACCAAACTATAGAATGTATTTAGGGCATCTTTTGGTTTTCTGTTGTTTTGGTTGCGAGCTACACAGAGCAGCATCACCATGGGACAATTTCATCACTTTGCAGTTTTGACGTTCTTTTTTTATATAATGCATATTTGCAATTTGTATTATGCTGATTTGTATGTGCATGGTATGCTATTTAAAATCGTCTCCACTGGTTGCTCAGCAACCCTTACAGTGACAAGATAAGAATAGTCCAACATATAACCCTCTGTAAAATCACAAATTGTCTTTGTTACACTTGATAAGTGAGCTTTAGAGGTGCTGGTAGCTTCATATTTGTCAGACAGGTATGAGAGTGGTATTGATCTCATCGAACTCTTGTCAAGAAAGCCAAACCAAAATGTTGAACTATCCCTTTTACATAGCTACTTTGCTACTTTTGGGCTTCATTTGGTTTGTTAAGCATGTAATGTTGTGTAATGTACTGTATACCAGTGGCAGCCAGTGGATGATCTGTCAACAGAGTGCCATTGATGTATATACTGAATGAATATTGTGTAGATTTGATGCAGTGAGTGCAGAATCGTAGCTTTAGAACTCTACATGTTGGTGTTTTAATGGGAGTATTTCTTGTTTTTGTTTTTTTTAGAATCTACATAAAACGTAAATCGCATTAGACCGTCAGCTGAAAAGGGATGGAGTGTTGTAACTGAGGTGGTTTTGGCTAAGCTTGAAGGAATGAGGGGTAGGGACTTACTTTTGAGGGATTCTGAGAATATGATAACCGTGCAGGAGGACAGAGCTACGTTTGTCTGCTCCACCAGAATACATAACGAGGAGCCGTCTGCTCGGACATCCTGCAGGGCCCGGGTCAGGCCCGATTCCGCCTGAAGGTAGAGCATTTCCACTGATAGGCCACGCTCCTGCAAGCACTGGCTTAGCGATTTGGGGTAATCCCTTTGAGAGGAAGAGAAACACTTCGTTAACTTGACATTTCTATATTTAGTGACTCAGCTGGCATATAGAGAAAGCTAAATTATATCTCTAAGAGGTACAGAGGGTTATTTCTTGATTTATAGTGTGCTTTACCAACAAAAATGTTCCTTTTGTGAGGTGAATTCTGGATGTATGGATCTATAATAAGACAGGACCATGTGTACGCAAATCTCTGCGCATTACGTAGACATCTGTGTGGCACTAACACAAGTTTTTGATGTATTTAGTGTTGTAGTAGTATGTGTTTACGTAATACATCAGGTAAAACAGAGGGTCTTATTCATATGGAAGACTTCATTTTGAATTTGCAAAGAATTGTGGTCCTTCTGTCAATGGAAAAACCTACATCAAAAACTTTAAATCTGTTGTAGCAGCTATTGGCAGACTGCGTTTTTGAGACCACTCTGTTGAATGGTGTTTTTTTGATATAATTGTGGATAAATGTCTGGATATGGGTGAGTTTGGTGGCATTTTACATTACAATTTTCTAAAGCATCAATGGTAGATGTCATGTTTTCATATTAGTCCCCACAAATCATGGAGCAAGGGCTACTTCCCACTTTGCTCCAACATTCAACAACCATACAGGGGAAATCTAATAGGAGAGCCAGTGATAACAATTCTGGTAAATGTAGGAATTCATCCACCGACATAGAAGTAGGCAAAGCAGTTTGAGAAAAACTGGATAAAAGAAAAACAAAAGCCAAAATATGGTTAAATACACAGCATCTGATTGCCACTAGCACAGTTAGCAGTTTGTCTGTACGCAGTGGCCAACATAAACAAGCGTAGTGATATTTTAGCGTTTGGAATGTACCAGCCACAAGAATGACAGAGGAAAAGAGGTTTATGTTGCAGGGGTGGTTTGAGAAGTTTCTATGGACATCGTGATGAGTTGTGAATAGCCTTTTGAATTAACGCACCATGCAAAATTTGTGCCGTTACCAGAATAAAATTTGAACTACAATATTAATGTCTGCCCTACTTTTACATTTGTATTTGTAAATCAAAACCAAACGCTTGACACAAATCACAATAAGTGGGGTCCAAGCAAGAACAAGAAAAAGAAATGTAACCTTTACTTAATACTTACACCTATATTTTTGAATTTACAGTAACAAACAGTTGTTAAGTATGTTGCAGCATTGATAAATTCAATCTGTTTCGTTGTTTAGGTAATAAATGCTGGATATCCTGCTGATAACCAGAACACTAGGTATCATAATTAGTAGCACCAGAGCAGTGCCTGTTTGGGGCGTGGCCGTTCAAACCACGGTATGGCTGCTTGCAGCGTTCTTTAAAACTGCTCATCCGATCGATTTCACACTCGACGCTGCACTCCATTGGGTCCTCAGCAATACACCCGGCAAGTGTGAAGTCGATTGGATGAACGGTTCTTGAGATATGCGAATGACATACACACATACAGACAGAGATTCCTTCCTTTATAGTTAGATGATGATGCTACACCGCCAAATGGCACCAAATTAGTCATGGTCACTCAGACATCATATCTACACATGTCCACCAAATGTGGTTGCAATAGCACAAAGCCTTCAGGAGATGTGACATTTTTTCTAATATAAGCCCTGCCCACAGCATTTGAGCAAACTTTGAAGGCAAACAATAGCAAAACTGTATGGAATATCAAAAATCTTAGTTACTTTTTCCAGCTTTGTCCAGAGATGTTCTATACCAAATTTGGTGACGATTGTTCAAAATTTGTAGGAGGAGTAGCAAAAAAAAAAACTGATTTGGACAAAATTCAAAATGGGTGTGGCTTATATGGATAGATTCGTCTGGACCAAATTTTGTGCCTGAGACTTACAGTTCAAAAGTTACAGGCCAAAACGTAAAGTTAATTGTTATAGCGCCACCATCTGGCCAAATAGCACCAAATTCGACACTGCACTCCCTTGGGTCCTCAACAATACACGCGCCAAGTGTGAAGTCCGAATGAGCGTTTGTCAAGATAATTGAAGGACAGACAACAATACATAAAGAAAGACAGAGATTTCTTCTTTTATAGTTAGATAGCAGTGTTAGCTCTATTCGTACTTCCAAGTTAGTCTGCTGGTTAGTTAGCTACTCTAACTGTGTCACAGTAACATAAATGCAGACAGTTAGTTGCCATTAGTGTATGAGTAGCTTGTGCATAAATTCATTTTTGATGTTGCATTGTGTAGTGAGTGTAAATGTTTTATGCGGTTCTACTACTACTTTGTATAATCATTTATCATCAAATGGGGTAAGGGCAGATCAGTGTAAGGGTGTTCATTTATGAGCTTAGTACAGCATCCACTGCTGAATCATTAGCAACAATGTTGTGAAAAGATAACGCTGAATATTTCTATTTATCATGAAAAAGAACGTGTGTGTAGCATGTCACTGGTATGTAACAATAAAGGCCTTTAATAAAATAAGGTTGTTTTGAAGAAATGTTACTCATTGGCATTTAGATCAGACTGTATTCAACAACTTTGAAGTTTTGGTGGAAAGGTGTGTGTGTGTGTGTTTGACACTGTTGGAGACACATCAGTTTCTACTTTAAAAGTGCATTCAATGGTAGCCTGGATTGAGTATTCTCAATATGCAGAAATAAATAAATTATATATATATATATATATATGATTACGATACGGATTTATTCATGGATATGGATTTGGTTACTGCTAGGGCTGAACAATTAATAGAAATATTATCGAAATTGCAATATGGCCAAGTGCAATATCCAAATCGCTGGAGATGCAATTTTTTGATAAAGGTAAAATGTGTCACAACATACATTATAAATGAAGCATTGTGGTGCTACAGAAATGCCCCGGACTACAAATCATATTCTCCAGACACAAGGGAACAAGCTTGTTTGGTAGAAATCCCAGCAAAAAATCACATCATCATCATCTTAATATTTTTCCAGTGAAAATGAAATGCAAAAATAACCATTCCCACTAAAATCATGACTCATATTGCAATATGATTTTTTTTTGCATATCGTTCAGCCCTAATTACTATTGTACATTTTATTTATGACAGAAGGTTGTAAAGTCACAGTGCTGACAGCAGACTGAAACACAGCTCTTATTGTTCCTACATTCTTTGTGTGTGGGCATGAACGGCACATAGAAATGTGTCTTTCCAGACTAATCTGGGGCAGAAATAAAATTGCATATAAAATGAAGCGGGTGACATTTGGATCTGGTGCTTGTGGAACTGCTATTCATCAGCAGGCTCCTGAGGATACCAGGAGCATAGCAAAATGTGTAGGAGTAGAATAGAAAACCTCATGTATTCTCAAACTAGCTTTAAAGACATGTAAGGACAATGACATGAGTCAGATATGTTGCTGTCAGGGGAGAACTGGGGTCCTGTCTGTCAGTGATCATAAATCACACTTAATTGGACAGGCATAATCATTCAACACAACAGTAGAAAACATACTGAGATTGTCAACCCTTTGAAGGAATAACCTGGGCCTTGTTTTCTTGTCATGATGACTAATGATGATTTACCACCTCACCGTAGAGCTCTGCATACCTAAGAGCCACTGGGAGTGCTGCTGTCAAATACATACATACAATTCACACAGGGTCAACTGGTAAACTTCAACAAATCCAAAACAGATCCAGCTGTCAGCCAATGATTACTTGAAGTTGGTATACTACTTTCACAACAGCTACGCTAACTTATCATAGATGAAAATATTCCTTTATATACTGACTAGCAGTGACAAAGAATTCCAAACTACAGTGCAATCTGTAAGTAGCAATAACTACAAGGATAAAATTAAACTCTTCAGCTTTAACTTGAGGGTGATAAACTATGTAGGAATTGTTGAAACTTTTACACAAACTTTAGTGGACCAAACATAATTGAACAGATATAAAAATCCTATTTAAAAAGGCTAAGGCTGGCGATTCTGTATTTCTGTTATTGTCAACAAATCCCATAAGAACACCAAAACCAACAATTTGTGAGTCTATCTCTCAATGCGTTCCAACATCCAACGCACAATCCACTGATTCTCCGTGGTCCAAGTACTCACAGGCACTGGTTGGTGACAGAAAGGACCACGCAGTCTGCCGGTTTCCTCTCCTCCTGCACCTGTCTGTAGAACTTCTGATACAGGGTTTTCCGTCTGTCTGCTGGAGTGCAGCCCTCCGGCTTGGCTGGGGGGTTTGAGGATGGTGAAGGAGTTGGGAGGGAATGAGGGGGAGCCAAAGTGGAGAGAGGAGAGGATAAAAGAAAGAGGGGAGTTTGCAGGTAGAGAAATGAGAGCAGACTTTTGGTTCGTTTGCAATCAACAGTAAGCAATGCTAATGAAATGGCATTTCACTTTGAATGCATTTCCTGTAAACAGAATATTGGGGCACACCATAACATAAGGGGGTGGTTATTTTAAAAGTATAAACCAATAGGATACCAGTCATTTAAGAAATGCAGTTTTATTTCATTTAAGATGCAGTGGCACAATCACAAAGCATGAATTTTCATATTGAGAATTTTTGCAAGGAATTAAAAAGAAAAAAATGTGTTGCTGTGCTTTTACTGATCAATACAAAAAAAAAAAGAGTCTCACCATTTGGCTGATGCTTGTACCCCTCGTACTTCACACTTCCACTGTAGTTTTGTATTTGCTCCAGTTCTTCATAACTGAAAGAAAAATGGTGCAACAGGAGCATCTCTTAATGTTTCATTTTAATGAGGGAGGCACTTCTATGCCTACTGTTCACTAGGTCATTATAGGCGATGACTTGGTATGACTGGAGATGTTATAAAGACTGAAAACAGAGTTTCTTTCCAACCCCCACAGTGAAGTGTGCTTCAAAGAACCTGGGTCTCAGAAATGAATGCACCATTGCTGTAAAAGATTCAGCTGTGAATTGCTGAAATACTTGGGTAATTCGAGGTTGACTGAAAAATCACAGAGGTGTCAGCTGCCCCAACCTCACTGTTGCAACAAGCCCAAATAACCCTTGTGTTGTATTGTGGCTGTAAAGTAGGACACTTTGCCCAATTTGTTATGGGGCAGAGCATAAGTGGCAAGTTAAAAAAAAAAAAGTCCTTTCAAGTATCTTGTAGAGGGATAACAAATCACCTGGAATACGCGACACATTAGCTAGAGGCGAATCATACTATGACATTATAATAACGTTGCATTATTAATTTACAAAAATCTGTCTGATATGATCCATAACAGTAGAACACAGTTCAATCTGATTATTTTGTATTATTTCAGATAAATGTAACAAGCCTTGATAAAATATCGGAAACATTTAATTAACATGGAGTTAATGATTCAAACCATATCACCTAACTCTTTCAACCTACTTTTCTAGCCCTTGGATTTGTTTTTTCCAGTTACACTTTAAAAGAAGTTTGTGCAAAATGAATGTATCCTAAAGTCAACCTAAAATGACAAGTACAAAAAAAAAAAAAAAATACAAAAAACAACAACAGCCCTGTTCCTTTGGTAGAAAAGTGCTCACAGTGAGGTCGGTGGACTATCCTGACTCAAAGTAACATTATTTCTGGAAATAGGTGCTGTTAGTGCTGTTAGTTTTTAGATATAATTTTCTGACGCTTCGGGCAACACACACACACAAAAAAAAACCATTCACTTCCATACTGGGGTGGCAGCAACTACAGTAATATATTAATTATTATTATCAATTGAAGAGGCAGTCTGAACTCCTTTTGATAATGATCATGGCCTAAACATACTATGGACCTCCATGAGGTAGAGGTAATCTCATATAACAGGTTATATGACTGTTCCGAAATGTGTTTCTTCTTCTTTCCTCTCCATTTGTGTTGAATGTAGTTGTGCCCTATGCTAACACTGTTCATGTCAAAGTTTTGTGCTGTCAACCTTGTCAATGTTTTCATTGTTGAAAATAGAGATCTGTAACAAAAAGAAGGGCCTCAACAGTGAAACACGATTGCTTCCCAACCGTGACTGGACTATAATCTGCGTAATATTAACTGTCACACAAACACTGCAGATTAGTGTTATGAAACAGAAGCTTTGAATTATGTGAATGTAAGACTGGTACCTATCCAGGGCATCCTTGAGGTCTTCGGTCCTCTCCTCTCTGGTGGAGTAAGGCGCTGCTCTCCGAAACAGACGCAGTTGTTGAGCACTGCACGAAACAAGAAGGAGGTTTTTGTAGGCCTTATCAAATACAACTAACGTTTAGTACCGTTAACTGTTGGAAGGGGACTATGTATTAGTTGGTAGCACCCACACTGTTTGCTTTCTGCTATGGCAGATACCTAGCATGTTAGCTGCTAACGTAATGCTAAACTTGCTACAGGGAACCATACGACTTACCTTCCATTTGGGTTAGCTGGTGGCCGCCGGGCAGCTGCAGATGATTTCGCCCAAGACGACATTTTATTTGTACTGCAACTTCACCCAAATAAGCGTAGGCTTTTAATCACAGGGAAAGAAGAAAATGTTTCCCGATGTTACTCCACCGGTGTTCTACTCCAACTCTCCCTGTAGTGAGGAAGAGGCGCATTTCTTCTTCTGGCGGTGGACTAGCCATCTTACTGGTGTAGCCTATTACCGCCACCTAGTGGACCACAACGTTTGCAGTGAAATAAAATTGATGATGCCTCTGAACCTCTCTAGCAGTATCATGTTTTGATCCTTCGGTGATGCTGCTAGTTTCCCCATGCCCATCATTATATACATTATAGCCTATGTCACCCATCTGTACTTGCCCTTAAAGAATTATTCCACCCAACAAAAATAATTTTCTCATTTACTTCTAATGGTATCTAGCTATTTAATTTTATGATTTCATCAGCTGAGGTTTTGAGATATGAGTCTGAGAGATTTCTATAAAATATTGATTGTGGTGGAAATGAGGAGGTCTTCAGCTCCACTACATTGATGATTGGAGCAGTTATGGTTATCTTATATCTGTTGATTAGACATTGCAAAGTTATATGAGACCTGACTTTTTTAACTTGATGTCATTCTCTGGTTGTAGCTCCTGTCCCTTATTTAGTCTGGCTAAGGTTTAGTAAGGTCTTGGTCATGGTCTATGATTAGTTTGACATCGTACTGTTGGGCACGAAGCCTAGGGGTTAAGGCACATAACATATAACTGCAACATCCCTGATACTTGTCATACGCCCTCTTTTTTTTTACTCAAACATTTTTTTCTGGAGAATGAGCATCGTCTCTGAAGTCTGTTCATAAACACGAGTTTGCTGCAATGCCTGTAGGTATCGGTATCATCCACCTGCAGATATATAGCACTGGAAATAAAACACAAGTCGAGCACAGTAAACATATGCACTTCTTGTGCGAGGCAAACAGGGCAATCTTGCTGGATCTTTACACTCAATGGTTCAAAAACTAGTGTTACAAGAACAATCCTATTTTTTTCATCATCTAGTGTTCAAGATCCACCTATGAGGCTATATGAACAGCTACCAGATTGCCCTTTAGGAGCTGGCTTGACAGTAGGTGCCTTTGCTTTTAAGTAGAGGACGGTGACTGGCATTTGCCAAAAAGAGCAGTCCAGAACACAGTCCCATGTCCAAAGAGAAAACTGGGGTGATGAAACAATGCAAGTAACAAATCCCATAATTAATGAGGGAGATGCGTGATTTGTAAATAGGGAGTTTTTATTTTCCAGTTTGCCTGAATGTAATGACAGTGTGCAACTTTTGTGTATATGGGATAGTTTCTTTACCATGTTTGAATTCTCAAAATTTCACTTTTAAGCAGTTCTAAATTTGTCATTTAAATTGTATTGGTTACTATAGCCTAATTGTATTGCATTTCCTAATCAGCCCTGATTCATGTGAATGCATACACATCCTTTATAAATAAAAACATATTATTTGCTCAACAATTAAAGGGATATTCCACCAAATAAGTTAGTAAGCTACTGCACTTCCAAAACGTTGGGGGACTTGCGAAAGACAGATTAAAATAGAACGGTCAAAATCAAAGTATCCTGACTTTTTGTCCATAGTATAGGTCAAGCTCCAGAAATGCTGAATCCTACACTTCCCATAATGCAACTCAATAGCATCTGTCATTAGACCCTCCCTGCCTGTTAAAGACCTAAACCCCCAGTTTCTAACTCTTATGACATCATCAGGGTAATTTTCTCATACTTTAGAAAGCTCCATTCAAAGCAAGCCCCCAGGAAGTGTGCCAGGCTTTGAAGCCAATTTGACATAGTGGCCAAACTGTGTAATTACAACTTCCGGGGTCCATCATGTGATGCACACTGGCCCCAAAAGACTTTTTCCCATAGACTTACATTGTGAAAGAGATGTCTGTAAATCAGCGGATAATATTTTTTGAGGTACATCAACTAGCCAGTACGAACACTTAAATAGCCCTTATTTAAATCATTATGTCCTTTTTTTTGGCTTCGTGCACCGCTGAGCAACTTTCATAGGAATTAACGGGGCCCCGCCGCTGACGCTGTATCTAGTTCTCTTTATACATCCATGATTCAGAGCCACATAAGCCATAGCCTCCAACTGTTTTGACAGGCTAAGTAGTACTCCTTGTGCTGAGTAGGCCTACACTGATCTTCATGTGTAAAACTGGTGGAATGCCCCTTTAACAGTTCCTTCTCTTGGGTAAGACTTGATGAAAAAAGGGGAAAATACAGTTGGATGTAGCTTATTTCTGTTTCTTCGTCTGTCATTCTAATGTAAATAAACCAAAACAAGTCAGACAGTACGTGGATTCACGGGTCTTTTTTGTCCCAGGTCTGTTTTTTTTTGATCCGGGTTCCCTCAATATGAAACAAAACAGACCCGTTCATTTTGCGTTTATATAAAGACATAACAAAACCATAGTTCTGCTTTCTCTGTTTCCCATCATCTAGACTGAATAAAATGTGAACGACTACATGGCAGACAGCGTGGACCAGGTGTCTGCTGGCGAGCACCTTGCGTTTGTGTCGCGCGGATAAGCTCTCGCACTCGTCTAGAACCGTGAGCGCGCCGCGGCGGTGACAGTCGCCATTTTATTTTGAAAATCAAACTGAACCGAAGCACAGCGACTCTTCCATTTCGTCAAGTTTGTTGTGAGAAACAAGAAGGGATGAACATCTGAATTACTTTCTTGGGAACACGGTGAGATTTATAATATATTTGGTACACAACCGTCGACAGGTTTCTACATAACACACAAGCCACGATATTAATACGGAGAATGGCCGTTAGCCACTAGTGCGGGGAGGTCTATTTGCTGAAAAGCAGCTGTCATATTGGCCATCAAGAAAGTAACAATTCCTTAATTTAGCAACGTGCAACGTAGGTAGTTCTCTTTAACTATATTAGTCAATTTTTAGCTGGAGAAGATACTGACTTTGGCTCGGTGTAACGTTTACGCGTCGTTCCAGGATAGTTAGCATTTGCAACTATAATGGTAGCAGTTCCATAGATTAGTCGTAGCCCGTAGAAATAAGCTAACGTTAACAAGGTTAATGCTAACGTTAGCTGGCACGATCGCGCAAAACCCATCCGCAATACTCGCGGCCTTCAACCTCACCACAAAGGCATGTGTAACGGTCTCGAAGCCTTAGTAATCGATTAACGGTAACTTGTCAAAATGGCTTGTAATTAATTGTAAAATAATCGCAATGTGTATTGGTTGTGTCGATTCATACACTCCGGCTTGAAACGGGCTCATGTTGCTAATGTTAGCTTCACGTAAATGCTAATTTGGTAGCATTAGCTCGTAACGTTAGCCTACAGGGAGTTGGTAAAAATTCACAGAGGTTAACTTTAATGTTGGATATTGACCACGGGAAAGTTATGCGGATTAGTAGGGATATGAATACAGAATAAAGGCCGAAAGTGCGATTTGGTAATACAATGCGATAGATTTAACGGTTAACGTTAACGCTAGCTACATTATTCAGTAAACATGTTGGCTAACGTTAACTTAAACTTCTCCCGTAGCAAGTGTTTACCAGCGTCATGGTGATGTTAGCTTCAGTAGCTAGGTTGCTCCACTTGCCACAGGAGTAAGTTATGGTCCCAGAAAGGTGCCGTTTGTTTTAAATCCATTAACCAACTTGGCCACATATTATTAAGATGTCTGATACAAGTGTGACTCCGCTTAACGTTCAGTAACGTTAACATGTAGATTGCTAGCGAGTATAAAGATTTGCTAACTTACATTAGCTTGCTCTTTGTTTCAGTGTGTGATTTTAACTCTCTCTGTTCATTAGTCATTAGAAATTCCTGGTTAGCTGGTCTTAATTTTAACGTTACGTACTTTTGTATTGGTTGATAAAGCTGCGGTAGTCATTATGCTATTGGAGACGGAGAAGTTGGTTAGTTTGATGAGCAACTTAACTAGCTTTGAATCTGTGTGACAGATATTAAGGTACAGCCGAGGCCTAGTACAACCTACTGGCACTGCAAGTTGATATAACTCTACAATATCTCCGTGAAGATAGCGTACTAAATTGCATAGCCTTAAATCATATCGACCGTAGTTTGGAAATTTACTAGCAGATAAATGCTGGGCAGCAGACGCTACAATATATTTCACTGCACCTCTGGGTCTGTTCTGCACATAGGCCTCAAAGCCAGTCACAATATTTTGTGTTTTCAATGCATTGTAAACACTGTCCTGTATGAAAGTCAGACTACAGCACAAGTCAGTGCAGTTCACAAAGGAATTCCTCCTTTTTGTTTCTTTCATTTCTTCTTTTGTTTCTATTGCAAAACGTTGTGTGTGTGTGTGTTTTAAAAAAAATCAGTTTTAACTTTTTGGTCCTTTCATTACAGATGCTGAACTTGATTTTAAACTGAAGGACTCTACCTAGCACCGGGATCCACTGATCGGAAACCTAATTTGGAAGCCGATATTTTTCACACCTTTTGGGGGGGGGGAGCAGAAGTAACTTATCACTGAAGTGACTAAAGGGGAATAATGGTGATTTTGCGCCGTGCTCGGCCGCCTGCTTCCGCCCCAAACAGCAATGAATCTTGACTCGCTCTCGCTGGCTTTGTCTCAAATCAGCTATCTGGTGGACAATTTAACAAAGAAAAATTACAGAGCCAGCCAGCAAGAAATACAGCATGTAAGTGGTAGCAAAAACATCAATAAACATTTTTTACATTGGTCAATAGAGATCTCATAGTTTATCTTCGTGAAGTGTCTTAAAAGGTCTCCTTTTGTCCACATGCACTGATGTTTTCCTTGTGCTCTCCCAGATTGTAAATCGTCACGGTCCTGAGGCAGACAGGCATCTACTACGCTGTCTCTTCTCCCATGTGGATTTCAGTGGCGATGGTAAAAGCAGTGGCAAGGACTTTCACCAGGTAATTTTTGATTAGAAACAGTCTGAACCATTCCTTAAACTCAAGAGCTTATATAATGAATACCATCACATATGTGTGGATAATTAAAAAATAATAAGGGCTATGCAGGCATTAATAAAAACAAGATTTAAAATACATAAAAGGTGTGATTTTTACCTAATGTCTGTTTTAAACTAGATGACTACAAAGAATGGTATACAGTCAAATGTGTACTTGTAGAATATTGAAACTTCAAAAATTGTTTCATATAGATGTATTTGTAGTCCTGGAATCAATCAGTTTAATAATAAACATTTGTCTCTTACATTTAAAACATTTAGTGCAATAAGAACTATTTTACACTTTTATACATCAGCTGTGGTAGTTTCACATCTGCTTTCACAAGTGTGACAGGTTCGCTCGAAAGACAGGATGAGACTACTACAACTAATCTTGTCTTCTGGAAGCCTGACATTGATTTCAAATAATTAAATGAATAATAAGATTGTCACAATAACAAGGTTTCCTTGTTTTGTATCTCCAACAAACGTTTTATAAATTTAGCATTGATGTTTTCTAAATCCTAAAATTGTCCGAGACCATGAACAGGCAAGCATGGATTAAAAACAAAGAGCCCCCCCGTTACCCACAGAACTGGTAGCCTCCATTTAAATTCTTGCCATTTGCCAGCAAAATATTCTAGAAAGTAGAAGTATGCCTGTGAGTTATTGCACCAGTGCCTGCAATGTGAGCAACATTTGTTTGGTTGTGTTTTCCCCCCCTAAATAATCAAAGTGACACATTTTCCTTCCAGTGCATCACATTTGAATTTATTGACTATGATATACAGGCAGCACAGTATACTGAAACTCATACAGTTTGCCATTCACTTATCGATTAGCTGAGCACTGATCATAGAGCCTGACAAACGTCTACATTTCTCATTGACCCAGCCATAGTCATGCATTAAAAAAAACTTGTTATTAAAGTACAGGTCTCAGACAAGATCTGATAAATTGGACATGCACTGAGACACTTTATTTTGGTTGGTTGGTTGTTGTTTATCCTTCCCAACTTATCAAACAAGTGCTCTCCTTCAGTATCAGTGGACAGTGTGCACTTCTAAGCTCAGTGAAATATAAAAAATAGCAGCTGTTGGTATTGTGTACTATTTTACAAAAAAAAAATCACAACTTGCACAGGCCAGCTAATTACGTCTTTGGGACGCTGTGTGTGTATTCAGCAGCATTTGAAAACTATACAGCTGACCCAATCAGCCATGCTCTATTATCTGACAGAGAAGCCAAGTGTGTATACTAAAGAGAGACTGTGCTCATAAATCACAGGATGCATACAACGATGTTTTCTTCACTGAAAGCATGTACCTCTTGGGATATTGATCATTTTGCGCCTATCACTTTTAAATTTGGCACCGTTAACCCTACACCAACTCCTTAAGTCCTCTCATCATACATCTCAAGATGGCGTCACTGTTTTATAAATGATTTCTCTTTATATAAATTGGCAGATTCTTTGATGTGCAGTCTTAATAGTATATGTTTCCCACATTGTGATTATGGTAGAATGTTCATGATTGAGGTAGACATGTGAGTTAATACTGCTTATTGTTTGACATCTATTCTTGTGAGAGACTTGCTGTCTTATCTTATTCTTCACCTGCCTCTGTTCTCTTTACTCTCTTCTTCTCGGTACGTTTTGATTTTCAACTTGCCCAAGACACAGTTTCTGATCCAGGAGTGTGTGTCGCTGATATCAAAGCCAAACTTTATCTCTACTCTGTGTTACGCCATTGACAATCCCCTACACTACCAGAAGGTAAGGAGCAGATGCCAGAATTTTTTGTATTATTACTGTGGTAGCCTGATTGTATGACATTGATAGAAAAACTCAAGTTAAGACATTCTACTAAAAGCAAGCAAGAAAATATAGTGCATGTAGTTTGCAATAGCTGTAGGTTAGAATTGGCTGAATCAAAAGTCTGTTTATCAGTTACATCTCTACAAAAATGCACTGGCTTTCAGGTGACATATCAGGCTGTAACTAACTTGGATATCATCTCAGATAGCCACGAGTGTACACTGTTTCATCATTATTAAGGTGTGACTTAAACTGTCTTTCAGAGTTTGAAGCCATCGGCCCACTTATTCACTCAACTGAGTAAAGTTCTAAAGCTCAGCAAGGTCCAAGAGGTAAGCCAGATCTACAGTGGGCTTCATTACCAATCTGAAAGGGACTATGTACATAAAGTACTGACTGTTAACACAAGAGTCACACGTTTGACCTAAAGAGTGTCTATCTGAAATGGGAATACACAGTAGAATTTATTTTAGGATTTATTTTTAATGTGTTCACTTATTTCCCAGGTGATATTTGGCCTTGCTTTGCTCAACTCCAGCAACGCAGACCTTCGTGGTTTTGGTAAGTAATTCCACTAGAGCCTGACATTAAAACCTGCAGCAAACAGGATCTTGACCAGGAACAGGACCCAGTTTTTAAGTAGCAGCATACATGGTACTGTGAAAAGTATTAAAAGTTATCAAAACACGTCTGAATAACTGTCATATTGACAATAAATTTGACTCTTTTTTTAAGTTAAAACTCTAGGGTGGCACAAATTGCCAAGCCCTTTTGGTGGTGTGGTTTTGTATTAAACCTTTGCTGAAATAGACATGGCATATAAATATCTTTTTTTCTTTTTTTTTTTTTACCTGAAACAAAAGGTTTGGACATTTTCCACATGCTTGTCTGGCATTCAGTTGAACTTAATATTACTTTCCTTGCACTATAGGGAAGTTAGCACTCCTTTTTTTGTTTAACCATCAAATTAAATACAAGGCGTCACCCATGGCATATTGATGAATTATATGGTAAATCCATGTGGGATGCTGCGTTCTCAGACTATTTGTTTCAGACTATATTGCATTCTCAGTATGGCACCAGGAACAAAAGTGGAACAAATGTGCTGAAAAATAATTACAAATTCAAGTTTTGAGTTTCATACACACCAATAAGTGTGTCACAGATATAACCTAAGTAGTACTAATTCCACAGACCCCTGAAGACATTGAAAATGTCTTAAGGTATCAAAAGTAGCTTGAATGTTAAGTGCCACAATCTGCACTTATTCACAACAGAAACTTGAACAAAACTCCATGTAATTGGTTAGCATAATTTGTCTTAGAGTGTGCTTAGGTTGAAGGAAGATTTGAAATTCACCATTTGGACAAACAAGCAGTGTCTATACAGGCCAATGATGTGTTAGTGGCACGAGTTAAGATGAGAAAATGATTGCATTACTTACTTGTAAGCTAAGGTGTGTTGATTAATAATTTCATTTCACAGTAATAGTTTTACTGTAAAAGCATCCTTTTACAGGACAGAAGTGTCTGTCTAAATGACCTGTAGTTGTTTACGGACGACCATGTCACTTTAAACAGACGGAATTGTTTTTTTTTAATGTTGAGAAAATAGTAGAAAAGCAAGTCTGCGCTTTCTTAACTAGTTGTTTTTGACGGTTTCTCAGCTGCGCAGTTCATCAAGCAGAAACTTCCAGACCTCCTGCGGTCATACGTTGACGCAGATCTCGGAGGAAACCAGGAAGGTGGCTTCCAAGACATTGCCATAGAGGTCTTGCACCTGCTTCTCTCCCATTTACTGTTTGGCCAGAAAGGAGCCAGTGGGGTAGGGCAGGAGCAGATTGACGCCTTCCTCAAGACACTTTGCCGAGGTATGGGGGATCAACACAAATTTGGTGCAACCTTAAATAGTTTTTCAGTGTTGCTGTTCCATATTTGTTTATTTAATTGTGTGTTGTGTTTCAGATTTCCCCCAGGAGCGCTGCCCTGTGGTGCTCGCACCACTGCTGTACCCTGAAAAACGGGACATTCTCATGGACAGGATCCTGCCAGACTCGGGGGAGTTAGCTAAGACCATGATGGAGAGTTCTCTTGCAGAATTCATGCAAGAAGTTGGCTACGGCTTCTGTGCTAGGTGAATTTATGTTTAAATTTTTTAAAACTACATCCACAACACATTTAAATGAGATTTTTTGACATGCTCTTGTATATACAAATCCTTTTCAATGCAATTCCAGTGAATGCAGTGTAATCATGTGAAAGACCACTTCAGGTGCATTCAGACATTGCAAAATTGGATACCAGAGCGCTAATGCCTGATTAGTAGATGACTGAGACACTGAATAAAGATCTGACACTTTCAGTTCACACTACACCATTTTGCAGTTAGACACATTTTTGCAGCAACAGAAGAGGTAAAAAATTGTCAAAATCTTAGAACTAAAAACTAGGTATATGCCCAGTGGTTGAATTTTTTTTACTCTATTTACTTTAATATAATTTCTGATTGAATTGATTGATGTGAATGTTCAAGATGATGGCTCATAGTCAGCACTGACTTGTTTGTCCTATTTGTCTCTCCAGTCTGGATGAGTGCAGAAACATAATCCTCCAGTATGGGGTGAGAGAGGTGACAGCCAGCCAGGTAGCCAGGGTCCTGGGCATGATGGCACGCACCCACTCTGGCCTAACTGATGGCATCGCACTACAGGTGAGTTGTGTAGAACGGCTATAGAGACAGAGTGCAATGAAGTCCCACCAACACCAAAGGGGAGAACAATGGGATCCTGACACTTGGCTGAGGCTATGTGCTATGATTATTATTATTAAATAACTTACAGTTGCTACTTTGACCAGACAAACTGTAGAGGTTGAAGCTAACTAAGCTATGCAAGGCCTGGCTTTGATCTTTGTTAGGTTAATTGATGATCTTACCCGCTGATTCAATCACATAGTTGTAAATATTAAAGTATTTCACCTGGCCATTCAGTGGGATAATTTCTCCAAGTAAAGCAAGATAAGTAGAAGGACCCTGAGATGTCTACCAGAGAATTCCTCTCTGGTAGACATCTCAGGGTCCTTCTACTTATCTTGCTTATCAAATAATTATTTGACATGCTGAATTCTAATGTTTTTAGTTAGCTACAGGCATTTTGTAAGCATTTCAGCCCTTGATTGCATATTGTCGTCTATTTCTGTTCACACAGACTACTACAAGTTGTAAATGTGAAGTGGTGAAACAAGGTTTACCTAGTAAGGGTTTTACTTATTTTCACGGTAAAATATTTAAATATTAGAAAAGGAGAAGGATCAATTTAACCTGACTTGCATTGATTTTATGTTATCTGGATCTGCCTCTGGTGCTGGGCAGGTAGGGTACTTTTTGCTACGAATGGCTTCATATAAAGATTGATGTGAGCAGCCCAGACTTAAACATACAGTCAGCGTGGGGGATGTAAAATCATAACATTGACCTAAATTTGGCTAAGCTCTCTAGAGCTGGAGAGTTGGTTAATTAATGTCTGTGTAATATGAAAGGAGTCACTGGTAGTTTCAAAATCACAGACATTTGATTAAATCATTTTAATATTTAAAATATTGGTTAATGCTGGTTTGAGCGTATTGGCTTCTGGGTTGTTAACATTTCAGTACACCAGAGTTTAAATTTTCTATTCTTTTTGTGTTTTCTCTTACAGTCCATCTCTGCTCCAGGAAGTGGTATCTGGAGTGATGGTAAGGATAAAAACGATGGCTCGCAGGCACACACGTGGAACGTTGAGGTTCTCATCGATGTTGTGAAAGAAGTGGTAAGTGAACCAGTTTATCTCAAATAGTTAGCCGTGATTTTTCCTGAATATTTGTTTAATGCCACTGACGACACTTAAACCAAATATTAACAGTTTTGAGTGGAAAGAATGAATGCATTGGAGAATGCATTGTGCATTTAAAACCAAATTTATACGTCCACTCAAGTGTAGCGCTCGATATTTCATGGCATTTCACCTACACCAACATGTTACATTTTAACGGCCATTATCCAGTGGCCATGAGTCTGATCTTCTTTTTTGTTTTTTAACAAATCCTTAATACACTCAGAATATTATGGAGTACTATGTTGGCTTATTTTATAGTATCACTCTGGAATTGCATTGTGTGAAATTCTGCATCAGTACACAAGTTAATACATAAACAAAAAAGTTACTGAGTTTTCACTTTTGGATTTTTGTCTGTCCCGTAGAATCCCAACCTAAACTTCAAGGAGGTGACATACGAACTGGACCACGCAGGCTTTATAATCCGGGACAGTAAAGGCCTGCATATAGTGGTGTATGGCATTCAGCGGGGGTTGGGCATGGAGGTCTTCCCTGTTGATCTCATCTATCGGCCATGGAAACACGCTGAGGGACAGGTAACTGACTGCTGTCTTCTCTCAGGGCGATGTGATTTCATAAGTGTTAAGAGGCTAACTCGATTTTCTGCTGTCAAAAATAAGAGTAAAATTAAAGACCAATCATAATGCCAAGTAGGAATTGATTTGTGTGTCTAGACAGTGCGGTTTGAGCCGTTAGCGTTGAGTCTTGTATT
Source organism: Macquaria australasica (assembly GCA_005408345.1). Classification (NCBI taxonomy): domain Eukaryota; kingdom Metazoa; phylum Chordata; class Actinopteri; order Centrarchiformes; family Percichthyidae; genus Macquaria; species Macquaria australasica. Next base: position 146,240 of record SEMN01000689.1, read on the forward strand.
TTCTCTTTAAATGTATTAATTGCTTTGTCTCTGTTTTCAGTTGTCATTCATTCAACACTCCCTGATGAGCCCAGAGGTGTTTTGCTTTGCTGACTACCCTTGCCACACTGTGGCCATTGACATCCTTAAGGCCCCACCAGAGGATGACAACAGGGAGATTGCCACATGGTATGGAGCTTGTAGCTTGGCCACTATGTAGAAAGGTGTAGCAGTTTCTTATTTCTCCTTACTGGGTTTAGTTTTGAAGTATTCAGGTGTTTTAAAACTGCCAACATTTATTTCCTGCAATGCATCTCTTAGCGTATCCTTCAAAAATATAATGTGATAATGAAATCACATTTGTCAAACATGCATTATGTACAGCTGATTTGAGCATAAAGCAGGGTTCTCCACAGCATATTATAGCAGAGGTGACCTATTGAATGTGGTTCAGTGTCGATTTACTCGAGGTTACAGGGCTGATGCTACAGTGTGTTTTGCTGATTGTCCCTAACTCTTCACAGGAAAAGTCTGGACCTGGTGGAAAGCCTGCTTAGGCTGTCCGAGGTGGGCCAGTATGAGCAGGTGAAGCAGCTGTTTGGCTTCCCAATCAAGCACTGCCCAGACATGTTGGTGCTGGCATTGCTACAGATCTCGACCTCCTGGCACACATTGCGCCATGAGCTCATCTCTACCCTAATGCCCATATTTCTGGGCAACCACCCTAACTCTGCCATTATCCTGCATTACGCCTGGCATGGACAGGTTGGTGTTAGAAACTGTCTTGCCGTTGATGCTTGTTGATTTCAAGAGGTCATGTTTTTGTCCCCCTGTGGCCTTTTGTTACTTTCAAGGTTATTTGTTGTCTTGGGTTATTTTCTCTTAAGTTTTGTGTTTTTGGTCTTAATTATATTCTTATAAAACCTGGTGGTTATTTTTCCAGGGACAGTCTCCCTCCATTCGTCAGCTAATTATGCATTCAATGGCTGAGTGGTACATGCGAGGGGAGCAGTATGACCAGGCCAAGCTGTCTCGCATCCTGGACGTGGCCCAGGACTTAAAGGTTTGTCAGAATAGATTAAATAATCACTGACATGATGACTTCTCTAACCTTCAAGGTAAAACATAATTAGGCTATGGCACACGAGGCTGTTGCATTGAATAAAAACCTCCATGTTTTTTATGATTTACTAGTTTTAGTCAACATGAAAATAAGATAAATTAGAGGATATAGAGGCATATATCCTGAGGTGGTCTTCGCTTTATCCTAAATACAAGTATCATTTTCATCATGGTCAGTAAGCCAGTATGCTTTTGTGTGTTATTTTTTTTTTGTTTTTTTTCCTCCTCCAGTCTCTATCGATGTTGCTGAATGGTACTCCATTTGCCTTTGTTATTGACCTTGCTGCACTTGCCTCTCGCCGAGAATACCTCAAACTTGACAAATGGCTGACTGACAAAATCAGAGAGCATGGGGTAAGTCTTCAAATTTATTTATGTGCAGTTCTCAAATCAATGAAGATGGTTGGTTTTCTCGTTTGTCATTGTATTTTCGGTATACCACCCTAAGAACACTGTATTTTACAATCATTTTGTGTTTTGTCAGGAACCTTTTATCCAGGCGTGTGTGACATTCCTGAAGAGGCGCTGCCCATCCATTATGGGGGGTCTGGCCCCAGACAAGGACCAGCCCAAGAGTGCCCAGCTGCCCCCGGAGACTTTAGCCACCATGCTGGCCTGCCTGCAGTCCTGTGCTGGGTGAGAGGCTATCTTGCTTTTGACAGCAGTTTGTTGACCTTTTGATTAAATGTGTAATAATGTCAGTCTTGCTCAAAGTGAAGCCCGGCTTGGGCCACATTTGATGTTTGGTGTTTTGACCATATAAGACTGACCATATAAACTGTACTTTATCACAGTATAGTTATTTATAGACCCCAATCACACTCACCCTTCTTTACAGTGTTATCTTTTTTTAATTTAAAGATTTGTTTCCCTTTTTTCCTCAGGAGCGTGTCCCAGGAGCTGTCAGAGACGATCCTGACCATGGTCGCCAACTGCAGCAATGTAATGAATAAAGCCCGGCAGCCGCCACCAGGGGTAATGCCAAAGGGACGTGCCCCCAGCACCAGCAGCCTGGATGCCATCTCTCCTGTACAGGTATCTTCATGTGAAAGCCACATCATGCCTCTGCAGGTGAAATTTTAAACCCCTTTCACGTTAGAAATTGGTGTCAACAAAACTAATCAGGATTCTGAACTTGCCTAAAAAAAAAAAAAGCTTAAAAAAATCACGTTCTTGTTATAGTTCTGTTATTTATACTTTTTACTGTACTTTCATGAACATCGTGGATATGTTGCTTGAAAATGCCTCACAATTGTAGCACTGACTCTCCCCATCCCTGCCTAAGTCTCTTTCTTGGTCTCTCTCTCCCTTCTCTTGCTCTTCTCTAGATGGACCCTCTGTCAGGCATGGGTTCCTTGAACCTGGGGGGCACAGCCACCTCCCACACTCAAAGCATGCAGGGTTTCCCGACCTCACTGAGTTCAGCTTTCAGTAATCCCCAGTCCCCAGCAAAGGCCTTCCCACCACTCTCCAACCCCAACCCCAGCACACCATTTGGGGGTATTGGCAGCCTGTCCTCCCAGCTCCCTGGTATGGACTCTGGTACTATGCTATTTGATTATTTTTTTTATTGGGTTGTATGTACATACTAAATCAGCAAGTCCATTCTGCACTATCATAGCCGTTTGACTCAGTCTTCTGTGGATTCAGTGAGAAATGAGACTGGAACAATTTGTTGTGGTTACGCTGTGGCTAAATGTTTATTTAAATAATGTGTGCAGAGGAAGCCTAGCAAACTATGGCATAACCTGGGTTAGATCCTTAACTGTATTAGTATGTATCATGTTGTGAAATTCAGAAAAAGCCACCAGGAACATAATATGTAAGAGGTAACAAATTTGCACCCTGTTTGGTCACTTAACACTTGGGCATACTAAACTGAACCTAGTTCAGAGGGGGGACGTAGGTAGGTGCGGATTGAAATGATTGAAGTGTTATGTTACTTGCAGGTCCGTTGGGCTCAGGCATCAGCTCTGGTATTGGCTCTAGTCTGGGGATGCCAACAGTAAACACCGACCCTTTTAGCACCAGGAAGATGAGCACACCGGGCCTGAACCCATCTACCTTTCAGCAGTGTAAGATGAAGGCCTGTAAGTGGTGGTGGTAGTGGTGTGACTGAGAGCCCCGCCCTGCGCTGCTCAGCACTGTATTTCCTCTGCGGTGATGATGATTATCGTCTTGATTTGCAAATTTATTTTTAATGCATCTCAGTGCGCTGCACAAATACGGTTTGGTTTCACTAGTCTTTACCAAGAAAAGACTCGAACTTCAACTGTAAACATTTAGGTGTATGACTTAACTTTCTCTTTCATTTTCATGTCATACAACTTAAAATTAGTTTATCATAGAGGAAATACAGATCAGTCTTCCATTCCTTGTCTGCTTATGCTGACAGCCCCACTTTAGTGTCATTTGTTTTCTTTTTAAGCATCAAAAAGAGGTCTAACCTCACTTGATCAGTTGGAATGCTTTTTGATTCCTGATGTATCACTTGATTGCACAATGATTTTCACCAATGAGTTTATCACTTTGTACATGCTCCACCAGTGCTGGATTACAACATTCAAGTAAATGACGGTCTATGTTAAAAATGTCTTTTTCTACTCTTTTTCCAGCTGACGTCTCTCAGGTGTGGCCCGATCCACATCAGCAATTTAGCAAGGAGATAGACGACGAGGCAAACAGTTATTTCCAGCGCATCTACAACCACCCACCTCACCCAACTATGTCTGTGGATGAAGTATGTAGTGACATTATTCATTTGTCTCTGCCAAAGACACAAACTAACCTAAATCAAACTTGCACATGCTTTCAGGGAATTATTGCCCACTGTTAATTACTCTTCCATATTCTCAGTAATGTTGCTGCTCTTCCCATTAATTATCTGTCACTACATTATTGCCCCCCTCCTTAGGTACTGGAGATGCTGCAGAGGTTCAAGGATTCAACCATCAGTCGGGAGCGAGAGGTGTTCAATTGCATGCTTCGGAACTTGTTTGAGGAATACCGATTCTTCCCCCAATACCCAGACAAGGAGCTGCACATCACTGCCTGCCTTTTTGGTGGCATTATTGAGAAGGGTCTTGTCACCTACATGGCCCTGGGCTTGGCCCTCCGATATGTTCTTGAAGCCTTAAGAAAACCCTTCGGATCCAAAATGTATTACTTTGGAATTGCCGCCTTAGATAGGTTTAAAAACAGGTATTGAAATGTTTTAATTTGTAAAATGAGTATTAATACAACTGTTATCTTGTTCCAGACTAACGTCTTTTATATTTCTAGACTAAAGGACTACCCTCAATATTGTCAACATTTGGCTTCAATTGCCCACTTCTTGCAATTCCCCCACCATTTACAAGAGGTAATCAGGTTTCCTTAATTTGTCTTTGCTCACCATTTTAAAGTCTTATTTTGTCCCAGCTGTGACTATAGAAAGGGTTTCCCAAATACAGATAGATTAAATCTCTCGCTCTGCACCTTTCAATATCCTGTGTGTGCAGTATATCGAGTATGGCCAACAGTCACGGGACCCTCCGGTGAAGATGCAGGGCTCCATCACCACCCCGGGCAGTCTGGCACTGGCACAAGTCCAATCACAGGCCCAGTCGCAGCAACCTGGCGTCCCCAAAGCCCCACAGCCAGGTCAGCCCAGCACTCTAGTCACCACACCAACGACTACAACCACAGTAGCCAAGACCCCCACCATCACAAGACCAACACCCAGCACCTTCAAAAAGGATGTCCCTGTGAGTTTGGCTTTGTTGATGTCTAAACACCCTAATATGTGCCTTGTAGATGCTTTCAATTGGTTCATGTTTTCCTGCATATAAAAATGATTTACAGTATATAGACTCACACCTGTCCTACCTGCAGCCCTCCATAAACACAACCAACATTGACACCCTGCTGGTGGCCACTGACCAAACAGAAAGAATTGTAGAGCCTCCAGAGAATGTCCAGGAGAAGATTGCCTTTATCTTCAACAACCTTTCTCAGTCCAACATGACACAGAAGGTAAAGTGAAACAGACAAAACTTAAGGATATCTCAAGAAACGTAAAAGTCAAATAAGTTTTTATTATTTTTAAACGACGTATGCTTTTGTTTTTTTTTTTGTTTTTTTTTAGGTTGAAGAGTTGAAAGAGACGGTGAAGGAGGAGTTTATGCCCTGGGTGTCTCAGTACCTGGTGATGAAGCGTGTCAGCATTGAGCCCAACTTCCACAGTCTCTACTCCAACTTTCTGGACACTCTCAAGAACCCTGAGTTTGTCAAGATGGTCCTCAATGAGACTTACAGGAATATCAAGGTAAAATAAGATGGTAACTTGAGGGCTTTAAAATCTTCAAAAGCACAAACATTTTCTTTCTATAAATATCCTATTTTTGAGTGCTTTGCCTGCCAATACTTGCCAACTGTAAATTATATCTCAGTAGCCTTTTTCACACATGGGACATGCAACATAGCTGGATTCCAATCATGTGAGGTTCAAGTGTTTTTTGGCATTTCACACTTGAGCTTCCCAGATAGAACAACTGCATGCAGACTCAAGTCTTCAGACATCACGTTACTATGCCAGATAAATGAGTTGTTTTTTTGATCCCACTTACCACAGTTGCAGCACAGCTCAAGAATGGTCATGATTTGTAAAATAATGACCCCCACCTCCCTTCTCTCCATTTCCAGGTTCTGTTGACCTCTGACAAGGCAGCTGCCAATTTTTCTGATCGCTCCCTGCTGAAGAACCTGGGCCACTGGTTGGGCATGATTACACTGGCCAAAAACAAGCCTATCCTTTATACAGTAAGAATTTGTAACAAGTTCTGTGGTTCTCTTGTTTCATTAGGTGGTGGGTCCCCTGTTGGCTTTTGAGTTGGTTAACACATTTTTCTCTCCTTTTCCCAGGATCTGGAGGTCAAGTCTCTGCTACTGGAAGCCTATGTGAAAGGCCAGCAGGAGCTACTCTATGTTGTTCCCTTTGTGGCCAAAGTTTTGGAGTCCAGTCTACGAAGCATGGTGAGTTACATAGGTGTAGATTGAGAGATAACTCCATGCCATTGACATTACCTCATACCACTGACCAGCATAAAATGTCATGCTGTCATATTCAGGGTTCGTACAAAGTCTTGAAAGTTTGGAAAATGCTTAATTTTAACCGTTATGTTTTCAAGGTTAGGAATATGCTTGAATTCGAATATACTCCTTGAAAATACTCGATTTTCAACATAATAAAGGAACATTCTTTTCTTGTGTTCACTTGTCGTTCATAGCCAGATAAGTCCTCTGTTGATCCCTTACTCTGGAAATTAGGAAGCATTAAATAATCATGATCAGAACATACAATCAAAGTTAATATGAACAGCTGATAAAAATAAACTGACAATATACATTGATTGCTGTGGGTATTTTTTTGCAATTGCATTTATAGTAACAATTTAGATGTGATGATAAAGGCTTTGTGAGTCTGGAAGTATTTGGTTTAGGTAAAAGTGCTTGAATTTTACTCTTAAAAAGCTGTACGAAGACTGCATATTTACTTCAGACAAAAATAACTCCCCAAGCACAGTTAATAAATGTGGCTTACAGTTACCTTATTTTGTTTGAGGTTCTTTGTATTAAGTGAGTTTTAATGAATGTGTGTGTGTGTGTCTGATGTTTCAGGTCTTCAGGCCCCAGAACCCCTGGACCATGGCCATCATGAATGTTCTCGCTGAGCTGCATCAGGAACATGACCTCAAGGTAATAGATTATTCTTCCTATGTAGCCACTTATCTTGAGGCAGCTCTTGGAAATGCAGTCCATCTAAATCCTAGTTAAAAAGGCTACACCTCGACATTTTTTTATGGTTTGGTAACAGATATGAACTAATCATGCTACAAAACGGTAATGTATTTAGCTAAACGTGTAATCTGTAACCCAGCTATATCCAACATCATCAGCCAGTACATTCTGTATTGTATCATAACTCAGTGACCACTTATCACTTTACAAATCCCCTGCCATGTTTTTTTTAACCATTCACATCAACTTGTTGCCCTTCATAGGCCTAAACCTGCATGTTGACGCGTCCAGCTATAATACAAATAAGCAGTATTTACCAATAGCTACAATTAAAATATTATGAAACTAAAGAAATGTGAAATTGTTGCTCACATTGTTCTCTTGTTTACTGCAGCTGAACTTAAAGTTTGAGATTGAAGTTCTGTGTAAGAACTTGTCTCTGGACATCAATGATCTCAAGCCGGGAAACTTGCTGAAGGACAAGGAGAAGCTAAAGAGCCTGGAGGAGCAGCTGTCGGCACCAAAGAAAGAGGCAAAGCCTCCAGAAGAGTTGCTGCCAGTTTCTACCACAGGTGGATGCTCCATATTTGCTTCAACTTTGCGCTGCTTTTTAATGTCCTGTATCTCAATTCTGAAAGATCTGAGCCACCACCTTACTTTAAGTTTGGTTAGACTCTCTGTTTAGCTTTTAAACTATCATTCCTGCCTCTGGCGATAGGTCTGTATTGTATAGTTAATCTTTTTTAGTTTTGATTTTGAATATTAAGTAAATAATGTCCACAAATGAATATCTAAAAATGCTGTGATGATTATTACAATATTCATTTTGACCATATCACTTTCCCGTTTTGTTACATGAGGTCTGTCTTTTGCTCTGTGAACTTCTTTGAGAACACTTTTTTAATGTTACACTAAAAATCTTAGTCTTGCTGGTTTTTGTTGCCTATATGCTTGCTCTCTGTGTATGTTGTCTGGATCAGCTTTTCTTGTGATTTTAATCAAATTAGCGTTTTGTGACCAACAGGGGACTTTGTTCCATTTGCAGCTCCTCCCTCAACCCCAGCTGCTACCACCACCGCTTGCACAACCACCGGGCCCCCAACCCCACAGTTCAGTTACCACGACATCAATGTGTACGCCTTGGCAGGCCTGGCTCCACACATCAATATAAACGTCAACGTAAGTATTAGGTACCTGCAAACCATTGACATAGAAGTCAATGTTCCCCCTAAAAGAAACACACTTTCTCTTTCTTGTTGAAATAATTTTCTTCTGGTTTTCCTTTTCTCTCATGCTTCCCCCCCATCTTTCCTCTTTAGATCCCTCTGCTGCAGGCCCATCCTCAGTTGAAGCAGTGTGTACGGCAATCAGTAGAGCGAGCTGTCCAGGAGCTGGTGCACCCTGTGGTTGACCGCTCCATCAAAATTGCCATGACAACCTGCGAGCAGATCATCAGGAAGGACTTTGCCCTGGATTCGGAGGAGTCCCGCATGCGCGTGGCCGCCCACCACATGATGAGAAACCTGACTGCTGGCATGGCCATGATCACCTGCCGCGAGCCCCTGCTCATGAGCATCGCCACCAACCTTAAGAACAGCTTTGCTGCTGCACTTAGGGTAAGCTGAATGCCTACACAGGGGCTTGTCCTTAATTAATTGAGTGTTCCATAAGATATAAAGAGATAAAGCATAGAGAGAGCTTTCTCTCCCCACACCCATCTTCCCCTTTGTTTCTGTCTGATACCTTGTTGTCGTTCCTGCTTCTTTAACTTGAGGTGTTTATTCCCTCAGGCACCAACACCCCAACAGAGGGAAATGATGGAGGAGGCTGCAGCACGGATTGCTCAAGACAACTGCGAATTGGCTTGCTGCTTCATTCAGAAAACAGCCGTGGAGAAGGCTGGCCCTGAAATGGACAAGAGACTAGCCACGGTGAGACTTTACAAAGACTAGCTCAACAGCCGTGAATGTGTGTAAAAAGTGAATAAGCCAAGTTAATTATCAATATTGCAGTAAGTTTAATAATTATTTTTAAAATCTGTAATTGATGCCAGCCCCAAGACCGAGTGCCCAATTAAATAGTCAGAAGTTTTTCCTCTAACTGCAAGTAATTACAACTACCTCAGAGTTATGCATGTTGGGTACTAAAGTATTTTACTGAAAAAGTGTCCAATATCTTAACCTTAATAAAATGTCTCTTGTAGGAGTTTGAGTTGAGGAAGCACGCACGTCAAGAGGGACGTCGTTACTGTGATCCTGTTGTTCTGACTTACCAGGCTGAACGCATGCCCGAGCAGATCAGACTCAAGGTAAGATCACTGTAACATCCAGTCATGCAATATATCAGGAAAAGTCCGTCAATTATGATCCAGACTGTGCTAGTTGCAGCTTAAAACACAATTTACTGGATCTATCCAATATGTCCAATAGGATAACAATTCAGTACTATTTTACACTGTTTACCGTTTGTGGATACAATTTCTGTTAAGTAACAAATGCATGTGTGTTGTAGGTGGGAGGAGTGGACCCCAAGCAACTGGCTGTGTATGAGGAGTTTGCCAGGAACGTTCCAGGTTTCTTGCCCAGCAATGATCTCTCCCAACCCACTGGCTTCTTGGCTCAGCCCATGAAGGTGAGTCTTTTTTTATTTATTTTTTTATTTTTTTTGTTATCCACAAAACATAAGAACTAAAAAGACTATGGGAGGTAGGTTGAAAGATGCTACAGCACTTTTTAAAAAATGATTATGAATGTTTATTTTCTGATTTGTGCCAATCTTTTTGTTGGTCTTATAATACAGTATAATATAAGAAACTAAAATGACCAGCACTTAACTAAGTACTTGTGTTAATGTTAGGAAATTTGTAACTTAATTCCATCTCTCTGTATCTCTGTCAACAGCAACAAGCATGGGCCACAGATGATGTGGCTCAGATCTATGATAAGTGCATGGCAGACTTAGAGCAGCATCTTCATGCCATCCCTCCAGCCCTTGCCATGAACCCCCTGACCCAGGCTCTGCGCAGCCTGCTGGAAGCTGTGGCCTTGGCTAGAAACTCCAGGGACGGCATCGCCGCACTTGGCCTACTGCAGAAGGTAGGGCAGTTACTTTTACAGTTGCAGTTTAAGTCTTTAGAACGGGTGTGAGAGCGGGGATTAATCTATGCTAACCTGACTTTTACTAAGTTGGTTTCTCTATTTCCCAGGCTGTGGAAGGTCTTCTGGATGCTACTAGTGGGGCTGATGCCGACTTGCTGCTCCGCTACAGGGAGTGCCACCTGCTGGTGCTTAAAGCCCTACAGGATGGACGTGCCTATGGACCGCAGTGGTGCAATAAGCAGATCACCAGGTGAGTCAGGACACATTTGATTTCAAATCATTATTTATCTAACGTTGCTGTCTTCAGCTCCCTTTACCTTCACTGATTTGAATCATATAAACTCTGTCGTTTTAACCTTGGGGGTAGATTATTATGGATCTAAACATTACTTGATTTGAGGGATGTTGAAAAGAAGTAAAATGCCCCCCCTGTGGTGCATGACATGAGACGTTTTGTAGTAGTTCTGCTTGGTGTGTCAAATGTTTTTGCTGCGTCTGTTTACAGGTGTCTGATTGAATGCCGTGATGAGTACAAATACAACGTAGAGGCAGTGGAGCTTCTGATCAGGAACCATCTTGTGAATATGCAGCAGTATGACCTGCACCTGGCACAGGTACACCTTTCACACTTTCACTTGTATAGTCATTTACTATTTTCTTTTCTTTCTTATATTTTGTTTTTGGGTTTTGTGTGAATACTTATACAGTCATTTTAAAAAAAATATTTCTGCTTAATTAAGATACATCTTTAGACAGAAGTTTAATGTGTAGTCGAGTCTTTTTCTTTAACTGTTAAAATTTCCTAATCAGATCCACTGTAGTTCAGTGTTTTAATAAAACGATAATGGAGGTACATGGACACTGTATGTTATCCTGCACCTTGATCAAGGGATCTGTGAATCAGTAACATATTGTTTGGTTAAATTTCCGGTGCCATTACTAGCTAATGTTTGTTTTTTTCCAGTCGATGGAAAATGGACTGCACTACATGGCAGTTGCATTTGCCATGCAGTTGGTGAAGCTGCTGCTGGTGGATGAACGAAGTGTCAGCCATGTCACAGAGGCCGACCTCTTCCATACAATTGAGACTTTAATGAGAACCTGTGCACACTCCAGAGCCAACGCACCTGAAGGGTAAACAACTACAATGTTACATTTCATAAACCACAAATATCTGCAATTATGTGGAAGTCAGAAAGACACCAAATGAGGCAGTGGAATTGAAAGTCTGTACTACAAAAATATTATACCACCTGGCCAGATTGTGATGCTTTTACAACCCACTGTAAATTTTGGTCATACTGGGCTTGTTCCACATGCTTTCACCATTTTGTGGGTGTCTAATCAAATTTGGCAAAAATCACATGACTCTAATGTGAGAAGGGTTAAAACTGACTCTGCGTAATCTCGTCCCCCAGTCTTCCCCAGCTGATGGACGTTGTTCGTTCCAACTATGAGGCCATGATTGACCGGGCCCATGGCGGACCCAACTTCATGATGCACTCTGGAATTTCACAGGCTTCAGAGTATGATGACCCTCCAGGTCTGCGGGAGAAGGCAGAGTACCTGCTGAGAGAATGGGTCAACCTGTATCACTCAGCTGCTGCTGGCAGGGATAGCACCAAAGCTTTCTCTGCATTTGTTGGCCAGGTAAACACTCATTTATCAATTAAATTGAATGCAAATGACAGCAATCGCAACAATCGCAGTGACCCACTTTCCTCACGTTTATCTTATGTCCCTTGTCTCTTTCATCCAGATGCACCAGCAGGGCATCCTGAAGACCGATGACCTGATCACAAGGTTCTTCCGGCTGTGCACAGAAATGTGTGTGGAGATAAGCTATCGAGCACAGGCCGAGCAGCAGCACAACCCAGCAGCCAGTGCAGCCATCATCAGAGCCAAGTGTTACCACAACCTGGATGCCTTTGTTAGGCTCATAGCCCTGCTGGTCAAACACTCTGGAGAGGCCACCAACACAGTGACTAAGATCAACCTCCTCAACAAGGTACAGCAACATGACAACAAAAATATTAATCATCTGTGACAGAACAGTCCAAAATAGTTCTTGGGTTATAGTAATTAAACGCTTTCTATGAGTCGAGTTGAGTCGTCTTGACAAGATCGCCCCACGCTGTTTCGGAACATAACATTCAGGTATGCCAGGATTAGTATTGCCAACTCTCACGCTCCTGGCGTGAGACACACGCTTTCACATTCAGTCTCACGCTCTCACGCTGCCCAAACAATTCTCACACCAAAACACTGCGACAGCAACAGAGATGAACAGGTGAACGTACGTACTGGTTGGTTACGTACTGTAACCCCCAATCTATGAGTATAGGCTCTTAAATTACTCTCTGTTTGGTCTGCGATATGTGCGCGATGCTTATCGCCGATGCTTATCGCCGTGTTGACAGCTGTTCTGGTAGAAAACTCTGCGCTAGAGCGCATTAGGCGTTCAAGTGAGTATGTGTTCATATTTGGCTGAGTGAGTGAAAGCCAATCACATGCCTGATCAAAGCATCTCAGAATATCGTTGACTGGAAAGCCTGATCGTAATTTCCATTTGATTATAAAATCTCAACAGCGGCAGAAAATATAAATGCTCGTCTCCTCTTTAGATACTGCTGGCATCCTTTGTGCGGCTGGTTTACTTGACTCCAATTGCACTTTACATTGTTCTTTTAGGTGCTCGGTATCGTAGTTGGGGTGCTGATCCAGGACCATGATGTCCGTCAGACAGAGTTCCAACAGCTTCCATACCACCGCATTTTCATCATGCTGCTGTTGGAGCTCAATGCCCCCGAACATGTCTTGGAGACCATCAACTTCCAGACACTCACCGCCTTCTGGTAAGACATACACGTGGATCGTCGTATCTGAAGGCTCTCCTCCTGCCAGGGAACTGTGTGTAACTGTGTGAACAGTGTGTAGACTAGAGATGGCTTGGCTACAGCTGGTTTTGTCCTCAAGATTAAGATGGTTTCAATGTTTCTGTCTATATTTGATTACTGTACTTTGGACTCATGTTTTCCTTTTTATCTGCAGCAATACCTTCCACATCTTGAGACCCACCAAAGCACCTGGCTTTGTGTATGCCTGGCTGGAACTCATCTCCCATCGCATCTTCATCGCCAGGATGCTAGCACACACACCACAGCAGAAGGTATGCAAGAATAAGACGATTCATGACATTCAGTCTTGTTCATACATAAATGTTGCTGCTTTCCTCGTATTTGTGGTTTGTGAATTTTGGTCTAATGAACTGATATTGTCTTCAAGGGTTGGCCCATGTACGCACAGCTGCTGATTGATCTCTTCAAGTACCTGGCCCCATTCCTGAGGAATGTAGAGCTCAACAAACCTATGCAAATCCTCTACAAGGTGCTCTCTCATTTTCTTTCATGTACTTGCAGAAATAACAGCTGCCTGTATCGGCCAAGTTTGACAACAGCGAAACCCATGTTTGTCACTTTTGTTGATTGATTGAACCTTGCATTGTCACTTGGGCTTGTAAATTATCTTATTTGAGATTTTAAATTTCATCTTTTTTGTTCTGGCAACAACAAAAACTGAGTGAGATGGTCCAAAATCCAAACAATACACTGATACTATGTTTTGTGATGCATTGATAGACCAGTACCAATATCATGACACTCTGTATCAGAGCTGATTGGGTTGCCATTTATTTTGGTAATGTGTATTACAGCCTCATGGGGCTGCTTCTGTAGCTATAGACTTCTACTAGTTGTTTTGTTAATGTGCAAATGTTTCCTGTTAAATGTTTGGATTACAAATTATTATTATTATTATTATTATTATTATTGGCTGTTTCAGGGCACACTGCGAGTGCTCCTGGTCCTGCTGCACGACTTCCCAGAGTTCCTGTGTGACTACCATTACGGCTTCTGTGACGTTATCCCACCCAACTGCATCCAGCTCCGCAACCTCATCCTCAGTGCCTTTCCACGCAACATGAGGCTCCCTGACCCTTTCACACCCAATCTCAAGGTACACACACACACATCTTCGAAGTGCTTCAAAGTGTGGCTTGGATCAGCAGAACCTGTACGTTTGGTATGGCAACAAGGGGTGGACACCTTGCCATTTTGATTTGGTAACACCTACAGAAGCAGGTTTTCTTCAACCTTGTCTGAACTTTGATTAGAAGACTGACACGTGATCTCGTGAATCTGTTGTATCAGGTGGACATGCTGAGTGAGATCAACATCGCTCCCCGTATCCTCACCAACTTCACAGGCGTTATGCCTTCCCAGTTCAAGAAGGATCTGGACTCGTATCTGAAGACTCGTTCACCAGTCACTTTCTTGTCTGAGCTGCGCAGCAACCTGCAGGTAGAAGCAGTGTCTGTCTGTTTTATGTTATTATTAGTAATGTTAGTATTATACTTCAACAAATAACAGTACAACTTTGTGTTAATCTGTCACCTTTTTTTTGTCTTCCAGGTGTCTAATGAGCCGGGAAACCGCTACAACATCCAGCTGATCAATGCTCTAGTGTTGTATGTAGGCACACAGGCAATCGCTCACATCCACAACAAGGGCAGCACCCCCTCCATGAGCACTATCACCCACTCTGCACACATGGACATTTTCCAGAACCTGGCCGTGGACCTGGACACTGAGGGTAAGTTTTCTGTCAAATAGTAGATAAGTGCTGGGGCAATTCAAAGCTTTTTGCAGTGGGTTTATTCTGAGTCACCCCATGCCATTTATAAACACTGTGACATCACGTGGGTTTTCCCCGATGTCTGTGTCGACGTACAAATGTGAAAAGCTTTTGGACAAACTTCAGCAGAGCACTCTGATCAGGTTTCTGCTGTCATGTCTTTCCAGGGCGTTACCTGTTCTTGAACGCGATCGCCAATCAGCTGCGTTACCCCAACAGCCACACTCACTACTTCAGCTGCACCATGCTCTACCTGTTTGCTGAGGCCAACACTGAGGCCATCCAGGAGCAGATCACCAGGTGAGACGGCATCCGATCCGAGTGACAGAGGGAATACAACATGTTGAAGTTAACTACAACTGCTGTTTCTCCTCCTCCTGCAGGGTTCTGTTGGAGAGGCTGATAGTGAACAGGCCTCACCCATGGGGTCTCCTCATCACCTTCATCGAGCTGATCAAGAATCCTGCCTTCAAGTTCTGGAGCCACGACTTCGTGCACTGTGCCCCTGAGATTGAAAAGTAGGTTCCCCGTGTGACTCATTGTTGTGCAGTGTTTGTTTACAATAACTGAGCCTGCACAGACAATACTTGTTAGCAGGATACATGCAGATGCTAATGTCTTACCTCTCCCCTGTCAGGCTGTTCCAGTCGGTAGCCCAGTGCTGCATGGGGCAGAAGCAGGCCCAGCAGGTGATGGAAGGCACTGGTGCCAGCTAGCCTGTGTACAGCCAGCTCATAGCCCTCGGGAGAGATGCCGCGGCCTTGACCCACTCCCCCACCACACACACACACACCTCCCTCTTTACTGTTGGCACTGGATAAACTGGCACCCACAGTCATTTGAAATGTGACTGAAAGGACTACTGCTCACGGATCTAAAGAGTTACATTTTTGTTTATCCCTTTTGGGGCTGAATTGAGATGGAGGATGGATTGAGACATGCTGTTTAATATACTTTTTTGATGCTTTGATGTAAATATTGGAAAAAAGGGAGAACGGGAGAGTAGATAAGTGGAGATCAATGCACATGTCAAATAAAGTGTATCCTGACATGTAAAGACATCTAAACATATTTTCACTCACTACCAAAGTCCTTGGTTTGCTTCCCTCCCACACAAATCCTTTTTTTTTCTGACTTTTTTTTTTTTTTTTGCTTTCAGAGGCTGAATGGTAGATGATTGAAGAAAAAAAGCTGCCTGCTACTTTCATTTAATTCCTTTTTATCCCTGAGTGGGACAGGAAGATTGGAGTTTGGTCTCTCAGGTGGGGTGGGGGTCTCCTCCTGGTGTGTCGGTGGAGACAGTTTGCTGATGGTTAGTCCATTGAAACTGGCTCTGGAAGTCTCTCCCTGGCACTTGTAAATTGTGCAAAGTGATGGTGACATCGTATCTTGACAATTTGTACAAAGATCCAAATTGAAGAACAACAATAGAAGGACCAATACAGCCACATTTTGTAACATTTTGAATGTTTTGTAAATGTATTGGTCCATGTGTTGTATTTTGTAGTCCTTTCTAGTTTGCCTTTAGTTCTTGCTACTTAACTGCAGTATGCATATATACAGGAAATAAAGCATTCAAACTGCAACGCATTTGTGTTCACTCAGGACTACAAGAGGTAATTAGATGGTAATAATATACCAGGTGTTTCAAAAGTAGGTTTTTAACAAAATTCATACACATTAAGTACTTGTATTAGTTTCCCTGACTCCAGGTACAGCTGTTGTTCAAAAACTAGTGAATGTTTGAGTGTTGTCTTTGAAGTTCTAAAGGTTTTTTATCACAATCAAAAATACTATACCTACTTCTGAAACACTAATGCGTTTTTATTAGATGTGAAATGTTCTTCTGCATTATGTACATCCAGAGGACTGGGTGGCCTTCCATGACTCCCTAGGATTACAGGACTAGAATGTTTCAGCTCAAATGACAGACCTTCCAGTTTTGAAGGTATTTGAGGTTATCCAATGTGACCACCAATATCTGTACTGGTTAATTTTTGGCATTACTTACAAAAAGATACTCCAGTTCTACCACTATATATGTAAAAGGCTAGGAGTTTTGTAAACTGTCATGTCCCCTCTGATATGACATCAGAATCCCAATATGTGCCGTTAAAGACACCCCCTTTGTGACATGAAGGTGTGTGTGTGTCTTGGTGCGCCTGCAGATGAATGCTTTTCCAATTTAGCATAAAGCTATTTGCTGACTATTGCAGAGTATGCCCTTTGTCATAGTTAACCCTGTTTCATGTACAGATAATGGCAAAACATTGTACATAAACACTAATAGTGTGTATTGTTGACAACAGTGCAAAACAAGGACTTGAAAATCAGAGATCCAGGAAAAACCTTTATTGACAGTGTATTTTGAGACAGACGTTTTAGTTTTCCCCTTGATATTTCCCCCCCGGCTGAACTCGTGACTTGGTGAGCTCCATCAGTCTGTACAGGATGCTCTTCTGTCCGCAGCGTACCTGCAGTGCATTCTGCTGCCTGCTGCTCAGTCTGGCAAGAGCCGCCTTATCGTCTACCAGCACCCCGTCGCCGTCCACACCCTCTCCCTCCACCTTCTCCTCCCTGTCTTCGTAGGACCTCACAGTCAGACGGGCTGCTTCATGAATTAGCCATTTCCACGAAGCCTTTAATCCAGGGAGACCCTCGTTAGAGAAAGCGAGGGAGATCTCGTCGTCCTCGTCATCTTCCTCCCATCCTTCGTTCTCTTTGAACTCTGAGAACTCCTCCTTCGACATGCACAGCACCTGACGACGCACAAAGCAAGAGTTATGTTTCCAATAACAGCCAGTCCTCAAATATGCGTCTCTAACAAAGTGTGTTCCTCCACGTTTTGTCCAGTGAACAAACAGTGTAATTTAAACAGCACTGTTTCATGTACACCCTCACCTTGAGCGCAGTATGCAGCTCTGTGTCTGTAAGGCAGCCCTGTTTGCCAAAGACAAAGGCTGCTTTTTCTTGCAACACCTGACACAACATCTCCCACTGCTCCTCCACCAGTTGTCGGCCCAAATCAGACTGAATACCTGAGAAGAGGAAGATTGGAAGATGAGGAGGGAGGGTTAAGAAGAATCACAAAGTAAAGGGGTTGTGTTTGGGTCCACATCAAAAGCATTTTCTGAATGTTCTCTTCCACTGCATTAAGGGGGAATTCCTAAGCAAATGGTAGTCATTGTAAAACCATGATGCCCTCCCTCCCAAAACTGATTGAGATGATACCATGTCCACATTTAGCCAGCAGACCTGTGCACACTGGGACAATCAATGTAGCATTCGGGCCTGCAAACTCAAGTAGGATTTAAAAAAAAAAAAAAAGGTGACAGTTGACACCGTGCAGACAAACCGAGTATTATGTTCATCATGTATGTGCATCATTCTCAGTGTTGAAATGCTTAGTTGGAAAACATAGACAGTTATGATTCATGAATGAATCTTTTCAGTTATCCAGCAAAAATGCCAGTGACTGTCTCATGTAGGGTCGCGTCATTTAACAACGTCTGTAGCACGTATTGAATGCACCATACGGACAGACAGTAGTCGAGATGTGTCGATCTGGGGAGTGAATGTGATAAAATTGGTGCTTTTCTGGAGCGTTAACCTGCGTCAACATGCTGCCAGTGTGAGAGACTTTACATAGAGGACAATAGGTGCGGGTGTTTTGAAGGGCTCTCTGCTACAATGCCTGGAGAAGCAAGGCTAAAGTTAGCACACTTTGGACAAGGTAACCTTACTGTAGCTCAGTTAAATAGCAACATCTGACAGAAGCTTCCACCTGCTCCAGCCAAGACATGAAGTATGTCATGTCACCCTGCCCTCAGTTAACCACATCTCCTCTCTTCTTCCACTGTAAACTCTATCTCAGTAATCACCTTGTGTGGCAACTTTGTAGAGGTTGGTGATGGGGATGTCAGCGGTGTCGTTGCTGTTGCTTTGATAGGGCTCCGAGAAGCCATACATATGCAGCAGCTGCCAGTTGGCCATCTGCCCGTAGGTGTTAAATACCTCCTCGCCTTTATGAATGGGGTGCACGCAAACCATCTTCAAACTGTCCTGAGAAAAGATGGTGTGTTGAGAGAATGGGAGAGGGAGAGGACAAGAAGAGTTAAAACAATAAAAAAGTGAGAGAAAACTGGAATATGCTAAGAACACTGTGTTTACTGGGCTGTTAACTCACAGCTTAGGTCTCAACGTCAAATATACTCTAACAAAAACAAACTTCCTCGCTACTCGGTGATGTGTTTTCACAGAGAAGCTGTTCTGGCAAACTAAACAACAAACTCAAATCTAGATATTAAAACAAGAAAAAGTCCATCAATATTAGGAATGAAGGCCTCCCCTCACCAGTGTAAACTCCAGATTAGCATTGTGATTGGACACGTGGTTAAGCATGTCAGCCATGGGAACCATCATCGGCGGGTTGGGGGCCTTCTCCTCCTCCTCTTCATCGTCCTCTTCCTGTGGCTCTTGGAAACTACAGAGAGGAGGGGGATGGTGGAGGGGACGAAAGAGATCACAGGGGTGAATTTAGGAGGACAACAAGATCCAGATACTTTATGCACGTGATGAATGTATTTTGTCTCATGCTCACTGACCTGTAGGCCATGACAAAGGCCACCAGCTGTGTGTACAGCTCCAGTGTGTGTGTGTTGGGGTTCCAGAGGTCAGGATGCTTGATGATGAAGGGAAGGACCACGTCTGTGTATTCCCTCTGGATGTTAGCCAAGTCTGTGTCCACAGCCTCTGGAATACCTGTTCCCCTCAATAGTCTGTCTCTCTCCTCTTTAGACCTGAACGCATGAACTGTAAGTTACTGTAATGAAAGCTTGAAATTCACACTTCATCAACAGACAACTCAAGGAAAAAGCTGTTACAGTACCAGCCGCAGTAACGGACACGTGATCTCTAGGATTTGGTTGAAACAATGATTTAAAACAGTTTCTTACCAGAACATAGGGTGGTCCAGTGTCTTGAAGTTGGTCCACAGGGAGAGGTAGGGTTTCCAGTGGGACTGTGAGGATGTATACTCGTACAGCAGAGCCAGCAGCAGGGGAACCCAGCCAGACGAGCTCTCCAGAGATGACCTCTCTGTGAAGGGGAAAAGGAGGGAACAGAGAGGTTACAGAGGGCAGCTTCAGTCTTGGGAAAACTTCTTTGAATTCATAGCCGTCACCTTTCTCCAGCAGGGCAGAGACTTTGGTTGTTCCCTGGTGGAGAAGAGCTGATCTGGGGATGGTGAACAAAACCTCCCCCTCCTCTATGTTGTCCTTCGCCAGCATCCCATACGCTGCCACCGTTCCCTCTTTACTCACACACACCTACAGAGAGAGACATCCATCCTAAAATGCCTGGCCAGTATGGTTAGGGAGACTGGGATCAATTCAGCTAAATACAGTCCACATTCTTTAAAAACTTTTGTTAAATACTAAACAATGACAAAATGGCAGGAAAAAACAGACTGATTAATGTATTAATTGACATAATCTGTGGCCAAATACTGGCACTGATAACATACCTTATTGCTGAGTACTAAGCCAACTCTGTCGCACCACTGTAGAAAGCTCTGCAGGGGACTGAGCTCAGAACCATCATCTAGCTGTCAGCGCATGGATAAAAACATCAATAATACGATCAGGCATGTGTGATCTAGTGCAACGGTGCACATGGTTTTACTTGTCTAAAAGCATATATGGTTTCCAATAAACTCAAAATGATGACTATGTCAAGGCAGTCTGCTATCAATCTTGAGTTAACTGTTTTAATGATATAGGCTGTTGCGATGAAATACAGACTAACTGCCTTCATAACCTTGACTATCTAGCTTAAGTAGCTTGCCCCTAACTTAACCAAGTATAACGTTATATAGAGAGAAAACACACCATGCACCGGTAGCAGCTACTCACACATGAAGCTGGCTGTACAGTGTAGCTAAGTTAGCTAGTGTATACACAAACAGCACAAGCACTGTCATCTTTGTTTTGGTTAAAACTGATTAAACTGTAACCTTGGGTCGTTTCGCTTCTGTTGCCATCTTGTAGATGTAATTCCAACCCCCAGACTTGACAGACGCTGATGCTGGTTAGCTAGCCCAAAGCTAACTCCAACATGCGGACTGAACGTAAGTTGGGTTAAGTTTGACCCAACCGGTGACTTGTAGGCAACTATAGACTTTACATACCACGGCATTTAGACAATATCGTTTTATAACGGTCTATATATATCACCAAAAAATGCAATTGTAGGGTTTTGTACCTGTCTTTGGATTAGGGAAGTTGTATATATTAGCAAAATGATTGTGTATATTACATGCAAAGGTAATTATTGCCTAAAAGTGGGAGTTTACGGTATTAATAAATTAATTTCATCTAGAACCAGACCGATATAGCTTATCATAGATGTATGTTGGATTGGTGTGTGTCCCTTTATGAGCATAAAGACAAGCATAGCAATTATTTGTGACAGCTGTCTGAAAGAAGTGCCTAAAATCGGTGAATTAGCACAAACGCTCAACATTATCCTTACAAATGATGTTTTTATAAATACAAATCTTTGGTTTAATATACACTTTAATAATTGTTCATAGTATGTTTATGTTTGTGTATATATGTGTATACATAGTGTATCAGTCTTCTGTAAATTGAAATGTCTGACAGTGACAAGCTATTCCGCTTCATAACTCAGCTCGTGTGATTGTTGGTCTGCGTGCTGTTTCCCCAGATGAACACAAGTAGGTGTTGTTCAGTCAGATGAGCCCTCGGCCTCTAACCTGCCACATCACCAGTGTGACAGGTTGTATAGATGCAAGAATGTCTGAGTGAGATAGGCTGACAAAGAGGCTCGTTGGTCTAGGGGTATGATTCTCGCTTTGGGTGCGAGAGATCCCGGACGAGCCCTGCATTTTAACCACTGGGGTTAAAGGAGTCAGAACAAAGGCCTACATGACCCATACTGACACCCAACACTATGTCACACAGCATATAATAACTACAATTACACAAACACCAAACTCAAACTGCTCTGAGTTACCTTCAGTGATAGATGTTTATTAAAAACTAAATCATTTGAACATTATGTATATATATATATATATATATATATATATATATACTGACCTACTGCTCATCACTGCCCCTACCCCTCTGCAGTTCTCTGCATCAAACTGTGAAGAACTTGCATTGTCCTTGGCTAACAAAATAGCTTCAATTAGAGCCAGCACTGCTGCTGATGTAAACACAGATGACCTCAGCAAAAATATGAGGTTGTGTCGTCACGCAACCAAATATGTTGCTTTCAATTGCTTAAGCAGACGCTTTTCAAATTTTCACGAGATACAAATATGTCAGAGCAGCCACACCACATTACAATTAAATTCAAGTTTCTATCTGATAAATTTAAGGGGGGAGACAAAATTCTGAACTACAGTGAGTCCTACACAAATGCCTACTGAAACCTGAAGGCAGCCAGCTTTTCAAAATGATGCGTTGTCTATACTCGTCTACATTACCGCATTTCATGATGGGCACCTCAGTATAAAGGATGTTATCACAGCTCGACTGAGTGCGTAAACATTGAATCCTTAAAACCATATGCATCTAAATGCATGGCAATCTTCTTTTTCTACTTACTTACAGTATGTGAGGTTACAGGACTGTGTGTCTGACACACTTCTCTGCAGCACAGGGGCTCCACAGGGAACCGTTCTGGCGCCTTTCCTGTTCACCTTCTACACAGCGGACTTCACCCATAACACTTCGAACTGTCACCTGCAGAAGTTCTCTGAGGACTCTGCCATCGTCTGTCTCATCACCGACGGGGATGATAGGGAGTACAGAGAACTGACCCAGGGCTTTGTGGGTTGGTGTCAACAGAACCGCCTCCAGATCAATGCGGGTAAAACCAAAGAGCTGGTGGTGGACTTTGGCAGGCACAAACTCCCTCCACCTACACCAATGAACATCCAGGGAAAGGACATTGAGATTGTGAGATCGTACAAGTATCTGGGTGTTCACTTGAACAACAAACTGGACTGGTCAGACAATACGGACGCTCTGTTCAAGAAGGGACAGAGCCGTCTCTTTTTGCTCAGGAGACTAAGGTCTTTTGGAGTGCAGGGGGCGCTCCTGAGGACCTTCTATGACTCTGTGGTGGCATCAGCCGTCTTGTATGGGGTGGCATGTTGGGCCAGTGGCATCTCTTCCAGGGATAGGAAGAGACTGGACAGACTGATTAAGAAGGCCAGCTCTGTCCTTGGATGCCCTCTGGACCCAGTGGAGGTGGTGGGTGGCAGGAGAATGGTGGCCAAGCTATCATCACTACTGGAGAACACTTCCCACCCCCTACATGTCACTCTATCAGCACTGGGCAGCTCCTTCAGCGACCAGCTGCTCCACCCTCGGTGTCTGAGGGAGAGGTACCGTAGGTCCTTCCTGCCTGCTGCTGTCAGACTCTATAATCAGTACAACTCCCGGTAATCTACATTGACTGTCAATAAGCAGACTGTTCACTACTTTACTTCATCTGCTGCTGTGCATTATCTTAATACATATTTTTTATTCATGATGTTATTTACTTCATCTGTTGCTGTGTAATACTTTCATGTACATGTGCAATATTTTTATCTTATCTATTGTTCATACTTACAAATGCACTCAGTCACACTATTATTATTACGGTCTTTACTGTGTACAGGACTATTTTTCTATTTATTTGTATTGTATTTTATTACTGTAATTCTATATATAACATTTTTTTCAGGCTATTGTAAAGCTGAAAATTTCCCAGCTGTGGGACAATTAAAGGCTTATCTTATCTTTTCTTATCTTATCTTTATTCTTACCAACTACATCATGTGCTGCGAAATGTTCAGAGGACAAGTACAATTAAGATATGGCTCTATAAGCTCAAACATCATCTTTATGACCCCCACCAGTCTTGTTTCAAGGCAGGCTACTCGTTGCCATAAGGGAGGAACTCCACACTGCTAGAGCAGACTTCCTCTCCTCCGTCGTCATCCTGCTGGACCTTTCAGCAGCGTTTGACATGGTGAACCGCCAGATCCTCCTCTCTACCCTCCAAGAACTGTG